>VWZZ01000951.1:894710-924500 GCA_013399095.1 Psophia crepitans | reverse complement strand
GGAGGGCTCTCGGGGCGGGCAGCGGGAGTCCCGCCGAGCTCCGGCAGCGGCCCGGGCGGGAGGGGGCAGCGTATAGCGGCTCCTGCCGCGCACGGGGGGCTTAATGGACGCGATTAAATATTAACGTTGTGCCAATAAAAATTAAATTTTCAGATGCTCGAGAAGCTGCAAATAGGAAATATTGCTGCGGGATTTCTCTTTTTGTGTGCGTTTGTCTGGGAGGGGAATACACGGCGGGGGAGGGGAAGGAGCACAGCCCAAAAGTTGGCGCCGTCCTCCCGGGGACTTGCCGATCGCATCCTGGCGCTGGCCACCGCGCCTCTGAACGGGTCACTTGGTGGAGCAAGAGCGAGCGCTGCTCACCTCGCCGAGCGCCGTGGGTCCTATTGTGTTTGAAAGTCGCCTTTATTTGCGCACCTCCGTGTTTGTAAAAGGTTATCGCGCTTTTCCGAGGGGGCAGAAGTCTGTCCTGCCTTCCTACCTGGGTGGCAGCTGCTAATGTGAACGCCAGCTACTAAGTCATAGCCTGGCACTGCGCGTGCCACTCAAACCCCAGCGTGGCAGCCAACTAAAATATTTTATATTAGTTCATATATAACTCCTAACAGGCGGGAGTATGTGTATTAGTTCATATATAACTCTTAACAGGCAGGAGTATGTGTATTTAATCGCCTGTCTCCACGCTTTGGACATGATGTAAATATATATCAATGTAAAACTTAAATCCAGTGACCAGTTTCACTTGGCTCAAGTGTACAACCCAAGTGTCAAGGAGGAATAATTTAAGTCTCTCTGTTGGGTGCAGTAAGAGGTGTTGGGGGAAAGGAAGGAATGTGTCGCTGATGGGACATCACTTCGGGGGAGGGTGGTACATGTGTATATAAATACATGCACACCATGTATGCATACACACGTACTTATGCGTATTCATCTGTATATGCGTTCACTTGTTACTTTTTTCCACTTTTTTCCCCTCTTCCCTACAGAGTCAAGATGGCTAAAGGTGATCCGAAGAAGCCCAAGGGCAAGATGTCTGCCTATGCCTTCTTTGTGCAGACGTGCCGTGAGGAACATAAGAAAAAGAACCCAGAGGTTCCAGTCAACTTTGCAGAGTTCTCCAAGAAGTGCTCAGAGAGGTGGAAGGTAGCTTAATTTGTGACTTCCTGAAGGGATAACTTCTTATGGTACCTGCTGGGCTGATGTGTGTGTGTCTGAACACGAAGGGAGCCGGTGCTGTTTTTGTCTGTGTGCTGTTCTTGGCAAGGTGACCTGGTCACTGATTGGGTGCTGCTGACTCCTGTAATGATCCTGAAGGGTTCAGCCCACTGTATCTGCCTGTTTAGGTGCTTCCCCTATAGCCTGTTTGTTTTTTTTCCCCATGTTCCTGAGCAATGCCCTTCAGCAGCCACCTCCCTCCAGGCCCTTGTCCTCAAGGAGGACTCTGGCTGTGCTTGTCCCGTTCCCATTGCTTCCCTCTGGCTGACTCTGCCAGCTGTGGCTGCGGTCCCTGGGACAGGACCTTCGTCCCCAAGGTGGTCCAGTTAGAAAACAAACAAATTCTGAAACTCCCCTATCGAGTCGGTACGTGTTGGCTTGTTTACTTAAGTTTGCCAGCTATTGAACAGTTGGGTAATCACCGGTTCGGTGCCTTGTTTTTTGGTTTTTTAGACCATGTCAAGCAAGGAGAAGGCTAAATTTGATGAAATGGCAAAGGCTGACAAGGTACGATATGATAGAGAAATGAAGGACTATGGACCAGCTAAGGGTGGCAAGAAGAAGAAGGACCCCAATGCCCCAAAACGACCACCGTAAGTAACTTTGAGGCATTAAATGCGCAAGTGGTTTGGTTTGGTTTTGTGCCTTGTAACACAGCTGATAAGTTTCCATAAAGGCAGTAGATAAGGCACACTGTTGGTGTGGCAGCGTTGGTAAAATTTACAGTTTACTGATACTGGCTTGGAAGCCTTCTAGGCAGCTTGTAATCTTGAGCGCTAACAGGAATTGTCAGTACTTGGTACCTGTAGAGCTCAGGGTGATGGAGGGCATGGAAGTGACTGGATCACAGTGGGACTTGTGTACCTAAGGTGAAACTGGGGGCATTGGACAGACAGCATTTGCTTAAAACCAGCATTGGGTGAAGGCTGCAGGTCTGGGCCTCAGTAAAATCAAAATATGTTTGGGTTTGTGTTTTGTTGGGGGTTTAAGTAAAAAGAAGTGTTTCTACTCGGCGTGTTAGTGTGCGTGTGGATGTTGTGGGTGAGGAACGGAGGAATGGGGTGCTCCCCGAGCATGCTGCTGCGGTGCTGACTGTGCTCTGGTGCTTCTCCCCAAGGTCTGGCTTCTTCCTCTTCTGTTCAGAGTTCCGCCCCAAGATCAAGTCCACAAACCCTGGCATATCCATCGGGGATGTAGCAAAGAAACTGGGTGAAATGTGGAACAACCTCAGTGATGGTGAAAAGCAGCCTTATAATAATAAGGCAGCTAAACTGAAGGAGAAGTATGAGAAGGTAAGGCTAGTTTTCGCTTGCGCCTCTTCATACCGGCTCTCGTGTTGATGTGTTTCTGGAACGTAGACCCAGCTCAGGTGGCCCCAGAGTAGCGAGCGTACCCAGCTTACCATCCTGGTCTCTGTACTGCGTAGCCGAGCTTTGCGTAGGTTGGGACGGAGCAGGTTAAAGAGCGGCAGGTGGATTCCGGCGAGGAGGGCGAGCTTTCCCCCCGCGCTGTGCAGCAGCGGCTGCTCGCGTTGCTCCAGCAAACGGTTTGCTGTGGTGGTAAAGGAGCTTTGTCCTGTGAGCAGGAAACTTCCAGGAGAGGCTGGGTTTTCTTCTCCTCCTCAAAGTAATAACCATGAACGCAGGGTTCAGGGCCTCCGTCATCCGGAGGTGGTTGAGGACGCTTGGGTGTCTGCATACCTGTGTGCTATAGAGCGGGCTGTCTCCCGTTTTGGGGGGTGCAGCTGTGGAAGGCCAGTCCCTTCACTACGTTAACACCCGCTGCTACACAAATGCTGTATGTGTTTGCTGCTTAGAGCAAATTAAGACATCCCCTTGACTTTGCAGGATGTTGCAGACTACAAATCTAAAGGAAAGTTTGATGGCGCAAAGGGAGCAGCAACCAAAGCTGCTCGGAAAAAGGTAGAGGAAGAAGACGAAGAGGAGGAGGAGGATGAAGAAGAGGAGGATGAAGATGATGATGATGAATAAAACTGTACAATACTTGTCTCCATGTGAATACCATAGAGTAGGGGAAACACCATAAATGAAGCACCTCTTATTTGAGATGGTGTCTCTTGCCCTTATTAGGCTTAATTAAAAAAAAAAATTTGGATTCCGATCGCGTTGTAGTTTCTAAAAGTGCTCTAGAAATTGTAACTGGTTTACATGAAGTGGCCATGGGTGTAGTGAGCACCCTGAAACTGTATCAAAGTTGTACATATTTCCAAACATTTTTAAAATGAAAAGGCGCTCTAGTGTTCTCCTAACTCTGTGCACTTTGCTGTTGGTGTAACAAAGCATTTAAAAATGTTTCAAGCATTTTTTTTAATTTGTAAGGTGGTGTTACTATATGGTTATTGGCTAGAAAATCCTGGGTTATAAACTGTACATATCTATAGTTTGTAAAAACTAGACAGATTCTTGTGGTACATGCTTAGAGTTATGATGCCTTAGAGGAGCAGTGATTACTTGGAAAGGCTGTACGTTCCCCGGGGTGCCATGGCCCAAAGCATGCACTGTGAGGGTAGATCTATTTACACTACAGTGGGCGTCCATTTAGCTTAAAGTTGTCTTTCTGTATATAGTGAAATAGCATTCTGCTGCCATTCTTAGTTGTGGAAGGGGGTTCAGCTGGCATGAGAAGTGTATGGATTTTTTTAGTTAAGTGCGGTAGTTTTTAAACTGAAACTGTAGACATCTCTTCATCGTCAACTAAGTGAAGAGCCAGTGCAGCAACTGAAGTTCAAAAACACTCTGTACTTAAACGAATTTGCAACGTTCTGTTTTTTTTGTATGTTTAGAATGCTGAAATGTTTTTGAAGCAAAATAAACAGTATTACATTTTTAAAACTGTTCTTGACAACACTCTAAATTTCTGGTTTAAAAGGATCTTAACAACAGCAAGAGGTTCATTTTGAAGTCTGTGGCATCCCTCAGGGCTGGTGACTTAGGAAACATTCTGACTCAAGGATTAAAAATAAAATAAAAAAAAAAATAAAAAAAATAAATGGTGGCCAGCCAAAACTGGCTGAATTGAAAGAGATGGCTGCTTCAGCTAATATGCAATCGTAACTGTTTATGGCTGAGTGGCATAAGATGCTATGCAAGTTTGAACTTTATTACTTGAACTTGGGAGCCTAAATGAACATTCATGACGTAATTGTTTGTTTGTGTGTGTATATAGCAGCATTCAGAGATGCAGAGAAAGGTAGGTGGCTAGGAATGAGGCTGACACCATGGAATAAGTATAAAAGCATAGTTTGGATTTTTTTTTTCCAGTTGTGTTGGGTAAATTTATAGCCCAAATGCATTGCTGTACATATTAAAATGTGCCTTTTTTGTCCTGTGTTAAACTGTTTCAGACTTGTGGTTTTTTCTAGCATCTTGGTTCGTGGCAGGAGCCAGGCGCCTAGTCTAACTCCCTGCTGAAGTAGGAGCGTGGCGCAGGTACTTAGTCTGTGTCCTTTCTCTAATGACACAAGCTTTAACAGGAATTGGGTGCTGTGAGGTGGGTTGGGGGAGCGACGCAGGTCTCTTTTCCCTTTGACCAGCTGGCTGCGTCGCTGTCGTGCCATCTTCCCAAATCAAAGCTGCGGGGATGTTGTGCAGCCCTTGGAAGGGAAGGGTGATACCTGGTCTCTAGCTGGCGACTCTAACCTTATTTTTCCTTAGCGTGGAAACTGCATGGAGTGGGAAACCTACAGCACCCCCTCACTACCCTTGAATTCCTTCCTTGTGCTGGCTGTAGTTAGCAGTCAGCATGCTTGGCAGCGAGGAGGAGGGGGGTGTGTGTGAGGATACTTGCATTAATAGCAGGTCAAAGTTGCGGGCTGCCGCATGCAGCGGGCTGAAGAGGACAGGGTAACTAACTCATTAGTGTAAACGGTGGGTGCGGGCTGCTGCCACCCCTTCCTTTGAGCCAAACTGCAGATTAATGAGGGCCAGGCTTACAGGCAGTAACTTCTTGTAATGTGGATAAAACTGCTTTGTTGCCTAATTGGTTAGCACATCTGGCTTCCCGTGACTTCTCGACAGCCGCAGTACCTTGGCAAAACAGTCAGATCTGGTGCGGAGGTGGACTGGAACCTAAAAGCAGAACCGAGCGAAACTTGGTCTCGGATGAAGCAAGCTAACAAACTTTTATGAAACGTAGCAACTTTTTTTAAGGCTAAGTTACTGCTGGATCGCTTAGAAATACTTTTATAATTGCTTAATTTTGGCAATTCTTAGTGTCTTTAATGCACAAAAACCAGTACAAAATTTGCCCCCACTTTATTTCAAAAGCCTCAATAAAGCTGCATCTGGAAAAGAAGTAGGTACCTTTGTATTTGCTACCCGTTCTACGTATCTTGTGATGCAAAGGAGATGACTGGAGATTCCAGCACGTGGAAATTTGGTGGGGAAGTGGTGGAGCAGAAGAGAAAAGCAATGGCATCGTTTCAGGAGCTGTAATACTGTTTCTATTGTCTAGTTGGCAAAATCTCCCCTTAGCCACATATGGGAATTAGTGTAGATCACTGCTGTGCAAATCGAGCTTGGCTTTGAATTAACTGCTAGTGAGCTGAGCCCCTATTGATAGTATTAGCAAATAAGAACTAGAGCTGACACCTCTTTGTTACATTGGCAATCCGTCGAGTTACAGGGCTTGATTAAGGTCTGGGACCTTGCGGTGCACTCCCTATTCCTGCTCTGCAGATTTCTAAAATACGGCATGCCTCGGGGATGCTGTTCAAGACAACGCTAGTGCAGGACTCGGGGAACTCAAATTTGGGTATTACGGATGTAGTGATGGTGTTTCTTCCCCCGGTACTCTGCCATGGATAAGTACCATAGGTGAATGTGTATAAATAACATGATTTCCCCACCACCATCACTGGTTTTTGTGTTCTGAGATGTCATCTCAAGTTTTGGGAACTGCTTAATTTTACCCAGCTCTGTTTTTTGATAGAACATGCTCCAAAAGATTTTTCTCTCTGCCTTGAAATGCTTGTGGTGTTTCAGAGCAGACATTTCTGCTTTGGGCTGCTGTACAGTTACAACTTCTGGTTTAACTTCAGTCCCAAGCCAAGCAGAGTAAATATGTGTCTCATTTACTCTGTTATTGGTAGGGAAGGGTAACGATAAAATATATTTGGGGAAAGGGAGGGAACGGATGAAGAGAGACTTGTCCTTGCAGGAATTTGACGGAGCTGACCGTGAGACTGCTTGTGTTCCCAAAACACGGTTTGTTGCATCCCCCTGTGCCAGTTGAGGCGGGCTGTGAGGACGAGGGGCTTGGGTAAGAAGAAGGAATGGTGCTGATAAAGCTGCTCTGGGGAGGCAGGGGATGGCTCAGCTGGGTGGCGTGGTCCCTCCAGATGCCTAAACCAGTGGCAGAGGTGTGAAGAGCTTTTGCACAAGGGAAAGCATCTGGTGGTGCTGGTATGGGGCAGAGGCAGGCAGGGCGCTGCCAGGCGCCACTGACCTGTGTCCTGCAGGTCATTTCCCGTGGTTGGCATGGTTTGGGTTGCACTTGGGACTATATAGTTGCTGAAAAATAAAATAAAATCCCTCTGAAATCTAAAGCATCTGGGGGGTGATGGGCTGCTCTGTGCAGGCCAGAGCCTGCCTCTGCCAAAATGAGCCCAGCAGTCTGTTAGCACGACGGAGGTGGCAGAGGAGTGATGCTCTCCTGCTGCTCTGTAGCCTATACATTTCTAAATTCACCTGAAACATCATAAATACTTGGTGTGAGCCCTTAGACTAGAGGGGAGGGACTGCATCGGGGAAGCCCCACTGCGGGTGTGAGGTTAGTCGCAAGGAAAGCTGCGCTGCAGCATGGTTTCCTACCGCTCGTGTCGGTATCCTAATGCATCTGTGGGGAAGCAGTGCATTAATTTTTCTGTAATAAAATTAATTAAAAATCCTAGTCCAAATACATATTGAATCAATTAGCAGCGAGCAGCTGCAGCTCTAACGGAGGTCCATAGGAAGGTGAGAATCTGCTTTGGGGATCGTTTTGGGGATACAGGCAGTCAAAATACCTCTTATCTGCTCCCTTTGAACGGCTGATTTTTGTATAGTTCTATTCGCTCCTAATAAACCCTGCAGGAACAGCAGCGAGGTGCGAGGGCTTCTGTTGGCTCTGGCTCAGGCGGTGGCAGGTGAACGGCTTTTCGCTTCCAGTCTCCGGCACAATTCTGGCAGCTGCCTCCAGTTTACGTTTTCCCTCTGCTCAGTCTGTTCCATGGGCAGAGAAACATCCCCCACGTAAGCCCTTTTCTGCGGAGGGTTTTGGGATGCAGGGTTTGGACCAGGAGAAGCAACCTGGGATGGGACCTCCCCACTGGCTTTGCTGGGGTGAGAGCAGGACGCTGCATTGATGGCCACGCTGCCGTTTGCTTTCAGACAAGCCCCGCGCTCCCCTCTGTGAATGTGAGCCTGCGCTCGCTCTGTAAGAGATAAGGGCAGGAACTGTGACAAGTGACTTTTTTTTTTTTTTTTTCCTGCTAGGGCTGTACCAGATTTTCATGCAATAAACTGAATTGCAAATTGCAGCTGCGCTGCAGAACAAAGTGTGCTGGAGAGTCCGTTACCAATCAGTTGCTCTCTAAACGTGTTTCAGCTTGCAGCGAAGAAGGGATGGAATAACCAGCATGCCTGATGGGGAGGGGTGTTCATGCCCTACAAGCTGTCTTCATCCCTTTTCAGCAGGCTGGGCTCACGGTGGGAGCATGGTGTGCCCCTGCTTGGGCAATGTTTGGCAACGGGTATTCAAAGCGCTCTGCAAACATCTCACCCTTCTGGTAGATCTGATACGTACGTGCTAAATAAAGCAGGATGTGGATGAGGGGTGGTTCCTTGCCTGTGCTAACGATCTTGATTGGAGTTGGCCACTGCTAAGAGCTCTGCCCCGCGTGTCGTCCTGCACCTGAATCCCTGAATTAGGCAGGGGGAAGCAGCTACAGCCGTGCTAGAGCTGACAGCTGTGTCTCCTGGGTGGTGAGTACCTCCTTCTCTTGTTCCTGGAGTTGGCATGGCATCGCAGAAGCACCTGTGAAGTAGCTAAACCAGGGTCAGTCTTTCTGTTAAGCTGGAGCAGAGATGGCAAGTGGTGTCCCCAGGACTGGGGAGTCTGGGTGTTGTGTGAAGCAGCAAACTGGTGCTGTGGTGGGGTTAAGACCTTTGCAGACTGGGATATATAAAAGCTAAATATTTGTCCTGTTGATGTTGGGAGATGAAAATGCATTAACTGTGGTAAGGGGAGGCCTGTCCTGTAACCGTGTCCCCTCACGTGGTTGACTTTATGTCCCTGGCTGAATCCAGCAGTCAGGAGAATGACAGCTGGGAACCAAGCCTTGCTGTGGGACTGGGCGTTTTGATGGTGTCTGTGGTTGGCTTTGAGCCCCTGAAGTGCAGGGTGCTGCTGCTCTGCCCCCGTACCTGTCGCCTTGTCTCGCTTCTGGCCGAGTGCTCCCCAAGAAGACATGGAGGCGAGTTCCCTCTGCGTGGGGGTCGCATGCCTGTGCACGCTGCTGTAACCAAGCCCGTGCACGGAGAGAGGCGGTAGGATGCTGTGAGGGAGAAAGTTGCTATTTCTTCTCAGCCGCTCCCCTTGTAACGCTCCCTCAGGTATTTCAAGTCAGAAAAATGTTCTTTTTTAAAATATTGATCAAACATGGCCTAGCTTTGTTGTTGTAAGAGCTCATTACTTGTAAGTGTTTTTAACTATTGCTTTGTGAAGCTTAAGATTTGCTTTATGTTAGTTTAGAAAATTAATACGTGTAGAAAGAAGGGTGAGGTGGTTTGAGGGATCACTTGAGACAAATGCCTTTTGCTTGCTGCTAATTACTGTGTGATGGTTGTTTTACTATGTCTTACCTGGGATGTACCAGCGATAATTCATGGTCTTGCAAGAGAAGCTCGAGAAAGGTAGAAGCAGGGATGATTTGGTCTCATTTCCTAAAAAATATATTGATCAAGTTTTGTTTTCTTTAGCTTTAGAGCTCAGGCTCGGGATCTTCCCTGGGCTTGGCTTCTGCAGTTGTGTAAGGTATTGCGACCTGCAGCTCCTGGTGAAGGTCGCTCCCCAGTAGCAGAGAGAGCAAAAGGAAACGTGCGCTGGGTCTTCTGTTGCTTTATTTCCTTGCTTCATGTAGTACCAATTTTTGCAAGCTGCTGGGAGGTTGTTCAAACCAAGCGCGATGGTCCAGGTGTCAGTAAAAGTCTTAAAGGGAGCCCTTTCTTCCAAGGGCTTGTCCGAAAGTGGAATAAAACCTGACCAAATAGCGTTAAACTGTCTCGTTAAAGATTTCTCCTCACCGTCACTCGAAGTGACTTTGTTGGTGATTCCCCACCGGAGTGAGTTGTCCAGTAAAAGAGTCAGCTAGGCCAGATCTGGTGTTTTGAACCTTGAGGGCGATTTTCAAAAAGCCTTCGATGGTTTTGAACGTGGGAGGACTTGGCCTTGTTTGCTTTCTGCCTTTCCCCGTGCGTCTCTGCAGGATGTCGCTGTCCCCTCTTGGTGCTTTGCCGGGGGAGAAAGCGACGGTGTGTCCTTCACAGGCTCAGCCCGTTGCCTTTCCCGCTAACATGTGATTACTCGTCTGTGGGGACCACCACGGAATACTCCCGCAGACCCTTGGAAAGTTGCCTTGATGCTCCTTATTTACTGGAAGGTGACATCTCAAAAAGCCAGCTCTCCAACAGCGGTTCAGGCTGATTTTTCCAAGTGTGAAGTGGAAAGAAGTCCCCAAACCTCTTTTTCACTCTGTTCCACCCTAAACAAATGCCCCCACACCACTTATTTCCAGGTGTACAGATCTCTTAGCTTTTAAAGACCCATTTCTTCATTTGCTTTGTATCCTTCTCTCCTCCCATCCCCTGCTCCCTGTGCCCAGTGGGGGGGGGCAGCAGGAGGAGGAGATGTCCTGGCTGTGGCCAGCAAATCGGGCCCAACAGCTTATTTGAGGTGGTGTGACTTACTCCCAAATTTCAAGAGCAGGCTGGCCTGTGTCTTCCCGCTAGTCGGATGCTTCAAGGGGAAGATTTTCAGCTTGTGTGGGCTGTTGCTCTGTGCCAGCTCCGACCACTCGCTGGTGCTGTTCCCCGGAGATTCTGTGCTCACGATGACAGCGTCGGGGTGAGGGTGATGGCTGTCACGATGCATGAGCCGCTGTTGGCTGGGAGCGTGCCGCACCGGCCGGTGCATGTGGAGCCGGGCGGTTGTGATGGAGGTGGGAAACGGGCGCGGGAGGCGGCAGAGGGATGCAGGTCTCCAGGTCTTGAGCAGACGGCATCCAGCCCGCAGGGTCTCTCTGTGTCGAGCACCATATGGTGCTGTATTTCACAGCCGGCCCTGTGAGATAAGGTTCGGCAGCTAGTGTAGATGAAAGGGGATGGGTGGTCTCAAAAATGTTTGCTGTTGCTTTTGCTGCGGCCTCTTGTGGAGATCATTATGGCCAATGAAATATGTTAGGCTGTACCGCAGCCGTGCTGGGGTTCCGTAGCATGTTGTTGGGCTGGGAACACCTTCGTATGGCAGGGAACAGGAATGGGCTGCTGTGGGGTGAGTTAAAGCGTTAATTAACTTGTGGACAGGAAACGCCTTCATATACGTTCTCATCCTGCTGAACACTTGTTTCCTTCCCTTCAGAGGTGCTCTGGGAGGGTCTCTTCCCCATTTACCCCCTTCCAGGCCAGGCTCGGGCACTGGCTCTCGCAGGAGGTGGTGGGGCTGTGCCGGAGCGCGTTGCAGAGCTGCCGGGCGACAGCCTCTCCCGAAGCAGAGCTGCGAATCTCCGTGAGCTGGGGTGGGATTGCCTCTGGCCCTGCAGTGCGAGGGCAGAACCGTCCTCTTGCTGCAGATGTGGGTGCTCAGGCACCCCCGTGGAGAGGGTCCGTGGGGACAGTCTACCCTGACGAGGGCTCAGGGTGCCTGTGCTGGGCGAGGGGATCCTGCCGGAGGAGCCGCCAGCTTGCTAGGAGCTGTCTGTGAAATATGGGCACAGTTATTTTTATTTATTTATTTGTTTGCTTGCTCCAAAATCATTGCATTTTTCCCTTAATCCTGGAGGAAAATCGGCGGTGCCCTGTGTGCATGTGACATGGCTGCGCACAAACTCCCTTTGTGACTTCTTTCTTTCACGGGGGAGAAACACTTTCAGGAAAAAGCAGGGCCCTGACAACAGGAATCAAGTGTTTCTAAATATGGACATCCCTTTTTGGACTAAAAAGTCTTTTTTGTACCATGCATATTTCCCCTGTTAATCATTTCCTTTTGTTCCTCGCAAACTTTGGTCCTCCGATGTTATAGAAGGAATTATAGCCACTCTGTTTGTAAACTTTGCTTTACGATACATGAACCGGCTTGTATGTGAGACGAGTTTGCTGGGTTTTCTTTTTAATGCTGTAAGCACGGCCAGTTACTTACCCTTGACTTTTCCCTTTTTTTTTTTTTTTTAAAAAAACAGTCATATTTGGCCTCAACCCGTCGCAAAATATTGGGGATTTTACAGGCCATTGAGCTTTGCCTGGTCCTATTCACTGCTTTTGTGTTACGCTAATTGGCTTGATAAAGAAGGGCCTGGGCTCTGTAAAGTGCTTCTCCTCCAAGGTGAAATGTGAGATGCGGAGGGGAAATATTCAGATGTTCACTAGCAGTTATGCTCGCTGGATAATCTGAATGCATCAGAAATCAGCTGGAGCTCAGACAAAGTAGGGGATTAGGAGTCTGAGATGGGCGAGCGGCGTGGACATCTGGAAGCCTGCTGTTTAACTTGTCTGCTGGGGTGGGTTGTGTCTTTGTTATGTGGGTTATACGCGCCGAAAGTGAACAGCGCCCTGGGATTGTGGCTGCTCTCTGTGGGTACGCTCTGAAATAACAGTTTCTGCTGTTATTTATGGAGCACCCCGCTCTGGCCAGCAGAGCTCTGCGCCTTTGACGCAAACCCGATCGCCGGCGCGAGCCGTGCGGGAGAAGTTTGCCCTCTGAGGCTGGAGGGATGCGCTCGGGTGCTGCTTGCACACCCCACCGCTGCTTTGAGGTTTTGGGGACAAACATCACACGTGCCCGTGGCCGGTGTTATGCAGACCCTCCCTTGCATGGTGCTCCCTGCATTTTTGGGCAGGTGCAGCCTAATAGCAAAGCAGACGCATGGGAGAGGAGGAGGGAAGGCAAACTCGGGGCTTCTGAACCCTTCCCGTGTGTGGACCCTGGTTCTCCCGTAGCTGAGCCCATCTTTACAGCACAGGGCTGCTTCTGCCACTGCCAGTGTCTGCCAGCAGCACCATCCGTCCAGGGCTGGCATCGCCTGCCCCATGCTGCTGCCGCCCAGCCCCTCGCCCTGTCCCACTGCAGGCACAGGGATGTGGCTCGGGAGGCAAAGCCGTGGGCAGAGTGGGGACAGATGCATGCTTTTGGTTTGTTTGTTTTTGATTTGATGATGAAATATGAGTTGAAAACTGCTTTTGCCTCTTTGAAAGCACAATGTTGGAGAAGGAATTCCAAATATGTTGTGAATAGAAATAGCCAAATAGTGGTTTGTTTTGCTCTTGTTTTTCCCCCAAAAGTCATTTCTTCACCAGCCTCTCAGCGCGTGCTCTGTTTCTCCCCCTCCATCGCCAGTGCTTTGCTTTGCTCCTGTGTTCATCCCATCCCCTTCCTGGACAGCCTGCCTTAGCAGCTTCACTTTTGGCCACAGCTGCTGCAACATGGCTATGCACAGCTGGAGCCTTGAGGCCGTCCCACCAAATATCCAGCGCTGCCTGGGCAGCAGCAGCCTGCCCGCGGGTGGGGAACGTGGTGCTGGGCAAGCCGGCGCCGGGAGGTTTGGGGCAGGCGCCTTGCTCAGGCGGGCGGTTGGATTCCCAGGCGGACCCGTCTCTGGCAAAGCCGAAGTGAAGCGGTTCAGGGGAAGGTAGAGAGGGGACCTCCAGGCAATTGAATGCGTCACCGTAAAGATGGGCTCGGTGGTGCTTTGGGCCATGCTTGGGATGATAAAAGCAAGGGGGTTAAGAAAATAAACAAACAATGCTGCAGGAGAGAGGCAGGTACCAGTGGGGCAGGACATAATGAAGGGTGGTTGAAGGACGTGTGCCAGTTGCTGCCCAACATGATGCCCCAGGGAATTGGAAGTGGGACTGAGGAGTGAGCCTGATGCAGCCGTGCAGCAGGGTCCCCTGAAAGCGCTGACTCGGTGAAACGTGCCCGTGTTGTGTTAGAGACATGCGAAATTTAGGGCGAGAAGGAAAGCACCAAGGTTACGTTTCCTCTGTTTTGTGTGGGATATTCTGGTTAGCTACGCACACAGTTTTTTTGGGGAGACCTGATGGGCGTGAAAGCCTAGTCCGGATGGATACAGGCAGCCTTTTTACTTTTTGGGTGCCTTTGCGTCCTACTGGGTGTGAAACATGATGTCCTTACACTTCCTCTGTGTGAGCTTAGGGAGCCGCTGCTGCCGCGAGCGGTCTGTGAGTGCCGGGCGGTGCATGGACACACAGGTAAAGCAGCTCCTTCCCTCGGTGCCGGTGGACCAGGCAGCCTGCATCTTGGTCTGCGTTAGCAACGGTTTTGGGCTGGAGGGAAAGGGGTCTGGAGAAGCGGTACAACTCCTCTGGGGTCACCCATGGGACCCCTGGGTGCCGAACCTCTGGAAGGTGTACAAAAAAATCCTGCTTTTCCTCCCAGGCTGGGAGGAGGAGGAGGGGGAGGAATGCATTTCTCCTGAACAGCGGGGCCAGAAAAGCATTTGTGTCCTGTGGAGGGAATTCTAGGTTAGGAGACTTGTGTGATTTTATGCAGGCTTAGTGCAGTTAGGCATTATGGCCCCAATTCTTGCTCCGTTTTAATGCGATGTTTCAGAATGCATGGGAACTTCCCCCTGCTGGGGGGAGAGCCTGAGGGGCTGTCCTGGGGACTTGGGGGCTTTGGAAGACCCCACTGCAGGGTGAGGGCACGCTGCAGCTCCCCACTGCTCTTCGGGGCTGCCAAAGCTTTTGCTGTGAGGTAGAGGGGTCCAGGTTTGGGGGAGGCAACCCTGAGCACCGGGTCAGCCCTGATGGCTTTGGCAGGGGATGCTGGTGCAAACAGGAGCTGCTGGGAGTTTGCATTCCCCTTGTCCTCAGCCCCGAAGAAAGCCTAAAGCCTCAGTCAATAATAAGCTTAGAAGACAGTAAATCTTGGTAATGAGAAAAACAGAAGACGGCATCTGCTCAACATGATGGTACTGTGTATGGTCTGGTAAACAGCTACTGAAATGGGTGGCCTGTTATTGCAGGGGTTACAGCTGAAAAGCCAAATTTCCCTGCAGAATCGGCAGGTTTCCCTGTCCCCAGCCCTTCAGAGCAGCTGCTGGAAGCCCGTTGAGGCTGAGCATGGGGCGAAGGGACCCACTGCCCACAAGGGCTGGGCGCTTGCAGGCGTGGCAGATCCCACCATGAAACCAGTGGCAAGGAGCTGTCACGCTGCGTGCGTGGAGCCTGAGGTGGGCAGTTGGATGGGACCGCCACAGAGGTCATCTCCTCCTGTGCCCCCTCCAACGCCTTTTTGCAACGCTCAGAGATGTAGGTACTTTGGAGGGTGCTCTGTAGCAAATGGGGGTTGGGGATAAAAATGGGAAACCAGTTTCTCCTCTATCATATTTTCAGAGATGCCAAAATGAGCTGAGCTGATGGCAACAGGCGCTGGGGACAAATGAGTTGTGCGGGGGACAGCAGGAAGAGGAAGGTGCCGGGTCCCCATCTGACATCTGCTCAGACAAACCTGCTGCCCGTGGGATCGGAGCTAGCGGTGGTCCCGGTCCCGCTCAAACTGTGTGAAGCCAGGTCTGCAAAATGGGGAGGAGGAGGGGAGAGTTCAGAGGAAGGAATCTGCATATGGTGTGTAATGCTTTTATGAATTGGGTCTTTAATAATTTACATTACCAGTTTAATACTTTGAATACAAATTATCTTGCCCATATGCTGTGCTGACAAACATAAAAATGGAGTAATCAAAGCTGTAATAGCACTACAGCAAAAAGACATAAAATGCCACTAGAAGGCTTAGGATAAATTATTGCATGCACACACTAGCTCTATGGCTCCCTGGTGCCAAAGGATGCATTGCAATTTCTTCCTCAGACTTTGCATTTGGGCTTGAGGACTGGTGCAGTGTCAGGAGTACTGCTTGAAATTCTGCGAGATGGGCAGCGTTTAACAAAGAGGAGCAAAGAAAAAAAGGCTCCGACCTGTTTGATAAACACCGCAATTTAAAATCTGCTCTGGCATTACATGGGCTGCAAAGAAAATATAGCCCTCTTATTTGTAGGGAGCCCCCTTCTTCCTCCAGCGGGGTTATTTGCATGTATTATAAAACGGCAGTGTTGGCTTGCCATCTTCAGGCAGCCGCCACGCACTGCACAGGGTCCCTGCGCATCCCTGCGCATCCCTGCGCTGGTTGGAGTTGGTGGGTCCAGCCTGGATGCTGCGAGGGACGCCCGAGGGAGGGTGCTTGCTGCAGCCTGGCACCGGGTCACCCAGGCAATGGGCAGCATCAGTCCAGGGAAAATGTGAATTTTACGTCATCCCTTTTCGTGTCTGCGCTTTCACCTTATCCCTGCTTCATATCCCCTCGTGCCTGAGCTCCAAGGAGGTGGGAGAGGATGAAGCAGCCCCTGGCGCTTGGTGCTCCCTCCTGGCAGCTCTTGGGCCGCAGTTTAGGTGCGAGAGAATGGTGTGGGTGGGCCTGGGAGCTCACGGGTGCTGCAGGTGGCCTAGCGGTTTGCTTTTAAGAGCCTGGCGTGTTTTGGTGCATGTGCGCTGGTGTACCAGGCATCCCAAAGGGCACGGGGCTGCGCAGGAGCGTGCTCGCAGAGCGGCGACGCGAGTTGTGCGCACGGGGAAAAGCCGCTGTCTGTAGCTGTCAGCGGACTGTGTACTGTGGCCTGTGGCAGAGTCCCTGCTTTGAAATACCAGGCTGTTCGTTGGTGCCATATTGTAAAGACGTCCCCCCTACAAGCTAATCTTTCACAGAAAGAGCCGTTTAAGGCTCACTTTTGAATACACCGAATTTCTCAGCTATCAAGGTTACTCCATGCTGTAATCCATTCTGTGCTTCTAATACGATCAGTGAAAAATGAGGCTTCTTCCCAAATAAATCATCAGCAGTGGAGGGAACGGTGCTTTTCTGGAAAGCCTGAGGCTCTGGTGGTAGCAACATCTTTCCCAAAAAGCCGAGGGATCGGGGCGGGCTGGTTCTGCAGAGCTGCGCCGCCCGAACTCACTGCCACTTGCCCTGAGACCCAAACTCCCTGTGTGCAAATGAGTTTTTCCGACCCTTGCTGCTCCCAGAGTCTGCTGCTGGCTGTCTCCCCAGGACGTGGTGCCCGTGGCCAGCCATAGCACACCCCAAGGGTGCTGTCTTCAGCTCATCCATTAATGTGTGCGTGGGTGCACCACCCCCCCCACCCCCCCCTCCGTAATGGGCTGGGGGAAGAGGAGCGCGCACCAGTGTTTGGGATCCCATGTCCCGGTGAGGTGGGACACCCACAGCTGTGGAAAGAGAGCACCCCACTCCTGCCTGCCCCTGTGCTCTACCTTCCTCTGCTTCTCATGCACCCCAAACCCAGCTCCGTGCCCCCCTGAGGCCTCGTTTTGCCTGTGAACAAGGGGTTTTGGAGGAGCCCGAGGTGCTGCAGCCAAACTCCTTGCCCTGGCCCTGGGGAGCAGCCCTGCGGCAGAGCATCCCCGTTACTGCAGCCGGGCACACTACAGCTCCAAACCCCTTGGTGCAAAGAGGCACCCGGAGCCTCTCCTGCCAGGGGCGGTGGGGGCTGCGTGGGCAGGCGGAGGGACCTGTACAAGCCAGGATGGGGAGGTGCAGGTGGGCATCCAGCCCCCACTGGAAGAACTTTTCCCATTGTCAGATCTTCTGGAGAATAATGCCCTAACCGATCTTTTTGCTCTGCAAATAAATTGGATGGATCAAGACCACAATGAGAAATATCCCCATCCTCATCCAGAGGGGGATTTTCAGCATAAAAGGCTTTATATGACTCATAAACTATAACATTTATTTCTGCACGCGAGGTAAATATTTCCCCCTCTGAATGTCTAAGCAATGCAATTTTCTTTGAAGCCTCCATTTGTTTAAGTCTGGAGGTGACAATAATTCACCTGTTTTCCCTTCCCACGATTCCCCAAGCAATGGCGTAAGCCAAAATAGAGCGAACTCAGCTCCGGCTGTTTGTCACTTGTCAGCTCCCTCCCTGAAATATGCTCAGATGAGCTTTGTCCTGGAGTTTACATTCGGGCACCTTCTGATCTCTAGCCGTTGGTAAATGGCCCCACGTTTTCCTGTTTAGAGGAAGAAATACAGCACACCTGTATGCAGCCGCTGCCAGGGTAGGCAGGGAGAGGAGACATAACTTAATTTAACTCCAGATAAATCATGATTTCACAGCGATCTGCCTGCCACAGACGGTTGAGAGTCCCATCTCCTTGGCACTGTAACAATACTTGTCACTCAGCGTCCCAAAGAGACCTGCTCATGGCCAGAGATCATAGGTGGCTGAGAAGATGCCTGGAGTTGTAAACACCATCAGTCTTCGGAAAAGAAATGCACCAGTGAGCCTGTGTCAGGTGGGGAGGTATGAAGGCAGCGCTTGCCTCTGCAGAGCGTGGGATGTGCCCACGGGTTGCATGGATCCGCAGCCTCGGACCTCCCTGGGTCTGCCACCACCCAAAGCTCCAGCAAACCCAGGGAGGGGTTAGCTGCTGTGGGGCAGAGGCGTTGGGGGTGCCCTTAATGGACTGGCTGCTTTTGCTGTTTGAGGGAGAAGGAAGAAGGATGCTGCTACTTCAGTGCTGTGTGGCTCCTGAGTGCTTTCTGCTGAGGAACACAGCGCCCTGAAGCTGTTCGGCTCCTGCCAGGGGGACCGGGAGCCCTGAACACGGCCTCGTCACTGTTTAAAGACGTCTTGTGTGAGCGCGGTGGGTGGATGCGTGCTCAAAGCCTGGCTGTGCCGTTCTCTGGCTGCGCGGCCGCGTGGAGCTGGCAGGCGTGCAGCCAGCGTTCATGCTGGGTGTCCCCTCACCACCCTCCGATGAGCTGGGCTTCTGCTGGAGAGAGGTGCTGTTTGGAGAGAAGTGTTTGAGTTTTATCATTAGTGCTTCATCTTGCAGGCAGAGACCCTCAGCGTGGCGGGAAAGCCCGCATCCCGCACCAGCACACCAGGTTTCAGAGAAACCTCCCAGCGCAGCACAGGCAGCACGTTTGCAGCACGGGACCCTCGCTGCTTTCCATCCTTTTTGGTACCCCTGTGCCTTTGCTGGCTTTGACAGAGTCACTTCTGATTTACAGCTGGTGTCACATGAACTCTGAAGCAGGCACCGCTCCTGCTTCCCCCTGCTCGCCCACCCCGACGCAGGACACCCCCGCTCCATCCCACTCCCCGGCAGCTCCCAGTGCTGCTCCCTGGGGCCGTGCCCATCCCTGGGACCGTGCCCATGTCCAAGCCTGAACTCAGTGCTAATGTGCACAGGCAGTTTGTTTTTCTGTCTGCCCCTTTCTTTCTTTTTTTTCCTTTTTTTGAAGGAAACTGAATCCAAGGCTGCCGTGTAGTGATGATGCTATTATTGTTAGCAGTTATTTCTATTTCCACAGCTCCAAGAGGCAGAGAACAGAGTCCCACTGGGTTAAGCACAGCACATGCTATAACAAAAAGATAGTCTGGGTACCAAACAACTTGCAGTCTTCTCAAATGTAAGGAATGTAAAATTAAGATTACTATAGCAACATCTTGCTCACATTGCATACAGATAGGATCTGTTGGTCTTTATATATAACTCTCTGTGTGTGTATGTATATTTAACATACATATACAAACCCTAAATATCTCTGGCAACTTTTCCCATCGTTGGATGTGTATTTAGTTTCAAGCTCTCTGTCTGTATCTCAGATGTGTATTGATCCTTAAGATCTGCATCCAGCTTTCCTTCAGCAAGCCTTGCCTTCCCCTTTGGGCTCTTCCATGCACGCTGCATGCCAGGCTCGAGTTCCCTCTGCCTGGGAAGAGTACTCGGCTCCTGGCCAGGAACGGGGACAAACGCTGGTGGAGGGGTTCGTTCCATCTACTGGGGAGTTTGTTTTAAATGCATAGAGCCCTGTTAAACTTCGTAACTGACTTAACATCTCCAGATCTGCTTTCTTCAGTCAGACTGTAGGACAGCGGAGTGAACCCGGGACATGCAAATCCCTCTTTTCCCATCTCTCTTCTCTCAAGTTATTAATTCAATTTTAAATGAAATGTCCTGAGAGTTATGAGCCACAGCTCTCACTTCTCCTCCGTGACTGAATAAAACCTGGGCCCAGAAACGTCTGCGGGAAGGGCAGAGCTCACCCAGGAGCAGGGAGCCGGGGAAAAGGCAGCAGGAGGATGGATGCACCTACAGTTCAGCGTCGCCTAAGTTCTCCAGGAAAGCGGCAGAAATTCAAGCACAGCTTTCACCCTGTCACACAGGTAAGTGGAGTTACTGATAAAGAAGGGTTTGAATATGGCCAGATCGGAGGAGCTGTCTTTGCTTACAAGCCTACAGTCGGGTGGGAGGGGAACACCAGGCACCAAAGTGTGCTGAATTGCTCTGAAGGGTTTTGCTCTCCATCCAAGACAGACGTGTCGGAGGGATACCCGTTCCTCATGAGGAGCGGGAGGAACTTGCGGCTCGTTTGTAACAGCTTTGAGGCTGCGGAGTTGAACGTGCACAGTTGGAGGGCTGGTGGATTTGCTGTTTTGAGACCAGACTGTAATGGAGATCTGAGAACCAAAACTGAAAACGTCTGCTGGCAGGTCTGGATGGAGGAGCTGGAAAGCAGCCTGAAGTTGCCAGCTGCAGATTTCTGGTGCCTCTGATTTAGCAGCATTAAATGTGAAGAGATAAATCATAGGCAGCTCTGCCTGCAGGGTTTCGAAGGAAAGCAAGGAGGCTGGGGCGAGGTGGGTGAGCAAAGCCCACTTTCCAGTGCATCTGTGGGGAAGGCAGAAGTGGAAAGGTGCAGAAGGGATCTGCATGGCACAGAGTGGCCAGCTTTTGAAGCCCACCCAGGCAAACGCAATGGCTTTTCTTCAGGCAGAACTGCTCTACGAGCAGGAATCAATACCCTTCTGCAGAGCCTGCAGAAACGCTGACGGGTGTGAGCGTGCAGAGCTGACGCTGAGTAGGAGATTTCTGAATGGAGCTATTGAAGAGATGGGCAGGGTGGGAGGGAGCGCAAGTGACGCTACGCTGGGCCTTGGTGAGGACCTTATGGTGGTGGGCTGCAGGTACGAGGACAGCTGAAGAGCGGGACAAGTGATGGGGAGTGGGTTGAAGACCAGTGGAAGGTCATGAGTGACAATGTATTAAGCGAACATTGCAGTCTGGGCACTCAGCCTGTTTGCCGCCAGCGACAGGCAGGGAAGTTGTCCCTTTGCCGGACTGGCCGCAAACCAGGGCAGACAGGCAGAAGTGACATTGCTACCTCCTGCCCTAAAGGGGATCAGACAGGGCAGCGGGGGCTGTGAACCTGACCTGGAAGGAGCCAGCAAGGCTGAAGAAACCATCTCCGAGACCACTGGTTAGAAGGCACACACATTTTCTCATCCTTGTCTCTGGAACGGGAACCCATCAGGACAAGGGTCTGTTTATGATGCTCAGCTGAACTTTAACCACCCTCCACGTCTCTAGGTAAGGGCAGTTGCTGTGGGCAGCGTGAAAACCACTGCCAGGTAAAGGTTTGGTGTGCAACCTCAGCCCAGAGACCTGGTCACTCACCCCACAGAAATCCCACAGGGCCGGAGTGTCTGGTGAAACTGGGGCTTTTGGTGAAGCTGGGGCTTTTGGTAGGAATGCGGTGAGAAGGGGCGATCCCTTTCCCCGAGAGGTGCCGAGTTTCCCGGCTGCAGGATGCACACTGCTGATGTGTACCAAAGCGATGGCCTGAGAAAAGGGAAACTCTTCATTGGGGAAAAAACCTGTGGCTTTGGCGTCAACTCACTGCACCCCTCTGTTAACCCCCGCTGCACCGCCGCTGCGGACGGCTGCACTTCTGCAGGGGCGGGCGGGAGCCACTTGTCCCCCCCGGCGCCTCGGCACTGCCGTGCCAGCCATGATCACCATCGCCTCTACGCTTTCTGTTTCTCTTGACCTCTGTGTTCCCATCAGCAGTTTTTAAGCACGCTTGCCACCAAGACTGTAATCGGTTCTCGTGTACTCCTGTTCATGCTTTCACCCAGCAATTTGCGCAGGGCTGCCGAGCTCTCTGCTCATAATTGACAGGAGAAAGCAATCTGCTGCACAAGAGGAAACATCTCCACCAGTTGCTGGATCCGAGCAATACGGCTGTTTCCCCTAATGAGGATGAAGCAAAACAGGATCTCGCTAACAGCCGCGGATGTGGCTGAGCCCCCATTACTCAGGCTCAGAGGTGCTGCTTGGGACATAATTAAGAGCTCGATATTTGGAGTACAGCGTGTCGCGCTGTCCTTCCTGCGCTGCTGGCTTGTGACGAGGCGGTTAGTGCCAAGTGCTCCTGAAGCTTGCTCAAGTGGCAGCTCCTGCAAGCCGGGCTGCAGGAGGGGCTGCCTGGGGAGGGAAATCTTGTTTTCTTTCTTCAGACAGTTGCTTCTCCCCTTGCGGAGGACAGCCATGGCGATTCCAGCCGTGGGAAGCAGCTGCTGATGGCAGTGGAGTGATTTTGACAGGAGGGTGGCATCAACTGTGAGTGTCCCCACCGTGACGGTGCGGCTGGGTGGGTGCCGTCCCCAGCTGGAAAAGCAGCTTGGCCTTAGTGCTGGGCAGCAGGGTGGGGTGCGGGCAAAACGCTCGCAGGCGGGTGGGCACCCAGGTGAACTGCAGTGCAAGTTGGGGTGAGGAAGGGGGAATGTGGAGGGGAGAGTCCCCAGAGCATCTCAGCAGTTTCCGTCTCACACTGTTTCTGCAAGGCCAGGCGCCGGGTGAGCGATGCTGAACGTCTGAGATGATGCACAAACTTTTGGGGGTGTCAGAGACACTGCCTGGGCAGTATCTGTGGAGAGGAGAGCTTCTCCCCAGGCTCTCAGGGGGGCAGTGATTGAGGCTGGCTTTTCCCTCCTCATGACTGGCGAAAGGAGATGTGTAAGGAGCAGGAGTGGGTCTGCTGTTGGTTTCAGTGGTAGAAAAAGGGGCTGGATGAGGAATCTCAATGGGAAAAATATGAAGAGCTCTCTTTTATTTGTTTGATCGTTGAGGTTTTTTTGTGTTTTGGTTTTTTTTTTTCTCCTGTCACCCCAGGAGGTCGCAGTGCGAGACGAAAGCCTTGCCTGCCCTTGCTTGAGCACACGTTCCATGGGGATGGTACGAGGAGGATGTGTGGTCCTTCTTTTGCTTGACTTAAAGGCAGATCTTGAAGATGAGTAGGGCCCTGGTCCTGCCTCCCCAAGGGCCGGTCTGTCATGAACCAGTTTTCCATTCTTTTGTTTTCATCTTTTCAGATTCCCTGCCTTGCTGACAAGCACCGAGCTAGCAGCACCTCGAGTAACTTGCCTGTTGTTGGGCAACGTAGGAGTTTCTTACTGAGATACTAAAGCACTTAAAATTCTTTAGGATTTGTTAGACATGAAATACATCAGTCGAATCAGAAGATTTAATAATTTAATGGGGTAAACAGCCTTCCCTGAGGGTTTGGGGTTTTTTTTCCCAGTTTACCACAACAAACCCCACCAGCCCGATCATTTCCATGTATTTCCTTCAGCATGACCGTTGTTTGGACAGAGTCCTGTGCAACCGCTCGGCTGCCACCCAAGCAGCCCCAGCAGCCCGCACAGCAGCCAGGCTGCCTTCGCTGGGAGCAGGCCCTCTTATTTGGGATTGTTTGGGCAGGATTCAGTAAGATCATTGAGAAACCCCCTACATTTCATTCTAGCACCTCACAGCGAGGGCTACCCTGACGCCCCAGCACAACGTGCGTCCCCAGGGTCGCAGGGCTGGGTTCAAGCCGCTGAAGATGCTGCAGGGAAGAGCTTGAGTTTCTCTGCACATGTTGGAAGGGCTGGAGTTATCTGCTAGCAGAGGCTGTACAAATCCCATGCATAATTCAGTCCCCGCCGTACAAATCATCCCGCTAGTAAAAGCCTTTTCGGAAAGCACAATTTCATCGCAACAAACTTTGACCTAAATGTGCCGCAACCGACAGCCCCGTATGGTGGGATATAAACTTTTGCCGTCGCTTCCTTCTGAGCAGCAAAGTGAATCTAGGTCACCCCCCCTTGCTTGTTTATAACGAGGCTAATTCTGATTTCACTCATGTTGCGTCCTCGAGTTTGAGATGGGGGGGAAAAAATGGGAGATTTGAAACGGCAAGTCATCCTCAAAGTCATTCTTCTTAAATCCTATCTGGGAGCGAAGGAAGTGGTTTGATGTTGCGTCCCAAGGCAACGTTGATGGTGTCGTTTAATATGTTTGGGGTGAAAGGAATACAGAAAGGAATACAGAGTTTTCCTTCTTTCCCTCTTTATTTAGATTGCAGCGTTGGGCAGTTGGGCTGAATGAACAGGCCTGTGTCCGCGGCTTTTTGAGTGGTTAACAAAAAAGCCTATTCTGGGCGAGCGAGCTGTGCGCTCTGCGTGAGGCTGCTGCTTCAGGGACAAAGAAGGGAAGTGGCTGAACACGAGGTTATTAGTTTGTCTGGAGCTTCTGTGCAAGCACGATGGCATAAATAGGGCTGCTTGTTTGTTGATCTCCTCTGCAACGGCAGCTCAGGGCAAGCTGCTGTATTCATCTGTTTATTGCCAAAGCAACTAGTGCCTTTTTTTCCTCCCAAGACTGGGATTCTCTCACACCGTGCGCAGTACAGCTGTGCTGCCTCTGCGGTAAATAGCTGCGCAGCCCAGACGGAGAAGAAAAAAAGTTTGGGAGGGAGAAACTGCTGCTGTATGAGTTTGGCCAGAGAGTGGTGGGCGGATAATTGTGATCCCCCCTTTGGTAATGGTTTGGAAATAACTCTGCCTCCTGGGCACGTGCTGGATTTAAGAGCAGAACTGAGATGAGGAGGGGGAAGGAAGCTGTTGGTCCTTACTCTGAAGATAATGGCTGTGATGCACAGAGGGACTAGATGGTTTATTTTAGCTGGGTTTGCCAGCTCGAGGAGTCTAAGACTGTGCCAAGGAATGAACCTCTGTTGTCTGGGGTCTAGACCAGAATCTTGAATAGGAAAAACAAACCACGCTGGACAGGCATGTGCTGAAGGGCTCCAGTGGATGAGCACTGTGTCCTGGTGGTGTTAAACCACTGCAGGCTGCTGGTTTTGGTACGGGAAGCAGGAGAGACCTCTAAACCCTCATGTGGTCTGCTCGGGGGTGGAGGAGATCCACTCTGCCCATCACCAGGAGCTGCCCTGCAGCTCCTCTGCGTCTTGTCCGGGGCTAAACAGCACGGGAGCAGGTGGCGAAGGATTTATTAGCCTCATTTCTGCATGTGCTTACGTGTCTCTCTCAAAGGCCATTGCCTGAGTCAAAGGGCCCACTTGCTGAGAAATTACAGCTTTTACTGCCTCTTGTTCTCGCTGGAAATAAATATACGAGGTACGCAGCCGGGCTGGTGTGGTGGGAGGGATTCAGCTTCGTTCAGCATCTTGGAGCTGTACCTGTGGATCCAGGGAGCGGAGCAGCGCTCGGGACGCAGGCGAGGGGGACGACTGAGTGTTTCTGCTTGGGGATCTCCCTGTTAGGAGCGACTTCATGCTACAAAATTGCCCTTGCAACTCACTGGGAGTTACCTGGAGCGGGGAAACCACCAACTTGCCCTGAGGTCCTGCCTGGTGTCTGCTTCTGCAGGGAGGGAGTTACAGTTCAGAGAAAGCTTGCCTGTACCCTGTCTGCAACTGAGACTTTCAGTGTGGAAGTTCCAGGGAAGGCTCCCTGGTGCCCTGGTTTTCTATGTTTCTCCTTCCTTCTGTTTTGGGTTTGCGTGGCAAGGTTTTGGTAGCAGGGGGATGCTACATGGGTGGCCTCTGTGAGAAGCTTCCAGAAGCTTCCCCCATGTCTGACAGAGCCAATGCCAGCCAGCTCCAGGAGGGACCCACCGCTGGCCAAGGCTGAGCCTATCAGTGATGGTGGTAGCGCCTCTGGGATAACATTTTAAGAGGGGAAAAAAAATTAAAAGAGCAGCAGTTTTTACAGCCAGAGAGAGAAATGAGAAGATACGAACAGACACCAAAGTCAGCGCGGGAGGACGAGGAGGAGGTGCTCCAGGCACCGGAGCAGAGATTCCCCTGCAGCCCCTGGAGAAGACCATGGTGAGGCAGGCTGTTCCCCTCAGCCCGTGGAGGAGGGGTGATGGGGTGTAGGGATTCCACCTGCAGCCCATGGAGGACCCCACACCAGAGCAGGGGGATGCCCACAGGAGGCTGTGACCCTGTGGGAAGCCTCATGCTGGAGCAGGCTCCTGGCAGGACCTGTGGACCCGTGAAGAGAGGAGCACAGGCTGGAGCAGGTTTGCTGGCAAGACTTGTGACCCCATGGAGGACCCACGCTGGAGCAGTCTGTTCCTGAAGGTCCTGCACCCTGTGGATGGGACCTACGCTGAAGCAGTTGGTGAAGAACTGCAACCCCATGGAAAGGACTCATGTCGGAGAAGTTGGTGGAGGATTGTCTGCCATAGGAGAGACCCCACCCTGGAACAGGGGAAGAGTGTGAGGAGGAAGGAGCGGCAGAGACAGCGTGTGATGAACTGACCACAACCCCCATTCCCCGTCCCCCTGCGCTGTTCGAGGAAGGAGGTAGAGAAAGTGGGAATTAAGTTGATCCTGGGAAGAAGGGAGGGCTGGGGGGAAGGTGTTTTTAAGATTTGGTTTTATTTCTCATGGCTCTGCTCTGTTTGGTCTGGTAATAAATTAGATGGATTCCTCTCTAAGTTTGGTCTGTTTTGCCCCGGACGGTAATTGGTGAACAATCTCTCTCTGTCCTTATCTCCACCCACGAGCCTTTCGTTATGCTCTTTCTCCTCGCTCAGCTGAGGAGGGCAGTGATAGTGCAGCTCTGGTGGGCACCTGGACTTCAGCCAGGGTCAACCCACCACACCTTCTGATGTCTTTTCCTTTCTTGGAAGCTGGATACCAAAACGCCTTTGAATGAGCTTGTATTGAGATTCTGAATTTCCCAGCCCGGTATTTCTTATCCAGAGCAAACCTACCTGTTCCTGGGGTGCTCAGGGGGGCCCTAATTGTTTTGGTAAGCACGAAGAGTTCCCTGGGTCTGACTAAAGGAAATGGATAAGTCACTGTCGTTAAGCAGGCTCAGTCAAAACGACAAGATAAATTGGCCTTAAACATGTCGAATTCAGTATTTGTGGAGAACAGCCATTATCTTTGTATATTTGACAAAAGTTAATTGTTTCTTTTACATTGACAAAATCAGTGTAGTAGTCAGCCTGTCCCTGTGTAGGGAAGCAAAAAACATCCTTCATTTATAAGTGATTCATTAAGTAGCATTAAAGCTGTCTCTGAAGACAAAATAATCTTTTTAAAGAGGACTCAAGGTACCAAACAGGAAGATTAATGCCTCAGCTATTTCTCAATTATGCAAGCTTTCGTTTATTATAGTATACCTGGATTAACTCTTACTAAGCTGTGTGCTTTGGTAGGTAGGGTCGGGGAATGTTTCATGCCACTGGACGAGTCCTGCGCTCAACGACGGACAAGCAAGTCTCCGCACATGGCTGCTGCGATGGGTGCGAGCGGCACGGCAGGAGGGTGCCAGGCACTGCCCCTCTAAGCCTCACTGTTAGCAAAGCTATTATGTTTTGGCAAAAGGAGTGTTTGAAAAGCAGTTATGATGCTTGAATGTTTTGCACTGATTGCATTTGGCCTGGCCATNGCTCTAGGTGGCCCTGCCTTGGCAGGGGGGGTTGGACTAGATGATCTTTCGAGGTCTCTTCCAACCCTTGTGATTCTGTGATTCTGTATGTAGCCACCCCGGTGTGATTTGGGTACTGAAGGGCTCTGGTTTCTGACCCTAACTCAGTTGTCTTTTGTGGTCACGGTCGCAGTCCTTGCACAATCAAATGAGCCTAAATTCTTTTAACACACTGGTGATATTTTTATTTCAGTATGATTTATGTCAGAGGTTCCAGTAAAGTGTAATTAAAAAGATCTTATTGATACCGCTACCTTCATTTTTTTACCTTGCCACTGCTTCCTCGAGTGCTAACCTTTTCTTAATTGAAGCAGTGAAGAGTCCATTTAGCAGGAAGGTGGGAGGAAACGGCCTGAAAATCATTCATCTAAATCACTCCACCGATGAAAACAGTTGCTCACTACATCTATCATAATTTCTTCTAAGTGTCTTACAAGAGATTAGTTGCTATAACTATGCAGATTCACGCAGGCCTGGTGGAGCTATGCAGACCTTCCTGTCTAGGGCAGTTACACCAGGCAGAAGACTGCTTTCTGCAGGTATAAATTATGCACCAAAAGAAGTTTCCGGATGAAAAGCCACTTTTGTGTTTTTTCCAATTGCAGGGATTTCATAAAATCTAGCACTACTGTGCTAGAAAGTTGGGCTTTTTAAAGTATAAGCGAGGCCAAAATCTTCACTGGGCAGCTTTGGTGCTCCCATGGGTGCTCTTGTCCCGGACAGCGCCAGTACAACCAGCCCTGCCCTGCTGCTGGTGAAGGTCAGTGGGGTTCAGCAGAGCTTGCTTTAACACTCTTCCCATTATTCAGCAATCAGCTACTATTTCCAAAACCAGTTCACTGCAGGACATTCCAGCTTGGTGGCCTCCACGATGGAAGGGGCTGGAAGACAGCACTAGTTGGTGTGGTGCTAGCAGAAGAGAATTGCTCTGGGTGCAGGTTTGCTGGGGTTCTCAAACGCCTCCAAAGCCAGAGGAGAGGTGTTAGCATCGCACACGTCTTTAAGCAGAGCATTCAGAAAGGCAGTTTTCTCCTTGATGTCAAACACCATCTTCATTAGTCTCAAACCATGTTTGTACTAGCAAGTCCAAGACACCTGCATATAGAGTTCCAGTCCTCTGGAGTCACGTCCCAGTTCTCTGCATCTGAGATACATCTAAGAGTGTCTTAGAAGTGGTGAAAACACCTGCCAGAGCAGAGTGGTGTGAAGGTGAAAGGTGCTGAGAGGATGAGTCCACGTGAGCTGCTCCTGTACCACAGGTAGGTTCTGGACACAGACCAGCCCAAAGTCTGCGAACAAAGTGATTTGGTTTACACAGATAAATATTTGCAAAGCTATGCAGAATTCAGTTCAGAGTGGCAATGAAGAAGCCTGAAGAACCTTCAAGCCCAAACTGCTTTCCGACGATTTGAAAAGGCACGATATTGATCCTTATCTTCATAAAAACATTTTTGTTTTTAAAATGAGTGTTGTCCAGTCATGGGGAAAGGGTAAAAAGTCACTTAAAGCAGCTTGGCGCATTTTGGCCGTGCCTTGCTGCTGCTTGGATGCTGCTGGCAGGGAACAAGCCATCGAAGCGTTTGCTTTAGCTTCGTTACTGACTCACTCAACCGGGCAGTTGTAAAATCCCCGGGCCGAGTTGTGACACAGCCTTTGCGTTAGCTCAGGCACTTTGACCCCCACACAGAGAAGTGGCTTTGGGCCAAAGCCACAGGAGGTGCTGGTGGGCGGTGGGCTGCCTTGCCGTGCTCCTGCCCTTGCTCTTGCCCCCACCTAGGACTGAGCACAGCGTCATGGCTGATCTCCACAGCCCATAAAAACCTATTTTCTGGGTTTATTTTCTGAATATAGCTGAGAATTCATGCGGTTGCTGCATTGCAGCCACAATCCGACCGCAGGGGCTTGGTCTCTTCATGCTCACGCTGGTGTGGGGTAAAGCACGGGAGGCGTCTGGGAGCCTCAGCCGCGAGGCTGCGCTGGGGAAGGTGGAACTCCTGGCTGGGCGCCGCTCTCCTGCGGCTGAGAAGCACGCAACCAGGCTGCTGAGAATGAAATTATCACTGGGGCTGCTGCGTTGCGCACGCTGGAATCGGTAAAAAGCCTCAAACCAAAAGTGAATGATTTTATTCCGACATAATGGGTTGGAAAAGCTCTTTGCGAGGGTGGGTTTGGCTCGAGGGCCAGCAGGCAGCGGGGGCCAGCGGCAGGGCTGCGGGGCAGCGTTTGCAGCGGGGAACAACGGCAAAGAAGGTGCTTGTGACACGGGGAGTGTGCAAAACTTCGCCTCGTCCTTCCTGCCGTCTTGGTACCGCCCGAGGGCAGGAGCGCCCCGCGCAGGCTGGGGGGCTGCCCGGCCCTCGGCTCAGCCGGGACGGCTGCGGGGCAGCCCGGGGGCTTCTTTAAAACCCGCTTCGTGCCGGCGGAGGCTGTGCGAGGTGGAGCCGCTGCCCGTGACCTCTTCCCGGGACCGAGATAAATAACCTTTCCGCGGGCTCGGATCCCCCCGAGCGCGGAGCCGGTGGCTGCTGCCAGCTGTGGGGGAGAGGCAGGAGGTAAGAGCCCCGCGGAGGCGGCAGGGGTGCAGGCTGCTGCTTGGGGGGGGTGTCGGTGTCTGTGTGCCCCCTTGCACACGCCGCACGGTTCACACCTGCGCCCCGGGGCCGCCCGGCCCGGCGCTCCTCGCCGCC
>VWZZ01000951.1:656923-894224 GCA_013399095.1 Psophia crepitans | reverse complement strand
TCGGGAGCCGCGCTACCCCGGGCGAAGGGGTGGCGAGCTGCCGGTGAGCCGGAGTAGCACCGCTCGTCTCTTCCCTCCGGTGACCCGAGTTGCCGCGGGGGTTCCCGACTCGCTGCCTGTCCCGTACCGCTGCGGCTGCCCTCCAACTTCTCCGAACTTCTGTCTCGCAGCGGCAGCCGCAAGCCCAGGAGCCCGAAAACTCCCGTCGCGACCCAGGTAAAGCCCGTGTTCCTCCCGCCCGGGGCGGGGGCGGCTCCGGGGGCCGGGGGCAGGCGAAGACTGCTCCTGTTTTTAAGATGAGCCCGTTCGCCGCTGAACGCTGCTTTATGCCCCAGCCTTGCGGGTGTTTGAGCGTTTTCATCCCCAAACTGCCGTGCTTTAGATCACCGAGGGAAAGCGGAGTGAGGATTTCCCACGGGTTTCTGTGGGTAGTTTGACAGTCTGCTTTGGAGCCGCGCGTGCGTTTGCCCCCAGCCCGGGAACACAGTTAGGCTGCTACTGATATTAGCCATTTTATAGAAGGGTGACTTTTTTGAGGATGCAACTTTTTTGCCTTCAAAGCCGTTATTTTAGCAAAGAATAACACTAGATACCCATCTTAGCAAAGAAATAAGACTGGATATAAATTGCTCCGTAAGGAGTTTCAAGTAGTCCGCGTTGTGCTCCTTGGACGTACCATAGAGTGTATCCTGCTAAGGACTGCGCCACTGTTCGCTTTTACTGTGAAAGCCATTTAGCTTTATAGCTTGTAAAATGGTTTTAATGAAATACCTCCAGTGTTTACAATGTGTAAGACAAAGATGTAAGCATTTTGGAGATACTGATCTCTCTCTGTAAATACGGAGCAACTCAACGGAGCTCAGCAAAAGTAGCTGATGGGTGAGACTGACGGGACAATTTCCCCTCGGCGCCTTTAAAATTTGATTGATTTATTAATGATAGCACATTCAAATGGCTGTTGGCTTGGGCAGGCGCTGGGTGCAGTGACCTGACCACTGAGTTGCTCTCGCGCTGGTGGCACGAAACACGGCCCGTTGTATCCACAGCACAACAACGTGCTGTACTGGGTTTATGAGGATTTTAGTATAGTTGGGAAAGGTATTTTCCGTTCTTTTCAGCCTTGCTTTAAAACGTGAGTGCTGTGAGCTGTGGCCAGTGATTCTGGGAGAGAAAAATAGAGGCGCTCTTCCCTTCTCCCCAAGATAACTAGTGGTTTATGCTATCTGGCTGACTGGGCAGCAGCTGGATTTGAAACTGGGTTTTTTTAGCTGGTTTTGTCACCTTTCAAATTGTTAATCACTTGTACATATTTCATGTCTTGAGACTGCCTCTGCTGTGAGTTGAGTTAAAGTTCCTGAGAAGGTGAAAAAGAACAGCTTTCCCATGAAGTGACCAGGGAGAATATTTTTCACATCTTAATCCCTGTCAGTAGCTGTTGTCTGCTCTACACACAAGCTACCAGGATGTACGAGTAAAACCAACACAAGTGAAACCTTTGTTAACCTTCCTTATTTCAGGGGAGGTGGCTCTCGTGGCACACAGAACTTGAGTGTGACTAGTGGGGAATTCAGTGTTACATGCTTCGAAGTGCTGGTAGGTGTCAAGAGACCCGTCTTGCATCGTCCCTCCTTCAATCAACAGCCTAAACTGGGAATGCCTTTGCCAAAGTCACTAGATGGGTTCAGCAGCAGGAAATTGAGGTGGTCAGATGGATGGTGGTGGTCTGAAGTTCAGTAAGGTAAAACATCTAATCAGCATCTAACTATTGTCATCTTGTTTTGCTGAACAGCTGATGCGTGTTTAGGATGTTCAGACAGTATCCTGCATCTGTCCGTGCTGGGAAGCAAGCAGGCTGTCTGCCTCCCTGGGCATGGAAGGAGAAGTTGGGAGTCTCAGCTCAGTTCATGCTCCTCCTTACACATGAGCAACACCATGAATGAGAGGGGCTCAGCTGGAGTGCAGCGGCCAGGCCGAAGTCCTTTGGACAAAGAGTTTTCTGCTGTTGTTCAAACTCACCCTAAGCCAGTCCAATACATAAAAGGGACACCCGGTTATGGATGTGTCAGCTCTTGCCAAATTCTGGAAGCACCAAGCCCTCTGTTTCTGGAGCAAGGTCCTGGGGAAGCTAGCAAGACCCCAGCTACAAGGTTGTCCAGCTGGAGCTAAAACTGTATTGCCAGGACAAGCTGGATTCAGGCTGGGTTGTGAAACTGGCACTGCTTCAGAGGCCGTGGTGGGTGATCACTCTTGTGGGGATGGGGTGTTTGGTCCATGCCCTTGGACCTCTCTGCAGTATTTGGCACGTGTCAGCACCTCTGCGCAGCCTGTAGCTACAATGGGCAGGGAGCGTGAGTGTGGCTGTCAAGCAGGGTCTCACAAGGAGTACCCTCACCGCTGTGGTCAGCTGCCTGGAGAACATCAGCAGTTGCCCGGAGCTGAACGAGCAGTAGGAGTTGAGTGATGCCTGTGGACAGAGGAAATCCGGATTCACCAAATGCCCCAGGCTTCCTCGGTGAGGAACAGTTCACATCCACGGTTGGTGTTCAGTCAGGTGTGCTGAAGAACTGCTGGCATTAAGCTGTCCTACGGTAACATCCAGCTACCTGGACACTCACAGTTGCTTATATGGTCCACAGGACATTTAAATGGTTGAGGGCGAAGGGCGTGGGGAATAACTCTGCTCCTCTGGCAGGAGAGATGTCTGTACATCTTTATGGGAGGCAGGTGAGAAGGGGTGAACATTTTTTGGCAGCTGAGAGCCTTCCCGAACCTGGTCACCCTGCTATCCCTGCACTTGGTGGAGTTTGAAACACCTGATCTCTAAAACTTTCCAGAAGACATCACTGCACTCTGCTTTCCCTCTGGGAAGGTGTAACGTATGTCGGGTGGGTGCTGGTGCGCCCTTTGTCACTGGAAGGTGCTCAGGGTGTTGAGCACAGAGTGAGACCCGTGTAGGAAAGAACACGAGTGGACTGTGTGTTATGTGGCATGGGTGGGATCACGGTCAGCAGAAGGCTGCTGGCACGGGTAAGTCTGCAGCTTTCCATGTGTGGGTCCCGCTAGCTTTGCAAGCGTGAAAATCTGCACTAAAAACAGTTAATCTTTTCCAATGAATTAGCCCGCTCTTAGGGCAGAGGCCCTGGAAATACCCATCTCGAGCTCTCCTGACCTTGCTGCAAGCTTAGGCACGCAGCCAGAACGTGCATTCCCTGAGATCCCGATCTCCCACCGGCGCTGCCTGGCGCTTCGCCTGCGGAGAGCGATTTCTGCCGCCTTGTGGCCCCTTTTCCCTCCTGGAAACGTCATCTCTCCACGGATCGGAAAGCTCCGCGGGGGCGGGCGGCGCAGGTATAACTCTAACGAGGTCCCTGGGCTCAGCTGGCTTTTACTCCTCAGGATACGCACGGTACAGGGAGGTCTGCGCAGCGCTGGGGATTCTGTTCTTGGACTGTCACAGCGGCCAGAGCCCAGCGTCGCACACAAGTCTGCGTGTGTTATGTCAGCACGGTTACCTTTGTCGGCCAAATCTGCCCTCCCAGAAGAAATACCAGATCGGTTTGACAAGGCCTCCGACCAGAGAGCTGTGCTGGCTGGCGCTAACTGTGTTTCCATCCCGGACGCTGGCCGTTCCCTGCCTGTGCCAGGGACCGCCGGCAGGGGAACCAGCCTGCGCTTCCCGGGTCAGCCCGTTTGCCCTCTGAAAGTGTTGGCACGACGCTGAGTTTTTGTTTGCTTGAGTGAGGCTTTTTTTATTTATTGTTCCAAGACCTCTGGAACTTCCTGGCTGGCCTGGGACATGTTTTTCTCTTCGTTGTTTTATCTAAAAGTCAGTGTTAGGGATGTGGTGAGCTGCTTCATCCACACTGACGTGCGGGTTTTCCAGTTACAGATGTGAGAAATGGTTAGCAGGTGGTGCTGGGGGTCTTCCCAAGTGCTTCTGGACTTCAGAGACCTTGCTTATAGCTGAGATACAAGTCATCCTTATCGGCAAAGATAAAAAGTTTTCCTTATATTCTATGCATCTTTTGTATCGGGATAATTTCATGGTATTTTTTAGCATCAAGTCTGTTGTATTGACAGACTGTTGGTTTTCCCCGATATACCCTTCCCATTATCTCTTAGCTCTCTTTATAACATGTGTTGATTTCCAGCTACTACTTTTATAGCAGATTTTCTATTTGTACCATTTTTGTCTTTTAAATTTGGCTCTTGTCTTAAAAAAAAAAAAGTCTTATTTTAAATCAAATAAATTTTTTTGAATATAGTAGTGTTTGGGGTTTTTTGGTTTGGTTTTTTTTTTTTGAGGAAAGGAGGGCTCTACTAAAGCATCTTTAAACACCTCCCAGTAAGCATTGTCACAGTGGCTTATATCTGGGGGTTTTCTCTCAGTTATTTTTGTCTCTTATTGTTTCTACTTTTGGGAAACTGATCTGTTAGAGACATAATGTCGGACCATATTCTGTTTCCCTATCTCAGATGCAGTTGAGAGCTGTGATTGCTTTTCTTCCAGTTACTACAGGGTTTCCTTGTCCTAGAAAAGTACCTATTATATGTAGGTGTGTTGAGATTTACTTCTTTATTTCTTTTTCTTTTTTTTTTTAATTTTTTTTAGCACCACAAACCCTCTGGCATCTGCCACAAGCCTGAAATGACATCTTTTCTTTCTGTACATTGCAGGTAGACACTTTGAGAGCTCTGCTCCGCTGATTCATTTGTCTGTAGCAAACTCTCACCAACGGTTCTGATTTACCCAGCCTTTGATCCTCTGACATGTCAGGGACTCTGCAGCAGGTCCCTTGGCTTTCTGGTGGGACCTGCTCAGGGAAACGTGCTGTTTGTTGATGAAACAGTTAGAAGGTTCCTGGGACTCCAGGGGACCTTGGAGCTGCACCCCCTTCCCCGCTTCCCGGGTCCTCTAATGTGGAAGGGTGACACCCAGCACCCCCTTGCTCGTCAACAGGGAGAGGTGCCTGTGGCACCAAACGGGTGAGCTGCTCAGAAATGGTCTGAATAATTGGTGGGGAATAATCCATGGCAGCGTTTGCTTTTAGCTCTGTTATTGACTCACCCAACCGGGCGGTGATGAGTGTGCCATATCAAGCTGACTGCCAGTGGTGCTCCCGGCGCCATCGGCCATGGGAATGTTAACGGCGGCGATAGGGCTGCTCCGCACGCCTGGCTGGGGCTTGGCGTGGTGGTTGCACGGGCTGGATGGTTGGTGCGGAGAGGTTGTTGGAAGTGGTCTGTTGTCCGAGCAGCGGGAGGGAGTGTACCTGAGTGCACGCGGTGGGCTCCAGGAGCGGTGGAGCGGGCGTGCTGGTGGCGATGTGTCTGTCCTTCCTGTGTCCCGCTGCTGCAGCCCCCTGCCCCTGTGGCTCTGCAGGGGGGTGCTCCCCAGGAGGTGGGAGACGTGGGAGCAATGGCAGGATAAAACCTGTAAGGAAATGAATTTGGGTTAAGGTCTTAAGTGTCGTAGCTGTATAAAGTGAAGAATGGTCCTACCTTTTTTTTTTGCCTAGAAGGTGCTTTGCATAGTGAGTCACAGGGGAACAGCACTTTGCCCGTGTCACAGCCGCAGGGCGCAGCCCCGTGGCTGAGCTGGTTTGGAGAGGTCTCTGACAGCATCGCCTTCATGTGCTCTGGTTTTGGTGGGAGTTCAGGCCAGGTTCCCACCTGGACCCTTGCACATCTCTTCTCCCAGCAGTGCTGCCCTGGGCTCCTCCTGGGCTGCAGAGCAACGAGGTGCCCGGAGTGCTGAGGAGGAGGCTCAGAGCTGCCATCCTGCTCGGAGCGGCGTTCCCTGCGGTGCTGCTCCCACGCTGTGCCCTGGGAGCCCCAGAGGAAGCGACAGCTCATTCAGGCATGAGCAGCTCTGACTTGGTTTTGGAGTGCGATACCTTCAGAAATATTTCTGAATGGGTTCTTCGTACAGCTCCATAGGGGATCCTGAGGAGATTCCATCCCATCAGCTGTGTGAGGTCAAAGCCACTAATTTTTGAATTTACCTTTCCCCTCCCCCCGCTTATTTTTGCAGGACCCCCCGCCCCCACACTACTTAAAAATCATGTAGATGGGAGTATTTTGAGTATTTAAGGAGTGCTGGATCTCAGGACCCCCTCTGTGAAACTTTGCAAAATTTCGAGAAGAAATCTCTATTCCTCCCATGATGCGCTGGTTTTCAGGACAACCCCTGCCTGGAGCAGGGCTTGGACGCAGCACTGTAAGCTGTGGATGTGCGACTGGGGAGTGGAGTTAAAATACTGCTAGGTACTTTGCAAGTGAGCAGTGCTCAGCACGCACGTCGGGTGTGCGGGCGGTTTGCTAGCCAGATGGCATGTGGTCAAGCCAGTGGTGAGGGGCTGTTCCTTAGGGAGTGCAGTGACAGGACAAGGGGCAATGGGTGTAAACTAAGAGAGGGGGGTTTTAGACTGAGCATTAGGAAGAGATTCTTCCCAGTGAGGGTGGTGAGGCCCTGGCACAGGGTGCCCAGAGAAGCTGTGGCTGCCTCTGGATCCCTGGCAGTGTCCAAGGCCAGGTTGGATGGGGCTTTGGGCACCCTGGGCTGGTGGGGGTGTCCCTGCCCATGGCAGGGGGTTGGAACTAGATGATACTTGTGGTCCCTTCCAACCCAAACCAGTCTACGATTCTATGATTTTCTGATAAATATATGATTTCAGAGAAATTAATCAGGTTTCCACTAGAAACAGTAATTCTAGCATTTCCGACCGGAGGAATATTTGTCTTTGCAGAGTGTTCAACAAAAGTTTTGCTATGTGTTGGTGCAGGCCTCTATACAGTTACCCTCAAATTAGTTGAAACAAAATTCCTCTGATTAGGAAGATCTGCGTCTTGTACCAGGTAAAATAGCACCCTGCCTCCCTGGGAGGGCCACCCTGCGGACTCACAACCTGAGTTAGCAGGGGCTCAGCCCGGTGCTGAGCTCCCTTTACCCCTCTCTGAATCCTTCCAACCCCTTTTTGCCCTTCGTTGCCTCTAGCAAAGCCTTTTCTTTTTGTTTTTTCCTTTCAGACCCAAAAAGCATTACTGCCCCAGGACTTGATGTTCCTGAAGGATTTGGAGAGCCAAGTACTGGCTTAGATAATAGCAAATAATTAATTATCTTGCAGACAGTCCTTCAACACAAGCTGGGAGGTGTTTCCGGAAGATGGAAGGTGGGCCTATGTGTGCAGAGTAGCTGTTCCCTGTGTGACCTGTGGAGTGATTAATTGAAAGGCTCAGAAAGACAACTGTCATGTCATGGCCTGTAATAACATGGAAATTAATTCAGAGATGGTTTTTGTTTGCCTTCTGTTTTTTTCTTTTTGCATTTTCATTGCATTTTGTTTGCTTTGCTTTCTCTGTGCAGGATGTTTGATCCCTTCCAAGTCCAACCCACAGCAGAGAGCAGGGGCAGAGGAGGACAGGACTATCCTTTGGGCTGGGTGGCGAGGAGGAGGCTGTGCCACAGTCCCAGGACAGCCCTGGTATAATGGGACTGCTCTTTGTGGGCAATGTAGAAGAAAACCTGTAGTGTAGCTTTCTCACGTGTGACTATTCTCATTCCCACAAGTTGGAGTGAGGACCAGCGAGTCCCTGTCTTCCAAGACTGTTGAGAGACCTCAGATCTTGCTTTGTTGAACAATCGCTGGCGTCACCTTTGGATGTGATGTTGACAAACGCTGCTATAGGAAATGAGGTCCAGCAGCCCAGGGTCCAGCCTGCCCTGACTCCTGCTTGTACTTTGACCTAGATACAACACTCGTGGGCCTGGGCTTGGTCCTGGGTGAATTTCAGGTACAACTGAGCTGGATGCTGGAGCTGCTGGGGAATGAGTGTGTCGTGGCTGCAGATCCCAGGCCAGCGTAAAAGGATCCAGGTAGACACAGGTTCAGAAGGCTGGGGCAGGAGGATGCGTGGAAGGTGAGGGAGGAGGGGGATAAGCGGGAATGCTGATGGGGTGGTGGGAATCTGGCTACAGCAGGAGGAGCGGTGGTGGGATGTGCTGACCAGGGCCAAAGCGAACGAGGGCGAGCGGTAGTATGCTCAGACTAACCGAGCTGTGCCTCTTCACCGTGCCGAGGGTAACGGTGGGAAGAACAGGCAGCTCTGCCTGCTGCAGACATTTGTGTTTGACAGTGATAGCAGGTGGGCTCCAGAGACCCTGTTGTCTTCTGGGAGGGAACGTAGCTGGCCCCATGGGCACCAAGCAGACATGCAGCCTACAGTTCCCATGGGCTCTATGAGCCGCAAGTTAGATAGCCTAAGGTATTTCACCTTATCCTGGGCCTGTGTCTGCCCCTCAGATCTCAGCTGCGAGTTTTATTTCTGCAGATACTGTGGTGGAAAGTAGAGCAAACTGAATCTTAATGGGATGGGTGAAATCCATAGCAGAGTCACATTTGGATGCACTAGGAACGTGGTGCCAGAGGGAAACGCTGCCTGACAGCCAGGCAGGAGGGAGCAGCCTTCCTGGTGTGCCCGCAGCACGGCTCCTGTGACACATGGGCTGCTGGCACGAGCCGAGGTGGGGGGCACAGGGCTCTCCTGTGGCTTTAGCTCTGTCCTACCTGTGGGAAGTTTCACAAGGAGGGATTTAGGGAAAGGAGATGTTCTCCAGGTGGTCTGGGATTTTCCAATGACTCCTGCAGGATGACTAACTTGCTTCCCTACGTGCTGCAAGGTGAAGAGAGCGTGTTGATTTAGGTGACCACAGCGGCTTAAGCCAGCCCTGGGGCTTGCACATGGACATGGTCTAAGGAGGTTTGTGGAGTGGGCAGCAGGAAGAGAAGATAAGAGAGAGTAAAGAACTGGGGTCCCGGTGCATGGGAATGGGTTTGGCTTCTGCTGGAACTGCTCCTTACTCTCCTGCTTGTGTCTGCTGGCCAGTTTCAATGGCAGGAGCCATACAGATCTCACTGTCCTCCCGCTTCTCTGGCCCCGAGTCCCGTCTGCAGGCTGCTGAAGTACTCCTGCCTGGCTTTTCAGTGCGGCGTGTTTGCTCTCCCAGTGTGCTTATCAGCCCTCAGCCTTGGGCCGATGGAGGGTCCCTGGCTCAGAGAGCAGCGTCACACCAGCATCAGCAGGAGGGATCGGGGCTCGCCTGTGCGGAGGGCAAGGGAAGAGCTGATGGGAGTTGTGTTTTGAGGCATGCTGACGGAGGAGGGAAGGGTTGAGGACATCAACGGAAGAGTGGAAGGCCCCCGCTCCTGTCCCTGAGGGAACAGTGAGGCGGCTATGGCAGTCAGTTTCCAAGTAAAACCTAGTGTTGTTCTTGGCTGATTCCTAGGAAAATGGATTATACCATATTCAAAATATTCACTCCTGGACTTAATAATATTGTGAAAATAACTTAAATGTATTTCTTTCAGAACCTTATGGTATTCAATGGAAATACTGGTTGTTTATCTGCTGGGGTTGCCAAGCACATACTCCAAAGCCAAGGTTCATGCAAGTCTTAAATAGAAGGGGAGAGCAATAGCTTGTGTCGGTGGCTTTGGCTCAGTGCAGTCTGAGGACAATGGCTGTGCATTGTACCATTCACTGCCTGCAGCTTTTCACCAGTTTCCTGGGTCATATACCTGTGTTGACATCACTAGGGGCAGAGCCAGGGCTGAGTCCCTTAGTAGCTTTCCTCTGTGACTACGCCTTTTCCAGGTTAATTTGTTCTTCAGTCTCTGCACCTGTACTGTTCTTCAGTCTCTGTATGACAAGGTCCTCCTTCCTCAACCTTTACTTTGAGATGATCTAAAATTTTTAGGAAGATGCCTCAGTTGTGGAGGAGCTGGGAAGGTGGTGGAGGCCTCTTGACACTGGCCTCATGTCTTCTCTGCAGAACTGGCATGAGCCAGACCAAATAAAAGCAAACCCCAGCCCCTGTGATTGATACTCCAGCTAAGTGAAGTAGCCCAACCTTGTAGCACCTCCAGACCAAGCCTGTGGCTTTTCTGTGTGGCTGGGGAGGAGGTCAGAAATTCTGAAAGAGTCTGGCCAATGGTACCATGAGGACATGGGCATAAGGTGTGTTAACTTTATCTCAAGTGCAGTAAACACCCTTTGCAGTTCCTGGTACAGAGATTAGAAACAAGGCGTGACAATATAAGGCTTCCAGTAGCTTTTGGAATAGTCTATAGTCAGCAAAATTCATGTTCTTGCTTTTCTCTCATGCTCTCCATCATCCTCGCTCACGCTCCTCTCCCACCTCCACTATTCTGGTGGAGGGCAGGTCACGTTCACACTAACCATATCAGTTAATGTCTGGCTGAAAATATATCTGTATGTTCTGAGGTTTGCACCATTAACTTATTCACAAATGGCCAGCATGACTTCAGCATCTCTATAAACAGCAGCAGCAAAGATGGAGTTAAAAAGTTAGCTGTCCTCTGCTTTCCATCACTAGTTCTGCCTGCTTTTCTCTGGACTTTCCAAAAATATTGGTGCCATCTTTGGACTTTTCATTATTCTACTTTGCAGGAAGAAGTAAAGCTAGTAGAAAGTATACTGTTCCCTTTTACGCAGATGTAGATGTTGTCAAGTCAGAGAGTATATCTGGACTTTTGCAGGGGGAGGCTAGAAATGAAAGAAACCTTTTCCACCATAGCCAAGATATGAGTGCTAGGTCAGCTGCAAGCTCTGCCTTTATGCCTTAGGTCTTATGTCTTAAACAGTCTTTCTACTGATCGAAACGGATTAGGCAAAACTAATTGGGCTAAGTTGAAAGCCGGCTGACAAAACCCTTTAAGAGTGGGTGTAGTTGATAGGCACTGAAATACTCAGGTGTTGCAGCTCAGAGTGCAATGCTCATCCATGGGAGTTTCTGTAGGGAAGGCAGAAGTGTGGTGCGAGGACTTGCCAAAAAGGCTCATGTGATGGAAGAAGGAAGGACTTGTTTAGTGGGAGGCTGTCGAGCTCATCGCTGCCTTCAAACAGGCAGTCCTGCCTGCCGAGGGCCATCGTGGCCAGCGGTTAGGGCAGAGAGGAGCAGCGGGAGTCACAGCTCTGTGCTTTTCTAGACAAGACACGAGCTCGCAGCCTCCGCAGGCGATCTGCTTGCATTTCTTGCTGTGGTGCGCCCGCGTGCCCAGGGCACAGAGCAGTGCCCTTGCACGGCATGCCGTGCTTTAAGGGTTTGACTAACCCAGGCTGTTGCAAGGTGCCCTCTTTCAGGGCACTTCTCAGCCAGATTAGAAGTGGACTGAACAGCTAAGTATATGCAATGGTCTTCTGGTCCTTCAGAGATATACCAGCTTTATCCTCCTAGGAAAAAAGAGAACTTATTCCTGACTGCTGCTGACCAGCCAGTTCCTAATGACCTGGGACCTCGCCGGGGACTGCAGAGGGCTCTGCTTTCAGGAGGACAACTGCAGTGAACAACGTGTTCCCGGCCTGGTCTAGATGAGCATTGGAAGGTTAGCTAGGTGTCTGCCATCACCTAGCTAAGTCCTTCTAAAAAGCAAGTCAGGATAGAGGAGCTGGGAACGGACTTGAGGGAAGACCCAGGTGGGAAAACTAGGGTTTCCTGTGCAAGGCAATGAGGGAGTAAAACCAACTTGCCCTTCCTAATTAGGAGACTAGACTAATTAGCTAATGAGAGAAGCCTTCCCAGTGTGGATGTACCATTGGAAGCCATTTATTAAAAGTCTGGCTAAATCCCAGGCTAGACAAAACCTTTGAGATTAGTGTGGGAGCAAGAGATAACTACCGGATGAACACCAGCATTGTGTCCCTTAGCAGACAGACAGCCTTCTCCGCCTTCTCCCTGGAGTCTTTAAAATAATAAATTTGCTTTGGAATAAATTATACAGATACAGAAACAGAGCAGTGGGCAATTACAAACAGGTCTTACAAGGAGCTAGACTGTTTCAGCCTTCCTGTAGCAGCATCTGTTCTTCCTTAGTGATATTTTGACTGCAGTTCTTTCATTTGTTATTTCTTTTTTGAGAAAAATTTCTCCCAGAAGAGGCTGGATTTCTTCTGATTGATCATTAGCTTTACAAAACGAGTTGTTGCTGCTGAATGGTTTCCATTGCTTTGATGAACCAGACTTTCATGCTTTTTCCTTACCTTTGAAAGTGATTCTTTTGCCCATTTGCAACAAATACATGAAGATGGGCACTTTTCCTCCCATGTGGAATGAAGACCAATGATCAAACTGACACTTTTTTTCCTGGAATATGATCCTAGTTTGTAATCAACCCTTCTATTTTCCTTTCCCTTTTTCTGAAATGAGTTTCAGATCCCAGCAATCAACAAAACTTCCTAATGGACCCTTTCAAGCAGATTTCACCCCATGGTTTAATAAGGGACGTGCACCTCTGTATATATCTCACTGGAGAGGTTTGCTCCTGAAACCTCGTCGATGGTTTGTACTCACAGAAGATAAAAGTTGGCAGCGAAGTGGCTGACATGAAGGTAATTTTGGTGTTAATGGGAGAGTGGTTGTACTGCAAACTTGTTGTGCGCTGTGGTCCTGTGCTTGCTGCCGTATGGCTGTATGACTTAGATGACACCCCTGTGTTGTAAGGGTCCTTACTGCAAAGCTGGAGAGTTGTTGGGCCAAGCTCTTAGCCACAGGCTGTCCTTAGATGTTGTAAAATCCCCCCAGACTGGGGTGGAAGGCATGCCAATGACGAGAAATTACTGAGCAGCCCTCTGTCTGGTTTAACTTTCTGCCATGGACGTCTAAAGTTGATTTTGAAATAGAAAAGTGACAGGTTGTTCTGCATTGTGTCACCCAAGAAAAGCACTTCTTTTTTTAAAGGAGAGACAGAGAAGCCAATTCCTGCAAAGCACAAGTTCTGTGTGTGTCCTTCCACACACCCTTTCTTCTCTAATTCTGCTGAGACTGCTCGTTCACCAGTGAAACCAGAAAGGGAGGAGGAAGGTGCTGTGTCCGGGGCACCTAATTGAGTTTGGTTACTCATTGCAGGATGAGGGTGCGCCAGCGTGGACGGGCGCCTGGCAGTGTGTTGCGTTTCTATCTTTAGAAACCCAGCAGCCCTTTTTGATCTGATGGGTCTGTTTTAACTCTTGGACTTTCCTCAAGGTGGGGTTCTTGATGTGTGCCGAATCCTTTTTAAGGTGATCGGGTGGGATTCAGATTGGCAGCCCAGTAAACACTGTAAGTAACTGGTGGCGCAGCTGCATTTGTTAGGGCATCCTGGCTGCAAGGCCACTAGCAGAGCATAACTGTGTTCCCCTTCACATCAGAGGAACAGGCGGTTTCCTGTGGGTCACGAACATTGGCATTTTAGTTCTAATAATTCTAATAGTAGTGCCATTAGGGTGGGTGCTGGTCCTGGGACACGTCTGTACCCGCTGTATCGCTGGCACTGGTCTTGCAGAGAAGAGCTGGTCCTGCCCACGGAGGCTGCCATGCCAGTGCTGCCTGCGGGGCCGGCCGCCCTGCGGCCCCCGGCGCTGGCTGGAGTGCTGCTGTGCCAGAGTACCGTCGTGTGAGCTGCCACGCCGACGGGGACGGCAGAGCTCGGCGCGTCGCTGTCGGGAGCAAAAGGCAATGCGTGTAACGTGTGTGATTTCTGTATATAAGGTGTTGAGTGTCCGTCCTGTTCTCGTCCTGCGCTGTGCCTTCCTGGGGGGAAGGAGAGCGAGGGGGGAAGCTAGGGTGGATTCAGGGGAGAGAACGACTGTCTCCCTCCTGGGCATCCTGGAGCTCAAAACACTTGAATGTCTCTGCTGTAATGGGAAGATGGGTACTTTGCAATCACGCTAAAAAGATGCAGCATAAAAGACTTCTGATTTGGTGCCTTTTGTCCTTGTGACGGGCACCAAAAAAGCAGGTGAGGTGTCTGCTCGAGTGGCCTTGAGGTGGCACAGGAGCAGCAACAGGGCAAACGGCAGTGGAAGCTCCCTGCAAAGCTGGTGAAAGGAGACCCTGAAGCTGAAAAGCCATTCAGTTGCAGAAGAGATGAAAGCAGCTGTTGCTTGAGTACAGCCCAATTCGTACACCTCTGTCTGTGATTTTTGTAGCTATGTATTTGTCAAAAATGGTTTTCAATTTCCTGTTGTGGAGGGTAAGAGTAGTTAGAAAGCTCTTGTGCTGGCTTTCTGGGCAGCTGGAAATAAAACCCAGTGCTACTGATATCCCTGCCACCAAACTGGGCCAGGCAGCTGTTATTGTTATCCTTCACACTTGGGAAAGTAGGACAGAAGGTGTGATTTCCTCAGCACGGTGCCGAGCTGTGGACTGCAACAGGAGCACCCTTTCTGGGGACTGCTGCTGGACAAATGCATTTCAGACCCAACATGTGCTGCTTCTTCTGTCTGAGCCAAGAAGATTTAGAGCTGTGGTACCTGGAAGAAGCCAAGATGGGTTTGTATCCATCCCATCGTCAGGTTTACTTTATTTCTGTGAGAAATGCCTCCTTTGCATTTTAACAGATGCGTCAGGGATAACGCTTTTGCCTCCGGAGTACTGCTGGCGGTAGGATGTGAGACCTGTAGGTCAGTTGTCTGTGGAGCTATAGTTTCACCCACATTGTATTAGTTTCTCTGCCTCATTCTTTCTCCCACCTTTTAAAATTATTTTGCTTTTAAGTGCTTTTCCAAGCTGTGGAAAGCTACTGACATCCAGAAACTCTCAACCTCCACCACAGAGGACACAATTCTTCTGCATTCTCTATCAGCAAGTGTTTTATAATTCATTATTGTAGTAACACTTAAGTTTTCAAACATTTATGAGTTACTTAAAATATATTCACTCTATGAATTCAGAATGTACATGTCTGATAATGCATCAGATCTGCTCCTCACACCTCTTGTATTTCCCCGTCTTTGAAAGAATAAATACAGCATGATTGTGACAGCGATAAAGAGCATCTGCCTAGAATTGTGTTGGGAGTATCTTCAGAAGTACGAAGCCAGCTAAAACTCAAAGCAGCACAAAACAATCTTGACATGGAACTTGAAAGTGCTGCAAAATTATACCTAAAGAGATCAAGCACCTCTGTTTCAAAAGCTGCTCTGTCCTTTTTCCTTCCCTCTGAGCAGTAAATGATCTGCATTAAAACAGTTTAGGTGAGCAACAAAACATCTATATGTAAGCAGCGAAAAGACAGAAATAGAGCAAGATGAGTCCAAAATGATTTTGCGAAGCAGCCCGGAGACTTCTCACTTAAGATCTGCGTTCTGAATCATTGTGCAGAAAAATAACCCTCTGTCCGTGTGAAAAGGAAGGCTTTAAAAGGAAAGGACGACATGTAGCCTGGTGCTTGGGTTTTCCTTGTGATGAGGACGGTGTCATTTGGGGTCACCTCTACTGCCATCCTCCCTTTCCTGTGACGCTCCCTTGGAAGTGGACCAAGGCAGTTTTACACTGGGAAGCGATGTAAAGCCAGTAGGCAGGGCTTCATGGTGCGGAAAATATTTGATCTCTTCTGCCAGTCTTCTCCTGCCTTTCCCTTAATCTCTGAACATCTCCATGCATAATGTTGCCTATATAATCACACTGGAACCAAGAGTGTAGTACCTACTAGTTACTTTATTAATTAATATTTGTTTGTTCATAGGACTTTAATTCTCTTTCTCTTACTTTAGAAAATGGATTTTTATTTGGAGTTAAGAATGCAGTGTGTATTTAAAAAAACACACACACAATCCACCCTTTTTCTGGTTTGTGGGAAAAAATCTCTCACCCACAACCTGTGTTCAAGACTACCCAAGTATTTAAGAAAAAGTAGTAATTGTCTTTAACTCCTTAAACTTGGGGAGTTTTAACTGAAGACTACACAACTTTTTTTTAAGTAGTTGTGGAAAGGAAAGGTCTGGGGGGTGTGTGTGTGTGTCCAATTTGCAGTCCAGCTCTGGGATGTCTGTTCTGCAGAGCTGCACCCAGGGAGGTTTAAGTGGCTGGAAAGGTTCCATAGAGTCGTAGACTGGTTTGGGTTGGAAGGGACCTCAAAGATCACCTAGTTCCACTCCCCTGCCATGGGCAGGGACACCCTCCACTAGCCCAGGTTGCCCAAAGCCCCATCCAACCTGGCCTTGGACACTGCCAGGGATCCAGGAGGAGCCACAGCTTCTCTGGGCACCCTGTGCCAGGGCCTCAGCACCCTCACTGGGAAGGATTTCTTCCTAATATCTAATCTAAATCTCCCTCCTTCTTGTTCAAACCCATCACCCCTTGTCCTATCACCACTCCCTGCTATAACATGAGTGACTTTGCATCGCGTCCCTCCCCTGCCCCTTTGCTCGCCCTGTGTGCTCAGGGCGTGGGCAGGGGCTGTGCCTGGCCAGCCAGCCAGGTATTGAGCTCCTGGATTCCTTTGCCTGGGAACTCACACACCAACAGGAGTGACACACGTGGTTTGCCATCTTACCGAAAGTTGCAGCTCCTATTAAAAAGATGAAACCGTTCTGTCAGTGACACTGGGAGCCCAGGGGTTTGGATGAACAGCGTCCTTACAGGCTGAAGGGACTGAACAGGGGGGCATGCTTTACACTGTTGTTCTGAGAGAATGGAGATGGGCCTTCAAAGCTGGCTTGTGGTGGCAGGCACAGCTGATCAAGGTGTTTGAACTGAGCAGCAGGCTTTTGGCATGCTAATTGATATCCAGATGGGTTTTTTTGTGGTTTTTTTTTTTTTATATGTGCTGGTTAAAGAAAAAAAAATTATTGTGTCTGTGGATACCAATACACCATGCTAGCTCATGGTTTTGTCTAATTCAACTTTTGATTTAGAAACTAATTTTTCACACCACTCAGAAAACTTCCCTCAACAAGAAGCAGGAAAGGCTATGGAAAGCTGAGCACTTGTTGACTCCAGTGACCCGGTCCTCTATGGTGTTACTCATCACCTGCTTAGCAAAGCAAGTTAACTAGAGGGTAGCATTTTGAATAAACTCATGGATGCAACCCGCTTTCTCGCAGGGTGGCACAGAGCAGGTTGTAAATCAGGCGATGCCACTTAACTTATGTGTGGCTTCATATCCTGCTCTGAGTAGATACAAGGAGTAGAGTAGGGAGCAGGTATTACTCATGCCAACTTTACTCATACTTGGCTCTGATGCTCCTTTTAGGAATGTTTCTTCCTGCAAGGAGCCAAATAAGAGCTGTCATCCTGAGAATGATGACTGATTAAGAACCTGAAACATGTAAATATTAGGAGAGGGAACAGCATGTGGCCCTTATAAAGGGCTGTAGGAACTGTGGAGAACAAAACAACTGGCCTTGGTTCCTGGGGATATCTTTAAAAATTCAGCTGTGAAGGAACCCAAGAGGAGCTGGTTGTACAGCTGTGTACCTCATCGATGGTGTAGTCTGGTTTTGCTCAGCATCCGACACCTTCAAGCCAAAACTTTGAGTGAGTTTCAGTAAGAAAAATTTCTGTTGTAGTTACACAGCAATTAAAAAGGTATCATTTCTTGTCAGAAGTGTACCTGGCCAAATTGTAAAGGCTTTTTTCTCTTCTTCCATGGCTAGTTTTGGTTAAGACCTGCTTTGCAACAAAGTCAGGCTTTTTTACTTCAGGAAGTGGAGGAAGGTACTGCAGATTAACCAGCCAGGCTGGAGGTATTTTATTAACACCACCATGGGGGAAGCCCAGTTCTGATTTATTTGCAGAAATGTCACAATTCGGTAGTGCTGTCTGGCAGACTTCATCCTGGTTTTCCAATGGCTGGATATTAGGATTGGTCCGAGTAGAAAGGTTTGTTTGAATGTGAACTTCAGCTAGAGCTAACCTGTGAACTTTTCTTGAGATCCCAATGCACGCACGTAATGTTAAGAGTTTAGAAGAAACCAGTAGTTACTGATCAATATAGTTAGTCTTTTCATTCACGTATCTGTTCTAACTAGAACTTTCCCAAAAGCTTCTGTCTAAATTTAAATGGGCTGTTTATAGCAACCAGCCAGTAATACAATATACCGAGCAAAGTGTGCTGAGCGTATGAAACAGGCAGGGTTATTAAGCCATGAATAAATCATTGGTTCAAATCAGCTTGCACTAACGATAGTGCCCATTTAAAGAAAATGTACCATGTAATTCCAAGTGTTTCAGAATTAATAATAATAATTACATTCTTAATCACCAGGAGGCAATGTTTCTTTCCCTTGCAGCCGAGGAAACCTTAGTAATGCACGATTTATAGTTCTCTAGACGTAAGCCTCTAATTTCTCCATAGCAATCATATCAGACACGTGCCGTTGTATGGGATTATTCCCCTCTGCTGAATGGGGAAAGTCAAAGAAAGATTACAAATTTGGTTTCTATATTGTTTTTGGAGGAGAATGGCTTTAACTCTTAATTTCTCTTCTATGAGGACTTGCCATGCTGGGATTTGGGTTTCGGTGTTTGGAATTGGAACAAAAAGTCAAAATTCCCTGCAGACTGAAGAAGGTTTATTCCAGCTTGTCAAAACACTTTGTTACTGCTGAAACACAAAAATGGGTGGAACCAGGCATGTGTATCAGCAGGCACAGGGAGCATTTTAATCTTTTAATGAAAATTTCATTGCCTTTGCTCTTAGTACTTCGATGTTCTTCGCATGTTCCTTTCCTGAGTAGATGTTGCAGTCCTACAGAAACATATTGTACTGTTGCAGATAGTTTTAGCTGCTTCAATCTTCTTGGCTATTACGTAGTGCTATTGTTATGGCCAGGATTACAAAGCCATGCTGTTGTACATAGACGGCAAAGCTCTTTTTCCTGGCACGTGAGCAAGTGTTCGGTTTTGGGAAGCCAAGAGGTATGTGTGAGCTTTTTGTGAAGTGAGACCCACTGGGAGATGTGCAAGCAACAGGAGGCTGAAGGGGAAACCGACGCTGGACCTCGGTTCCTGAAGCCGTGGTCTCTGTCAACAAGGAATTAGCTTTGGGTTCCAGTTCCAAAGAGGGAATTGTCTGCAGGCTGTGTGTGACCACCTCTGTTCCAAACCAGGCATAAATTAAACAAGTAACACTCAGAGTTTACCCATGAGCTGCATCACTGCTTTCTCAGATGCTGACCTGTGAGGCCATAGGCAGCTTCTACCCTGTGCCAGAAGGACAACAGTGTGTTTGTTCTTGTGCAGCGTGATTTACAATAGACCTTTCCAGTTATCCCCTAGAAATAAGCTGGTGAGGTTTCTCTGGGAGAGATCTTCAGGCGCTTTACAAACTGACACAGGCTGCAAGCATGGAAGCGTTGACAGTCCGGGAACAGACCATGACCGTATTCAACTGGATCCAGCTTAGAGCACGAAAGATTTCCAGGTCAAGTGGAAGCTGCAGGATAACTGTTGGATGCAGCAGTCCAAGTTAGGAGTTAGTCAAAGGCTCTTCTGATTCAGACCACTGTTGTTATGAATCCCCAGTGAAGTTTGTTAACCCAGCTAACTCTGTCCTTTTCCAGCAGCCCCAGTCACAGCACCTCTAGCAGCAAAATGTGTTTCTGGTGCCATGATGGGGTAATGACTCCGTCTAGTTGAGCAGGAAGAGTGTTGCCTACTGAACTCACAGTGGCACGTGCTGCAGTTCAGCGTTTCTCACCTAAACCCCTCCTGGTTTGGGGGACTGAGGAGAATGCCAGGACAGGTAAATTGGGCCGTGCTTCTGCCGGTTTTATCCTACTTTTTTCGGTTGTTCGTGCATATCACAGGCTCCTGAGGCTGCTCTGCACAGGGCTGTTCAAAACGAAGTGCTCAGTCCGGGAGAAGTGCCCAAGAGCCAAAAAGTGAGCACATCAGAAATACTTTAATTTCTATTTCTATTCTGCCTTCCACTGAAACGACATCCTTGCAATTTTAAACATCAGTGAATGCAAGGAAGGCAGATGATCTGCTGGCAGTGGTTTGCTTAAGGCTAGGTGGCAATTAACTGGGAAAGTCCTTGCTTGAAACAGGAATGGGTCTCTTGTTTGTCCCTACAGTCAGTGCTCCAATATGAGAGTAGGTCTGACTAATTAAATGCAGAATTACACAGTGTCATCACCTCCTGCCCTCTGAAGAAATATAGAACAAAACCTGTCAGCCTTGCACGTTGCGGGATAATCTGGAGTGGGCTGGTTGGTTAGGTACTTAATTAGTTTGGTTTTTCAATGTTTATTTTGGGCTTGATTGAAGCAGAATCATCCTCTCTCCTCTGGAAATCAGCCTCCTTCAGGCAAAATCTATAGCTTGGCTTGCAGGGCACTTTTCAGTCCCTGGCATTTCTCAGTGGCTGTTGTGGTACCTCTACAAAACCAACTTCAGGTGTGACCTGTGCAAACTTTGTGCTCTCCTGTTCCCTCCTGGCAATCCCAGCAGCCTTCATGGGTGAAACCAGTGCTTGGTGGTGTAGAGAATTTGGGAGTGCTGGTACTTGGGGACAGATATGGCCTTGACCTCTCTGGGAAGAAGGAAATGCGTGGTCTGGTTCAGGATGGCATCGGTATTGATGCTACAGACCCATCAGCATCTGGGTCTGAATTCTCAGCTCATGTTGAATTCTTGTGTATTTTTAAGGAATGTTGTAACACCAAGTGAATAATGGTAAAATTCAGTCTGGTAAGATTTATTACTTCAGTATCAGAGGGTTCCAGATGTTGGCAGATTAACATATTCATAGGGTTTTAGGAGTCACTTGGGTATTAAAGGTTACCTCTTAATCTGAAATCTTTGCAAGGGTCTCGTGTCACTTCTGTGCTAATGACTCAGCCTGTCTTTATAAGAAGTTGAATTTCGTTGCATGGTGCTTTGAGACTAAATATGAAAGAGGGAAAATGGCCCTTCGTTTTAACAAGTTCCCGTTTGGTTTAACAGCTGACGTGAGTTCTGTCCTGTCTTTTTTGGCTGTATTTGCCACTTTGGTGGTGTGTTTCTGGCTGACAGAGTCTTACAGAGTTCTAATGAGGTGCGACGATTTTTTTCCTTTTCCCCACAGCTGTTATTTGTCATTTGATATACATCTGCCTTGTTACGGGTTTATTCCTGAATAAATGATAAAAGGACAGTTAGCTGGCGTGAGAGTTTCTGCTTTGTTGCTAACCTAGAAGTAGCCATTGTTCTCCTTTTAAAGGATGAGTTGTGTAGCTGAATTTGGGAAAGACTTTGAACTCCTTAGGGAACCAAAGCCGACCTCCTCCCCTCTTCTGCCCTTTGCTACTTCCTTGTCCTAATTAGCAGTTAAACTCCACACTCTGCACTCCCGGTGTTGAGATGCTGGCTTCTGGCACTTGCCCCGGGTTTGTTTTTCGTTGTGGTGCAGTCAACACTGGTGTTTCTCTGTTGTGCTCCCAAATGAAGGCTCTTGGATCTGCTGAGTTAGCAGATGTGGGCCTATGCTCCTTGGGGTGCGTCTTCGCCACCCTGGAGCCGGGGAGATGTGACAGCCAGAGCTGGGTGATGTGACAGCCTGGGCAGGGTGTGCCCCTGGGGAGGTTCTTGGGTGGTTCAGGCTGGAGAGTTTGCTGCAAGAGCTGGTCACTCTTATTTTGTGTAAATCTGTTACTGAAGCTGCAGATCCTGGTTCCTTCTAGCTCTGACGTTGCAAATAACTCCCTGGATTCCTTAGAAGATATACAGATGCTTGACCGAGCTATTTGAGTCTGTTAAATACTTCACGTGGTTGTGCAGGGGCGGTCCTGCCAGACTGAAGATGACCTCCTTGCTCTCGGAGGTGTTTCTTGAGCTGCCGAACTGGATGCACAACCCATGTTGGTGCGTTGCATGCCTGACAAGGGAATGCACGCTCTATCACGCTGTGCTGCCAGCTCCACTTGGAAAACAGAGAGCGTTTGCTGGACCCTACTCCGTTTCTCATTAATGTGCAAAGCTCTCAGCCGTTTCCGGCAATGTGCCGAGCAAATTTTTTGACAGAATTTCTGCAAAGCTCTTTGCAGTCCCCGCTAAGCCTGCCTTAGATCTCCCTGTCCTGTCTGCGCTTCTAGCAGCTTGCTTTGGGGCTCCTGTGAAGAAGGAGGCAGGCAACATGCTGTGAATCTTTGTTGCCTACCTTGGTTCGCGTGTGTTACGTTCCTGCTGAGGACTAGAAATTCTCGTCCTTTCTAACCTTGTCAAATTAACTATCTCTCAGGAAAGTATTTTTAATGATATGTGATATTGCAAATAACTGTAAGATTTCAGGATGAACGTATGACGTGTGTACACTCGGACACAAGGACTTCTCGCTAGAAGGCTCTGTATTAAGGCCATGATTCATTTCATCCTTAACTATTCTGTTACTTTGGAGTTTGTTGATAAACAAAAATACTTCATCAGGGACAGATAACAACATGGGTTTTCAGCAATTGAATGGAAGATGTCAGTGAATCCTACTAAGGAGAGGAAATTTAGGGTCACAAATGGTTCTGAAGAGACCGAGAGGTAGAAGTAATATGCTTAATGAATGACAGCTTTTTAAAAAATGCTTTTGTTAGATAAAGGAAGTCTAGGAGTGGGGAAGAGGGCTTTTTGGAAATTGCATAGAGTGAGTGAGGTTTTTCTTTTGTGGATTTCTAAATTTATGACATTTAGACGAGACTGTTTCTCTTCTCTTTGGAGAGGATCGCGAACGAAAGTGTGTCCTCTAAAACTGATAGACATTCCAATGCTTCAGGAGCAAAAGGCTGTGTGAAAAGCCGCAGCTTCTCCTCTGTTTTGCCCCTTCCCTGGGGGAAGGTCTCACGCTGACTTAAGGTGCTGTTGAGTTATTCCTTTGTTTCCAAGCTTGCTCAACCAGCACATGTCTAAAACCTCTTTTTGTAGCAAGCAGGGTGGAAGGCAGCTTGGATTTGAGTAAGGGCAATGTCCTTGATCTAGAAAAGCTCCCTCTTGTCAGTAATGTTTAGGAGGAGATGCTGTGTCCAAGGGGGATGGTCAACCGACCTCCCATGGTCCCTTCCAGCTGTGTTGTTCCGGTTGGGTTTCTCAGCCATACGTTGGCCGTACAAATGCTGAAGGGGGGAGCAAAGTCTCCCTTACCAACCACTGACCGGCTTAAAAGACCCCCTCGGGGTTAGCATTTAAAGGGTTGCGTGCAGCCCTCTCTAAGCACCCCTGGCTCTCATGGCAGTCGTAAGGCTCAAATTACACGTTACCCCTTTGACGTATCCTGGTATGGATGTTAAGTAGTTTCAGGGAGAAGAAATATGTGATTTGTTTCTTGCTGAGAAAAGTTCAATAAAGATAAAAGGGGAAATGGGTGGAAAGTTTAATAGGGCACTAAAAGCACCATCACTTGGTGGTAATTATACAACTCTAGATGATGGTGATTATACAACTCTAGAAGTAGGCCTGCCTTTATCATTACAGATGAGAAAGTAGGACTTGGGGGTATTTCAGGACTAGGCAACTGAACTAAGTACCTCAGAGTTTCTTTGGCTGGTCTTTTCCCAGCATCTTTTATTCTTTCTGGTGTTTTTTGCTGAGGGCAAAACGTTGTTTGTGTAAGAGCAGAATCCAGTGATGCTCTTGTGCTGGAAACTGTTGATGGCAGAGATGTCTGCCAGCCCCATCAGTTATACTCCACAAGTGCGAGATCTCCCTTTTACTGTGTGTAGTGCTGCCTACAAGTATGGCTACTTACTTCAAGAGGTTTCTGCAGTAATTTAGGTGTCATAGTCCCATGAAGTCATATTCTCCTTCAAGCCAGTTTGATATTAACCACCGTTAGACTCTCTAGTGAGATCAGTGTCAGAGCACATCCATTCAAACCATTTATTCACATATCGAAACGTGTTTACTGTGGACTTTCCTGCAAATATCTTTTCTCTGTTAGTATCCCCACACATTGCACCTCAGAGATAATTAACTTTCATAAGTCATTAGGAAAAAAAACAGAAGCATATGTCTTCCATTTGACTTCCTAGTCCAAGTTGCTCATATCATTGATGGTTTCTTGTTGCCCATCCTGTAGCTAGTCTTGACATGAGTCCTGTAAGCCCTGTGGAATATCTGAAGTGAAGCTTTTCATGATGTTCTGGGAAATGCTGTTTTTTCGACTTATTTCTGGGAAAATTGAAAAGGTCTTTTAGGGCATGCCTTGGTTTTTTTGAGGTTATTTTTTCCAGTATCATTATTATTATTATTGAATCAACTTTAACTGTTTTCATTGGACTTTTGCCGATGCAATTGTATTAGAGTCCCTAAAGTGTTCCCAGGTGAAAGTGACTCTCCATTTCCAATGGGATTAGTAAACAGTTGTGAATGAACCAGGAGGTCCAGAATAGATTTTCTTTTATTTTCTAGTCTCCTACTTACACGCAGTATTTCTCTCACAGTTCACATGGTCATGATGAAGCCATCAAACCTTGGATCTTTCTTTCCCCATCTGTAATGTGAGGAATATTACTCATCTTCCTAGCAGATTGTGAAGGTTGGATGAACAGTAGTTTGGGTAGCTCAAACTTTTTCCTTGCCATGGGGCTGGATGCTGGGTTTGGAGGAGTGACTATGCACAGGAATATAAGTAGCTCCCCCCAGATATGCTGCTTGCCTGTCCCTCAAGGTACCATTTCTCTCCCAGCCTCATCCTCAGTGTATGTGCGTACTGTGGCATATGTGGCAACGTGGCTCCATTGCCAGGTCCAGTGTGAGGCCACAGGAGAAAAAAATGTGGGCTGGAAGGAATTCCGTGAACTAAATCTACCCCATGATTTTTTGTATAACCTGCTTGTATAACATTGGCTAAGGAGTGTTTCAAAAAATATATTAAGGTCATCAGAAGAAAAGCCAATCAATTGCCGTGCAGCACTGTAAGGCATACCAGGACCATGCTATAGTCTACAATGAGGCTATCACCTTGGAGACAAATAGGATCCCAGTTATGTTTCTTTTTCCTAACTCCAGTGGCAACTGCTGTGCAGAAGCAGAATAAATATCCTACCCTGATTATCACCCTACTCCTGCCGTAACACCCGAGCCTTCATTTAGGTAACCTCTGTTCCGTTTGGCACTTAACGGGCAGACCCTCTGTTTTCAGTGCTGAAAAGACGAGCAGAAAGGAGCTGGTTTGTTACAGTGATTGGTGAAAAGACCCTTTAGGAGAAATCTCATCTGTGCTCAGCATGTCTCCGTTGACACCGGGGTGTGCTGGTCCCTCACCACAAGTCACGGTCAGCAAGGTCTTTGCTTGGCCTGTGAATTTCTCACCCCAAACCCAAATCAGGGATGGACTTTAGAAGGCCAGCTTTGGTTTAGGAAGGCATCCAGCCTTTGACTGACCAGATCCTGGGGTGTCAGGGTGCAAACTTGGTGCGCAAGACAGAAAGCCCCAAGCGTGTTAAGACTGGAGAATATCTAAGAGTGCCAAGGGGAGAGTAAAGATGGGCAGAAACAGGCTGCTTTCCCTCCATCTCCTGCTAGCCACATTTTCAGCATGTTTACTATGTGTTGCTCATAGCAAGAGGAGGAGGATGCTGTGTAATTACCGTGAGTCAAATTAAATGCAGCTCTGTTATGGCAGACTGCAGCACTCATTTGCCTGCGAGCAAGTCTGCTTTCCCGCTGCAGGTTCTGCGTCCTGCAGCTCTCTGCATGATGGCTGTCCTCCCTGCATCCCCTTGTCTTTGGGCTTTGACACCTGCTTGCAGGACAGTTTTTCTTAGTTAATAAACCAAAGATTTTCCCTGTAATTCTGTGAGAAAAGTGCAGGCCAGTACAACGTCAGCTGCATGCTGCTCAAGACAGCTTGTGGAGGTAGCAGACTCACAAGCCCACTTGCACTGGGTTTGTTTCAGATTTGCCCTACCTATGTGAGATCAGATTCTGGTTCAAGAAATGGCATTTGTTTACTCTCTCCGAAACAGGTGAAAAAGAAATTTCAGCTGAATAGTCCGTGTGGCACAGACTAAGCTGTCTTGTCAGTGGAGAACAGGAATTCACAAAGTTCCTGAGGAGGAAAGATTTGCTGGAAAGGGGAACAGCCCTCCTCACACCAACCCGGAATGGGAACAGTGGATAAGCCTCCTCTGGGCACACAAGCCCATCTCAGCATCCGCGAGCTGACACGCAGCTGCTCTGTCTCAGTATGTGTACCCAGCAGAACTCCGTTCTGTTAACTCAAGCTCTTCTATTATTATTCCTCTAATTATTGGTTTAGGTGTAGTTATTTCATACATTGATTATGTTTTTGTCTAAAAATGACCTCTATCTTTATACAGCAACTGACTTATTTTCGTGTTAGCCTCCTGTTCTTGTTGGACAGAGTGCTAGAGGTGATACTGGTGCCAGGACCAGTATGCATTGGAAAACGAGGCTGGATTAGAGCGTTTTTTGTTGTGCTGTCTGTGCCCAGACTGAGCTGCTTCTCTATTGCCCTCTCCTGAAGTCAAGTACTTCGTTTCATGTCTGAATCTTTAAAATAGGTATTAATGTGTATCTTGAAAGGGGCACCTAAATTTGGTGTTACAGCATCTAATGCAGCCCAAAAGTGGACCTATGTGTGTGCACAAACAAAGGACCTCTAGACTTCATAGGAAAGGTGGCTGCTTTGAGTCTCCTCCTCTTTGCCTTGGGCAGTCCTCACCTCACCCAACTTCTGTCCTAAAGGCTTAACCAACAGAGCAGCCACAATCTGAAAATCTGTTGCCTGTAACAGACTCGAGGAGATTTGGTCCAGAATGAGTTAAAGGCTAAATGTCCTTCACTGACAGAAACCTTTTTTGTGTGGTTTGTTTGGTTTTGGTTGTTCTGACGGTTTTTTTTAATAGCTTCATCATTTCCATATACAATTCAAAAGAGTTACAAGGGAAAAAAAATTACCTCCCATCCCCACCAACTAACCAGAAAGAGCTGGGCCTGGGGAGAGACTCATCCCTGGGACTGCAGGGCTGAGAGGCCAAAACAGGCTGTTGGTTGTGGCCAGGTAGCATCTGCTCCTTGCGTTGGAGGTCCACGGCTGTGGTGACTGGTGCTGTCACTAAGGTTTAGTCAATAAACTGTGCTGGTGAAGCAGGAGGAGCAGGAGCCAGTTCCTGGGCTCAGCTGTGTGGTTTGGCAGGGCTCACCAGGGCAGTCAGGCATGATTTTTATCGCTAAAATCAACTGTGTGTTCTGATCTGACTATACTCTGTGCCTGTCAACTGCCCAGGAATCGGTTCCTTGTACACAGCTCCCTTCCAGCCCAGGAACACACTTTAACTGGCACCGACAGCGAAAGAGCGTTGTTAAGTTTATTAAGCCTGAGTTCACAGATTTTATTTTAGAATACTAACAGATGGCAAATGGTGGCAGTACAGCTGCTGGGACCAGGAGAGGATGGGTGCTGGTTTGTCAGTTCAATGGATGCTGGCAATAATTCACATTTCTGTTTATACAGGGCCTTTCCTGTTTCAGAGCATTTTACAAACCAGTTGATAAATAGTGGGCTTAGAGTTAACGTGGGCTGGTAAGGCTCATCTCTGTGCTCGTGTGGCCAGTGTGTGAGGTTAAAGCTAAGGGCATCAGCCTGCACAGCCTGGATGGGAGTTAGGCAGCTTCTTAAAATCACATAGTACCACTCAGCAGGGATTTCAGGCAGAAAAGGAGGACAAACAGCTGGAATTCAGAGGGTGGCACTGGTAGCCAGGGAGTCAAGTGGGAGTTTGGGTGCCTGTACTTGCTCTCCTATGGCTGCAAGAGGTTTTGTTTAGACTCTTTCCAAAGACCTGCCGTCTCCCACGAGAAGTCGCCGCAGGGATTAAGAAGCCATCATCCATGCTGTCCTTGCAGAGCCAGGCGGGCTCAGCTGGCACGGGGGTGCTGAGGCTTCCTCTCGCTCGGTGTAAACTGGAGGGTGGCCCCAAGGGCCACCTGCCTCCGACACTTGCTCCCCATCAGCCTTGCCATGATGTGCTGTGAAGGCAGTGGTGTTTCTGAGCCCATCTTTACCCCAAGCATTTGGAAGCGATACTGGGAGGAACCAAGTTTTTAAGATGGTTGGCTTGCCATCTCATGGCCTGTCTGCAGGCTGTGAGTTTGATGGACGTAACAGTTAAATGACAGCAGTCTGGGACACATAACCAGAAGGGATATTTTCTAGCACTTTTTTTTTTGGTATATATTAAAAGCCAGATCAAGACTGCCACTTACTCCTCCTCCATTACTAGCAGTTGCCATAATTGTATCCAGGAAAAACATTACACCAGCAAAAGCTAAGTTTAGAAATCCAGAAGAATTGCAGCATCATGGTTTTCCCTCATATGAAGGGTCAGGACTTCCAGGAAAACACAGGAAGAAGTCATTAAAAGGCATACAAATGAACAGAAAATAGTATTTTTAAAAAGTTGAAAATTGTTGGAGATAGGTAAATTATCAACTTTACATAGTTTCCTCTTTCTTTAAAATATCTTCAGATCATCTTTTTGGGAAGGTGTGCCTAAGCTGAGCAGGATGTGTTGGGACTATGCGGAGTGACGGGGAAGCTTTCCAAACAGTGTTTCTCTGCGGTGGTCTAAAACCTTTTTTTTTTTCCTTTTTTTTTCCTCCTTGTTTTAATATCTGAAACTCTGAAAATGAGGAAGTACCAAAAGAGTGCTCATCCCTTTTTAAAAGTCCAGAAAAAGAGGTCATTAAACTTTTTTATTCAGTAGAGAGTGAATGTCCAGCTACCGTCTGCGTCACGCCAAAGGAAAAATCTCCTCCTTTACATTGTTTCCAAAGTAATGATAAGTGATATAAGGATATGATATCATGAGAGCAGGGCTGGTCTCTAATTTCCAGCCCATTTGCACAGAATTCTGAGCTCAGATGTGGCTTTGAATCTAGCTGGCCTCAGCCAAATGAAAGTTATGAATCTCTGGGGTGTAAACACTGCAAGCGATTGCCCTTCGCTGCATTCAGTTAGAGCAGCTGAAGGCACGGCTCAAGTATGCTTTTGACTGCAATACAATTAAAAGGTCATGGCCTAAAAGTAAGTCTGAAATCTAGTAATCCAGTCCTCCACCTGGCAGCGTAAGCAATTCCTTTCTTTAACCATGAGCCAAAATAATATGACGCATAATAAAATAGATGGAATTGAAGTGCTTGGGAGCTGGTCCTTTCTACTTCAGTAAATACTGTGAGGTTTTTCTCCTCCTCCTGGAAGCAAGTCGATCTCACAGATCCAGAGGGAAAGGCAGCTTTCACGCAACCATGGCGATATACTGATGAGGCGGTTAACGAAGCTTGCAGTCGTGATGCCAAAGTGATGCCAAACCGTCTGGTGACGGAAGGGTGCAAGAGGAGGCTGAGAGTCCGCTTTGCAGACTGCCTCCCGCTCTGCCTTGGCCCTGCTCCTGCGTAGACGCAGGGCTGGCACGAGGCAGGGAGCAGCATTAAGCACCCACAGTTTTCCCGTAGGGAACGACGCCAGTGAACCAGGTGACGGTTGGTAGCACAGAGCATACTGCTGCGCTCTGGCTTCGTGATTGTGCTGAGAGGTCTCGAAGGACTTTTGCCAGGAAAAAGTTAAATTACTCTGGAGTTTTTTGCTTTTTTCTAGCACCTTCATGATGTCCTTAAATTGAATATTTCCATGTTCTGTAACCTTATGACCTAAGGATGCTGTGGGCTGGCAATACCTCCTGTCCTGTCTGTTCATTACCCTCTGTATCATTTTATGCAGCACAGTGAGAATCTGAGACCAGCTGGCAGCCCAACTGCATTCTCTGTTTAACTGCAGGAAACCATGCTTTATCCCCCTCCGAATCCTGATGGAGCAATGATAACAGATAATTGATTGAATGCTTCTTCCTTTCTTTTGTTTATTCCTCTCTTTGAGCAGAGTCCTTAAATACACAAATGAAATCCTCAATTAAAAAATATGGATCAATGAATTGAACAGCAGATTTATTTATTTTTTTCCCCATTGCCTGTATTTCAGGGAGAGTTTCTCTGACTTTCACTTGTGCTCCTCTGTCAAATATTTTCCGTTGTCAAAACGGGTAAGTACACGTTGGGCTGTTGTAGGGGCACATCGAACGCATCAGTGCTTATCAGAACGCTGAGAAGAGACAGCAATTAACGGTCTGGGTTATCTCATGTGCCATTTCGTTGCTACGTGTGTGGTGTTCACAGCGCCCTGGAGGTCAAGAGCTTGCAAGGAGCAGTGACGTGGGTTGTAGCCCCCTGTAGAAGGATGGTTCTTTATGTTCTTTGATGGTTCTTCATGTTCTCACTGTCTTCCCTGGAGTGAGCCATTAGAGTTTGTGACGCAAGAAATGCTTGTCAGCACGAGGGCAGGACCAGGATCCCCAACACCACAATATTATCATCCATCTAAATTACAGCGATATACGGTCAACACGATTGCACACACTCAATGGTAGCTTTATATTATAAAAAGAACAAAATTGGTCTGAAAGCGTTTTCTATGAACTGCCGCTTAGCTTGCGGAACCGAGCGCGCACTTCGCATCTGCGGCCTGGAGGTCAGCGACACACACGCAAACACACAGCGAGTGGCCGGTGAAAACAAACAAGAGGAGGAGGCCATCAGAGCTAATAAAGAGTCTCGTTGCATGCTGAATAAAGCTTTTATGACTTTATCTTTTTGCTTGGGGCAAGCAGTACATTTTGTTTCTGTTTTGCAGTGAGCATGAGCTTTGGAAGGTTAAATAGAGAGTATTAGGTTATAGTAAGTGGTCGGCAGAGGCTTGCTTTACAGACATGGCCTGCTAAATGGTTTCCTGAACCTTATTATGTATCTCTCTCTGAGGCTGATGTGAGTCTTAATTCCAGTTTATCTCCTTGTAGACATGAGTCTGTTGAGTTTTTCATAAAACCTGAAAGGACAAACGTAAAGTTTAAGATGCTTTTTATTAGAAGACACAAATAGTAAGGTGTCACCACAAATACACCAGTCACCCCAATAAACTTTTAGCATTATGTCATTGTGTATCTTAGCATGTTTTTCTCAGCGTAGGTTTTTATACCTGCTGTTCTGCAACTGCCAGTTATTCTGGCTGCAGCCAGACAGATGCCAAGGTCTGATCTCGCTGCCGGGAAGAGGTTGGGGCAGCGGGGAGACTGGTCATACCATGAGCCCCCATGGCACTCTCATATCCATCATGCTCATGGGCCAGCTCCTCACCTGCTGACCTTGAGGCTGTTGTACGTGGCTTTTTTTGCCCCAAAATGCTGTGCTGCGCACCAGCTATTTGGGAACAGCTTGGGTGCCTGCCAGGTGGCTGGCAGGAAGGGGCAACCTGGACAGCAAAGCCCTCTGTCCTCCTCAGTTGGAGCTGGACCCTGCCAGGTGAGCAGAAGCTGATCTTTGCTTTGGTGCAACTCCTGTCACTCGAGACATTTCAGTTTCAGCATTGGGTTTGCAGATAGCCGTGTTAAATTCAGGCTGCATTGAGCATCTGGGTCTTGTTGAGCTGAAGGAAAGAGTTCTATAATATTTCAGCAAGGAAAGCGACTGTAGAAGAGCTTTATATGGATAATAGAGAACAAGCGTTTTGGGTGCTCGCTTTGGACATTTTGAAATAGCCAGTTTTCAGAAAACTATCTGATGTCTTCCTCCCCCAAGACACCTTTAGCTCCCCTTCTAGGTGCAGGATACCTAAAACACAGCCCACGTGTACTGAGGGACAGCCCACAGCTGCTGTGTGGGAACCGTGGGGAGAGACTAGATCTCTGCAACCGGAGCATGTGCACCCAGGGATTTCCAACAGCCTCGTGAGGCAGGCAGGGCCAGTGACCCTTGTATTTGCACAGCGATGCTCAGTTAATCTCTGTAGAATGATGTCCTTTTATACGAAAGTCAGGTGCTGCCGGGCAGCCTGCCATTGAAGACCTTTACATATGTGGTTTATTGATTTGCAGAACTCACTGCGGGATTTCCACGTGTCCTAGCACCAGGACTTGACAATAAGTCCTCAGATAACCTGTGTTGTTGGATAATCCAGGCAAAATGAGGGGCAGGGGCAGGGAGTACAGGAGCAGGCTGTTGGAGTGAGGATTCTAGGAGCATGGGAGGGAGGAGGGGAGCTGAAAGGCAGGAGTACTTGGGCAGATGATGTTCTGGGGTGAATTGCCTTTGGTATTACTCGTACATGCTTATAATCTGCTCTGCTGCTGTTGTTTTCTGGGGATTTTTCCCCAAATAATTTGTGGATTACACTGTGAACAGTGTACCATACCTCTGTAGCTTTGTGTTGGACCCCTGTAATGTAAAAAGATGTAAATTTCTCTGAAAAAGTGCCCTAGTCTGTATTGCCAGCATGCTTGTGACAGACTTGCCTTTCTCACCATTCATGCTTCTTGATGTATGACTCAGTAACTGGGGGACAGAGCACAGCGGCACACGGACCAATTTATAGAATAGAATAGAATCATTAAGGTTGGAAGTGACCTCAAGGATCATCTAGTCCAACCATCCCCCCACCACCTATTACCCACTAAACCACGTCCCTAAGTACCACATCTAACCTTTCCTTAAACACCCTCAGGGATGGTGACTCTACCACCTCCCTGGGCAACCTGTTCAAGTGCCGGACCACCCTTTCTGAGAAGAATTTTCTCCTCATCTCCAACCTGAACCTTCCCTGGCGCAACTTGCAGCCATTTCCCCTTGTCCTGTCACTAGTTATCTGCGAGAAGAGGCCGACCCCCAGCTCACCACAACTTCCTTTCAGGTAGTTGTAGAGGGCAATAAGGTCTGCCCTGAGCCTCCTCTTCTCCAGACTAAACAAGCCCAGTTCCCTCAGCCGCTCCTCATCAGACCTGTGCTCCAGCCCCTTCACCAGTTTCGTTGCCCTTCTCTGGACATGCTCCAGGGCCTCGATGTCTTTCTTGTGGTGAGGGGCCCAAAACTGGACACAGTTTCTATACTGGGTAGAAGTTAAAAACAGGACGGAAAATGTGAAAGTTAATGAGGAAATATAGTCACATGCCAACAAAGAGGAACAGATACATCTGAAAATAGTGCCACAGAAACAGATAATTCTAAATTTGAGATAAAGTCCTGCTGGTATTATTTATGGGCAGGACTCCTTTATTTTATAGTGGAAAATGTAAAAAAAATACAGTAGTGAAGATCATTGGCAGGACACTGCTCTTTACCTTCCCTAAAAGCTGCACATTAAATGACTTTCCCGTTCTGCAGTGTTTTTGAGAGTGAGGGTCCGATCTCATCCTACAGAGGACAAGGACACGAGCCTTTGGCCGCAGGACCCAGCACACGGTGGTCTTGTAGAAAAGCAGGGATTGCGAGGCTGAAGCAATGTTTAACTCAAGTTACTCTTTTAATAAATAGCTAGCGGCCAGTTCCCATCCTTTGAGGGACGTGTTCTGCTTTGGAGGCATGCGGAACCCCCTTGTTTTAGTCGTCAGTCGTTAAAACTGCACGGATTTTTCAGGACTGCCTGGCAAGTGGCTATTGTATGGGTCTGACCTTCATATTCACCTCACCAGAAGAAAAATTTGAGGTTGACCACGCTGCCAAATCAAATGGAAGATGGGTTTGTTTCTGTGAAACAGTACTGAGTGAACCTTTCTGACCTCGTTTTCAGGGACCCGACACCCTGCCGGGGTGATAGGCTTTCAAGCTGATAGGAGAGCCAAGACTGCAAGGTAAAAGCACAGAGCAGAGGATGGGAGGTTTGCTCTGAGTAAAGCAGGAGGTTATTAATTCCTATCTTGACAAAACCGTCTCATTTTCTCTCCTGGAACAACATACAATGAAGTGGTGTCAAAATAATACACACAATTCTCTGCTCTTGGACTGAATCCAAACTACTAAGTCCATCCTGTGAATATTATTTTTATAGGGTTCCCCCACCCCAATATTTTACTTCCTTCCAACTACTCAAGTTAGTGAAGAAAGACTGACAGAGACTGCTCATTTCTCCCAGCAGCTGGCAGTGATATGAGGCTGATAATTTTCCCTATGATGTTGCTAAACTTTGGATTAAATCCACTGATGTGCTGTCTTAAGTAGGGAATATCCAGCTTTGTTCTGCTTTGCCTGATTCAGACCTGGGTGCTGAATGTGGCTGCCTTTCATCCCCAGCAAATGCAGAGGCTTGCTCGCCGACCACCTGCGTATGTAAATGTGTTTCCAAGTGTCACAGGTCCGGTGAATAGGAGGGTTGTGGTCCCATCAGTGGAGTCTCTCTCCAGCATCCTCTGGAAGTCTCCTAAATTTTATTGCTGGTACCTCTCTGTCTCAGTTTTGCTGTCTTGAAAATTGGTTTGGAAAAGCTTTCCAAAAGGAAATTCTGATGCTGGGAACACATTTTGCTTTTCCTTGAAGTGGCATATTTTTGATCAAAGGAAGAAAAGTTTTGCTGCAGAAGAGCATTCCCTCTCTAGGGTGCCTGCACGGGCACCAAGCCTGACCACAGGTGGTTCTGCCCTTGACAGCAGGTGTAAATAGAGTCGATTATATGGGGACCAGGTTCAGTGACTGCATTTAAAAAAGCTCTAGGTAAGATATTAAATCAGAAAAAAGAGCACTGAGGCACAGCAGCCACAGAAGTAGTGCGCTGTGGTAAACCTGTGTATGTGAAATTTCACTCCAAAGATTTCAGTGCTTCACGTGATCTCTGCTAATATTTATTTTAAAATGATGCTTTGTGTCAGCTGCCTCAGCTCCACACTGCCGTGGGCTATTCTCAGGTCTGGACTGTTTTCCAGGCAGCGTGAAGTGGACCCTGCTGACTGATATGAACTGTTGTTGACTTGTCCTGATAGTTTTTCTTGGCAACAAACATAGCAATGAGCCAACTGCAGTGGCAATGTGGCCATGATTTCTGCCAGCCCTTGGGTGTGTTTTCTCAGTACTGAAGCCAGTGACCTAGCTGAACTGAGATCTCAGAGTCCCTTCATGGACACTACAGAAAAAGACCTCTTTTTAGTGTTCTTTTTTAAAATTTTTGTTATATAATCTGGTAGACAGCAGGATAGTAGTGTTTGAAGATGTGATCAGTAGGCTGGGATATTGCCTGTAACACATAAGAGCATAGGTGTTAACACCTTAAATGTGTTAAACGTAGCCTCTACTGGTACTATAGTAATATTTTCCTTCCTGCTACTGCAGATACACCTGAAGGTAGTAGAGTTATGAAAAACAACTACTTTTGCTAGTGTTCTGTCCTCTAACTGCATTGCTGAGCTCTTGAAATGACAATTTGTCTAGTCGTTAAAAGCTGAATTTTGACATATGTCCTTTTCAACATTAGAGCTGGTCCTGTAGTTATATCAGTTCCCAAAAGACCTCCTGGTCTCTTTCTCACTGCACTCCTCTACTCTGACTGGCAAACTGAACAGAAAGACTTTTTGCCTACCCAATACTATACCAAACTCATAAAATGTGCAGTGAGTGCTGTTAGGAAGTCACTGGTTGCCCGGGTCGTTGGAGGCTGCTCCACACAGAGCTGAGAGGTGGTGTCCCATGCAATGTGCCATTTTCAGTCCAGCAAGGCTTGAATTATGTCATAGTTGCACAGACTCTCTTCATTTTAGGACAACCTGCAGCATACACTCTGCCGAGATGGCTGACAGCAGCTGATTAATCATATTTCCCACCCAGGTCCAGACAGTGTAGGAGTGATTGACCTTCTACAGTGTGTTGGACAACATTTACATAAAAGGAACAGGAAAACACAGAAAAAAAAGATAAGCACATAAAGTCTGGCTGCACCATGGCTCCTGGAAGAACAAATGCTCCTTAGCATGAGCACTGCAGAAATTCTGGTGAAAACATATCTGTTCACATGCAAAAGACCCAAAAAAAGACCATACAACTGCTGTCAGTGCAGTGAATAAACTACTGAAAAATTAACCTGCCCCAATTCTTTGGCCCATCGTGGACAGAGCTTATGTAAAGCATCACTACAGGATGTTACAGAAAGATTGTGTCCTATATAGTATTTAAAGGAATGAAGTTTTCTGCAGGACAGTGAATGCTAGGTGGCTGTCTGGTGACTACAGTTGTGCTGGCTGATAAAGAAGGAGAGCAAAATCCTTCTCTTCTACACAACTTAGCGGAATGCAGGAACCTGACCCAGAGTTGTAGCTGAGTTAACAGTAATGCTTCCAGTTCAGAATTTTCTTAAGAAGGAATATGCAGGTTAGTCATGCCTAGTTACTCTCCGTTGCTGTCACCAGTAGTGCAAGTTCTATTTTCTAGGGTTTCAAATTCCAAGTGGAGGGTAGAGTGAAGCCCATGAGAAGAGTTAGGCCTGAAGAGGAGTTCTAAGTTGCAAATTGTCTATCTGAACCTACGCTAACCTCTCACGATCTCTTCTCCTTTTTTGTAGGCAACATCTTTGTCGTCAGTTTGTCTGTCGCAGACCTCGTAGTTGCAGTTTATCCATACCCTCTGATCTTGAGTGCCATTTTCCACAATGGATGGACCATGGGAAATGTTCACTGCCAGATAAGCGGGTTCCTGATGGGCTTAAGTGTCATCGGGTCCATTTTCAACATCACAGCAATTGCAATCAACCGCTACTGCTATATCTGCCACAGCCTTCGGTACGATAAACTTTTCAACCTGAAGAACACCTACTGCTATCTCTGCCTGACCTGGATACTCACAGTGGTGGCAATTGTGCCAAACTTCTTCGTTGGCTCCTTGCAGTATGACCCCCGGATTTACTCCTGCACCTTTGCCCAGACGGTGAGTACATCGTACACCATCACAGTGGTGGTGGTTCACTTCATCGTCCCGCTGTCCATCGTGACGTTTTGCTACCTAAGGATCTGGATTTTGGTGATTCAAGTCAAACACCGGGTGAGACAAGACTGCAAGCAGAAGCTCAGAGCAGCTGACATCCGGAATTTCTTGACTATGTTTGTGGTTTTTGTCCTTTTCGCTGTGTGCTGGGGACCGTTAAACTTTATTGGCCTCGCCGTTTCGATTAACCCTTCAAAAGTGCAGCCGCACATTCCGGAGTGGCTTTTTGTCCTGAGCTATTTTATGGCCTATTTTAACAGTTGCCTCAATGCTGTGATCTATGGGCTTCTTAACCAGAATTTCCGGAAGGAGTACAAAAGGATACTGCTGACACTCCGGACTCCCAGGCTGCTGTTCGTCGATGTGTCCAAGGGTGGGACGGAGGGGATGAAAAGCAAGCCATCTCCTGCCGTAACAAACAACAACAACCAAGCTGAAATACACTTATGAGTCAGAACAGTACTATTTATTTTGGATTACAGTCACACATATAATGTGTAAGAGCCTTTCTATGTGTGCATTCCACAGCTGGTGTTGCTGGGCTCCTCGTGCAAGGAAGGAGTCTGCTTCACATGCAAGGAAGGAGTCTGCTGCCTTTCATGCTTAGCTTATCGCTGCGACATTGAAGCTTTGAGTAAGGATTTTCAGAATGGAAATGACTGGTGTTTATCTTTTTTTTTTTCCTATGCCATCTTTCACCATGTGCCTAATTAATTGGTTTGGTTGCTTTTGCCACAAGCATGCCAATACCCTCGAAAAGGGAAGCGTTCAGAGTGCATGGAGAAATGCAACCTTCAAGAGCCAGCAAAACTGCCATGTGTTACAAACAAACCTTTCTCCTCTCCTTCTGAGTTCTATTGTTTTTTAGCATTAACATAACCCAAACTATAGCAAACAAAGTGTAAACTGCATGACTTTTTACCTTTTCAGCTAGGAACAGTATTAGCCAGCAGGCATACGTACGGGCATGACGACTTCCACTGTGTGTGCGTTCATTTCCCTTTTTCTTGTCTCTTAAGGTTTAGAAGCTAACCTGGGCTAGACGTGAGGCAGGAAAAAGCCAGACTTACTGAGTGTCTGATGCACTCGTTTTAATTGAATATCTACAGATATTAAGTACCCTTGCACTCTCTTTCCCAGGCCATGAGTAAGAGCATAACATATGACATAATCGAATTGCAGGAAGATACTTGGAGCCTGATTCTAATTTAGGCAGTATCCTGTCAGGGCCAGCCTTCATTCCAAACGTCTTTCAGAAGTCTCTGCTACATGAACATCATAAGAAAGATGAACATAGCAGAATCCCATCTGCTTAATGCAGATGCCAGCTTTTAAGTTCCAGTAATATTTACACCTGCAGACAAAGGGAGAAGGGGAAGGAAGTGTTCGTTCCAATCATCTCTCCTTTCGCTCACCACATAGAATGAATTTGATGGGGGGGGAAGGGAGTTGATATTTTTTTCCACTTTATTCATCTACAAAGCTGTAATTAATTCACGGAGCTGGGAGAGCTACTTAAGCATATTCATGCATCAGTTCTCAGTTAAAGCCTGAACTCTGTTTGTCATCAGAAACAATGGCCTGAAGTGCTGGGAAGGCCAGTATCACGTTAGAAACAAGCACATGAGCAAAAGCTGTATCTTTAGCAGAGTTTGTAGACAGCCGTCTGTAAATATGACTCCCTTTTTTTTTTCCTTAACTTCATTGTGAATTCATCTCCTTATGGTTTTAAACATGTGGATCCTGCTTTAGTGCCATGAAATGAAGAGCTAAACCTCCCCTGGTGTAACTCTGCCTTCAAGCTAGCAAACTTGGCTTGATGCTGGGGTACTGAGAGACGCAGCAGGAGCTGTGTCACGGAGAGGAGCAGGTCTGAGCCCCGTGGGTCTAATGAGGACAGCAGTCAGCCCTGCTCCTGATCAAAGAGAGCAGTCTTTCCTCTTTGGTCATAGTCAAAGCAAGACTAGTTCCCAGGGCCGGACCCTGAAACCCTGAGAACCAGACTTTGCAATGGCATGTAGGTGCCTTAGGGATGGAGGTGCACAGGATTCACAAGAACCCCGAGCAGGCTAAGTGTCTAATCCTTAGTGAAGTTAAACCAGCCAGTCGTGCATTGCTGAACGTCTCTTCTGGTGATTTTTGGGGGGAAGAGGAGATAGTTGAGAGAAATTAAGCCCCTGTATGAAGTGGGCCAAGAAACATTGCATGGCGCAGCGCTTCAGTGAGGACTGCAGCATGTGCGCTGCCACGTGGTGAAGGTTGCTGCAATGCAGGGGGGATCTCTGCATCGATAGGGCACCCTGGCACTTTGTGAAGTTTCAAATTGGAACATCTCAGCCCCTTCAGATGATTATTGTTTTAAAATACACCGCAGCCAGCCTCCCATAATAGGAATCAAACTGAGTTCTGTTTTGGCCGTTTAATCTGCCTGAGCATGGCCAAATAAAGGTATCTTGACCCTCAGAAATAACATGGTCCGTTTGCCTTCCAGCAAAACCAGTCTGGATGAATTCACACCATTCCATGCAAACAAAATCATTTTGAGTCAAACTTGGATAAGAAAAGCACCGAGGAATCCACAACTGCAGGGAGTGTTTGTCCTGTCGCGCCAAGGAGATGTCCCGTGTTCTGTGACTAGTCTTCAAACTCATTTGCATTCAGGCACAACAGTGTTAGTTAGAATCACATTAGCAAATAATTTTAAGCATCTAGCGCCAAGCCAAATATACTCCTTTAAGACAATCATGAAGAATGTTGTACTGGTTTGCAAAATGTCTCAAATACCCCACAACTGGGGTTTCATCTTACGGATCCTTGTCTTTTTGACTGCATGTTCAGCGAAGGCAACGTGGTATTTTTTTTTCTTTAAGCTTGTATTTGCACTATTTCTTATTCAGGCTCCAAAGTAACAGCCAGCGAGCATTTGAACCAAACCAAGTAAGCCAAAGAGGTCCCCAACAGGCGAGCTGTGGCAGTCTCTGGTACGGAGGTAGGTAGGAAGGGGAGCAGCAGGAGCACGACAGGGCATCTCCCCAGGACTCTGGCAGAGAGCCGCTGCCGAACCAAACTATGCAAAGTGACGGGGGGATTTGCTCATCTTCTGCTGTAGGGTTGAGCCCGGCTCCTGCCCACATCTTTCCAGGGGACAGGCTAAGTATCTGCTGCGCTGGGGTGGGTCCTGAGCAGCTCCCTGCACATGCAGACCTTGCCACCACCCCACAGGGTGGGGATGGGCCTGCAATGGGCGCCGTCCATCATCAGCACAGAGAACTTGCCCGAGCATGACCCGTTTGGATGTCCCAGTGTAAGCGAGGGCTACCCAAGAGTGAGCCTGGAGCTGAGATGATTCAGCCACCACAGTGGCGGTCCTGAGCTCAGTCCTGCTGGAGCTGAGGTTTGCAACAAGAAAAGCAGGGAACGTGGCTTCAGACAGAAAACACTGTGCCATTTGCCAGCACTTTGATACAGAGACAACGCTTAGGATAGGAGACATTTTTATACTGACTACTTTTAAAACTACCCAAGCAACTCCTTATTTTCACGTTAAGAAATGGTCCACAGGGTACAGAGAGTTTATTTTGTTAACATTTGTTTACAGAAAAAGGGAAGTATGTCTTAACCTTGGAATCCTGAGCAGTGTCAGAGTTTCCCTTTGGGAATGTAGCTTTAATCCAAATTTCAGCTTTCAAGGAGATCCCACATCTTAAACTGCGCTCTGCTGATTCCACCTGTTGCATACTTGGCCTTAAGTCTCAGAAATAACATTGAGGTCTCCTGTAAACTGGCTTTAAATCACTTGCTCTGGATTTTACCTGGTGGTGTTGAATATCTGTTCTAGCCCCAAACACTAAAATTGTCATAGGTGCCATGAGCTTGTGGAGAGACAATATTGCCATGAAAGAATATGAATCTCTTGCCATAAAGAAATACTTTTTGGATGTTGCTAATGAATGTTGTTAACTCTATTTAAGAAGAATGTAACCAATATATTTATATATAAAATATATATTGCATACGCTGTTTCCATTTTATCATTTGATTAACAATCCTTATTCCCTATTGCTATTTTTGTTCATAAAGTAGATTCATTCCCTTTACCTGTTAAAACTGTAATAAATCTGCCATTGGACTGGTTATTGATTTTTTTTTCCACTTGCATTTTTTTTAAAATAAATATTTGGAACAAAATTTATTAGCCCAAGCTTGGGGTTTGTTGACTCCCAGAAAGCAGATTGAATTGACAAATATAATTGAGTTCAGGCATACCTCAGCTGCCCGGCTCAGACCTGGAAGAGGGTGATCAAGTTTATCTGGGACGTCTTGGATTCACGTGTTTTTCTTCCACCTGCCTGTAAACCAGACGCCTGATGCATTAAGGCCTTCTTCATCAGGGAAGAAACTGTCTCCGTGTTGCTGTTGGGCTCACCGCTGCGTGTCCCTCCAAGGACCTTCACCTTTCTTGCGCCCAGGTCTATCCATGGGGTGCTGTGGAAGCAAAGACTGTGCCACATGCATTTCCTCACCCTGTGAACTGCCTGGCAGCTGGGAAGGAAGGCACAGCCAAGCTGTGAGTGGGAGGGTGTGGGAGCCAGGGGGTCGCAAGTCAGGGCACGAGGTGGCGTTTGGGTTGTAGGGGAGTGTTGGGGACAGAGAGAATCCCCCTGGGCTGGTGGCACAGTGAGGGCTGCCATGCGTTGGTCTCCATCGAGGAGCTTTGTGAGGACTGCTCTATCCAAGATGTTTTTCTTTTTTCTTCCTTTTTTTTTTTTAATTTCTGCTTTCCCTCCACCTCTCCTTTGGAGCAGATTTTTCTGTATTCAGGCAGTTCAGAAAATAGGTTCTGTCCACAGGTTGCAGCAGTTATATTTCCACGCTAGCTTAACTGGAACAGTTCTTTGGGGAGCCTCAGTGTCACTTACAAAGCGGGGATGGTGGGAACATAGAGGGTGACCCACATGTAACTGCAGCTTGAGCTTTCAGTTTGATGTTTTACACAGACCAAGTGCCTTGTTCCTCTTTCCTAGCCAGATGCCACGTGCAGTCACGGTGTTAAGGTACTAAAGGCTGAGATTATCCGCTGAAACAACAAAATTGCTGAACAACCATGGAGCAGACGTGCTGAATGAACAGTTCATCCAATGACGTCCCAGAGCAGTACTGCTAATTTTTTTTTTTTTGCTAATTTTTTCCAGCAGGCACTGAACTTCATCTGCTACTTCCCCAGTCGAGCCTGCAATGCTTGGTGTTGTGACATGCTAAAAACAGTGTTTGTGATAGTTGCAGATCCCAAAATACCTGTCTGAGTAGAGCTGCTAGAAAACTCTTGCACAGACTCGTACCTGTTACTTTCACCACATGGGACTGAATGAATTGAACTGTCAATAGTGAGGCAGCATTACTTATTTACTTACTTGCCACAAAGTATAGTAGCTGGGAGATAAGATACAGCTGTAAAAGACAAGAGGTGTGATAATTCAACACCAGGATAAAAATCTTACTCATGGTGACTATGTAGAAATCAATATTTGTCCCAATGTATTTACTTCCATGCCTATAATTTATAACACGAAGGCAGTCAGTGAAGAGTTGCTGCATATGTATTTTGAATTTTATTGAAAAAAATGTAAATTACTGGGCCTAATGCAATATTTCTTACCGTAAAAGCCCTGAGATAAGAAATGCAGAATGGGTTCTTGCAAGAAATCTGTGATGGGATATGCAAATTTTTTTTCATTGGTGATAAGAACCATAAAATTTGTATCACTCATGAACTATGTTTGTGAACAGAAGCTCCATAATATTGTTAACTGAATTTTCATTTTGTAGTGCTGGTTTATAATATTCATTATTCATATGTGGTAAGTAATGCACTGTACAGCAGAGATAGAATTTACAGTACAGGGTCAATTTCCAGAGCAAACAAGGTGGGTCTAAACCATTAAATGAAATATGTTTCTATGTTTTCTCCCAAGCATGGTCTCCTGATAAGGTTTTTAACTCAAATAATAGCTTCTAAGAGGTCAGGGAAACTTTAATGTCTTTTAGATTAGTGGCAGTGGCTGTGCAGTCACAGCTTGCTTAGATTACCTTTTAAATATACTGAGCCGTCAAACCATTTTGAATGTGTCCTGTTGAAGAACCTAATTTATTTTGTATGTAGATTATTTTATAGGTAACACACTTAATAAATTGTGATGCCTTTCCTTCTGAATTGTGCTCCTCCTGCGAGCAAAACTTCTAAATTTCCCTGGAAGCAGGGTGCAAAATTGTCTCCTCAACTGTAAGCAGGTTGCTTTGCCTCGAGGTAGGTTTCCAGTGATTCTGATGACTCCGTAGGACAGAGATATTAACGTGGCATCAAAATACAACCATCTCCTAGGTGAAAAGTGACAGCCATTTTGCAATTTAAAAACCCACAAACAAAACAAAACAAAACAAAAAATCAAACATGGAAAAAAAGTGCAAAACAAATTGCAGGAAAGAAACTGAAAAAGACATTTGTGGTTGAAATAAGAGAGGAATATTTGGAGGGATTGTACTTACTCGAACTGGGACCTGGCCAGGTCAATGAAGATAACGAACCTGTTGATATTAAAAATGACCCAAGGATTTTTATCATAGAATCAGGATGGTTGGGGTTCGAAGGAACCTCGAAGATCATCTAGTCCAACCCCCTGCCATGGGCAGGGACACCCTCCACTAGCCCAGGGTGCCCAAAGCGCCATCCAGCCTGGCCTTGAACNGCAGAGGTGCTCCAGCCCTCTGATCAACTTTGTGGCCTCCTCTGGACTTGCTCCAGCAGCTTCATATCTATCCTGTACTGGTGACCCCAGAGCTGGATGCAGTACAAGGGAGCTTTAAGAGAGCAGAGTAGATGGGGAAAATCACCTCGCTCAACCTGCTGGCCATGCTGTTTATCATGCAGCCCAGGACACAGTTGGATTTCTGGGCTGCAAGCACACATTGCTGGGTTATGTTGAGCTTATTGACCATCAACATTCTTCTCCCCAGGGCTGCTCTCAATCCATTCTCTGTCCAGCCTGTACTTGTGCTTGGGATTGCTCTGATCCGTGTGTAGGACCTTGCACTTGGCCTTGTTGAACTTCATGTGGTTCACACAGGACCACCTCTCCAGCCTGTCAAGGTCCCTCTGGGTGGCACTGGGGCACATAGCCAGCGTGGAGCTGGGGGTCTGACTGTGGGAGCCCCTTTCAGCAGGAGCAGAAAAAAAGGCAATACAGTAGGTAAAACTCAAGAAACCCAGAGAAAGTCAGGGTATGCTTCTGAAAATATTAAAAGCACTGATATATTGGTAGTTAATATTAAAGTTTAGTAAGATTTTGTTGTTGTTTTTTTTTAAATGAAAACACAGCCAGTTCTTGAAGAAAATATTTTCCCTCTTTCTCCCCAGCTGTAATTCAGTTGTAAATAAAACAAACTGGTTATTGTCAAATGCTCCTGAAGGACCATGTTAGTTTGGTTCAGTGACAGCTTTGGAGAGCCCCGAGCTGCAGGGATGGTGGCCTGGGTGCAGCTGGGCTGGGCAGGGATAGGATGGGGCTGATGGGCTGACGAGCTGCCCCTGGGCAGGGTGGTGTCACACCCAGCCCCCACGGGCTTAAATTGCCCTGGGGAGGGCTTCTTCATTCCTTGGTAGAGTATGGCTGGCAAGAGGAGGAAGATGTTGTGGCCACTCTGTCTGCCCTAACTGCCTGAAGGAACTCTGGAGCCTCAGAACTCAGAGGCAGCGTGAAACCGGGCCTATATCCAGTTGGTATGGAGGCTGGTGAGTCTAAACCATGAGAGGTAACTTGTTGAGGTGGGGGGGAATGACCATGAGAGGTGATTTGTTGAGGTAGGGGTGGCCATCCTGTCAAAGGAGTGAGGGGTGTTGAGGGAGGTGAGGCTTGCTTTCTTGGTACAATGCTCTTTTTTCCTGCAAAATCAAAACATGTTTTGGAAAGTGGATGTCTGCTGTGGAAAAACAGGGCTGCACTGTTCTGGTAGCTCATGGCTTTCCCCATCCTCCTGGTGGTGATGCAGGAATTAAGGCCGTGGCAAAGGGCTTCTGTCACTGGCAAAGCCTGTCCCTGTTGCTGTCCTGTGTTGGCAGTGCCACCACACAGTCTGCCTCTGCCAGCCAGTGCCTGGCCCTGTGGAACTGCTGTGGCTGTGGTAATGACACTGAGCCCTAAGACACCCAGCCTGGGATGTGTGAGAAACAGTATTTAGGCAATGAGCCAGGTTAAACCCAACTTGGGTCAGTCATAACTAAGCCATGCATGAAAGTGGTAGTGGGGTGAGGAGCAGCCCTTATCTGCAAACCTTGAGAGCAACTTCTTCCACATGAGGTTCTCTTCTGCAATGTCCTAGACCAGAAATTAATCTCTTCCTCCTTTCTCTGTTTCCACTTCTCTGTCTTCCAAGCAATGCTGAGGGCTTGTCCATAGGAGTCCGGGTTAGCAGGCACTTGCCTGCAAGCCAGCACTGAAACAGAGGAATAGACAGGGGAAGGAAGGAGCTGCACCTTGGCCTGGAGACCTTTGGAGTCCAGAATAGGTCGGTCTTCTGCTGCTCTCCTCATTGTACAGAAACATAGGGATACATGCACAGAGCCTGGGTTTTCCTAAGGGAATCAATACCGGTCATAACTTACAAAGTATTGACTATGCAAAAGTTCTGCTTTTTCTCCTAGGTACCCAGAGCAGATGGCGAATGTAGCAGGTGCTGATAGTATTTTTCTGCCCTTGGGAAAATTTGTCACAGTTACCTGTTTATCTTGTTTATTTTGACATTTTACTGCCTGAAATTGCTCTGTAACACAGAAGCACATGCAGGGCGGTTAGAGGTGAAGTCTTACAGATTCACTTATATTTGAACAACTGAAAATCAATAAGCTACAAGCAACAAAGATGTCCTGGTTTTGTGTGCATGTGGTGGAAGGCTGGTATTTTCATTTTTACTGAGGAAATATCATGGAATGCAGGGGTTTGCACTTTGTGGGTCACTGACTAGGAGTGTAGAATGCGCTTTGCTTTAGCTGCCGTGCGCATGCCTTCTCTTGGCTTTTCCAGTAGGCAATGGAAACATCAATTTATTTTTGGCATGTTCTTAGGACTGCACAGAAAAAGAATTTGAGGGCTGGTAGTACAGGCACTGAAGGATTCCTGTCTCAGCAGGTTTGGAAAGTGAAGTTTGTAGAAGATGAAAAGCAAGGCAAGTCCTGCTGGCTGGTTTGCGTGAGTCCAGCTCTGCAGCAGGAATGGGCGCTGCCCAGCGCGCCTGCCTCTGTCAGAGCTCAAAAATGGGGATGCTGATCCTGTCTGTAGACTGGAGAGATTTGGGCAGGCTTTATTCCAAGAGGGAAATAAAGGGTTTGTTTGTAACTGTGGGTCCTTGGGCTGACAGACCGTGTCGTTCCAGACGCCAGACCTTACCCTGACTCTTCTCTCTGATGCTGACATTTTGGAAAGCAAAGAATAGTTTTACTGCTCCCGCCCTAAGAGGCGGCATCTTGCAAGTGCTTGTAGCTGGTGTCTTGCCTTGGAGCATGTTTGTGGGTATTGTTTGAGAAATTACTGTTGTATACAAGTGACCCCTTTGAAGGGGCGATGAGCTGGCTCGGAACAGCATAATCAGTGGTAATAGCCGAGTTGGTAATTGCACAATCTCTCAATCTTCATGCTTTGTGGAGTACGGTAATCAGGCTTTTGGGTAAGGACTGAATTGCACCTCTCTGAAACTGCTGTCAACTGGGGGTGCAGCATAGGACTTATTGTAGGCTGGGGTGGATGTGAGATAGATGGCCTTCTGGTAGCAGTTTCTTTTGAGTTCTGAATATTTGTCTCTTTGGTCATAACTCAGACTTCTTCACTGCACAGTCACATCTGGAATTCACCTTTGGGGTGAATGCATTGAAGTACAATGAATCCCAAGCAAGTGTCTGAATTCAGAGCTCTCAGCTGAGAGAAGCATGGCTCACTGTTTAACAGAAACTGGTATTAACCATTAAACCTCTGAGCTGCTAATTAAATGGACTATTTCTGTTACGTGTAAATCATCCATGTTTTCCCTCTTCAGCCAGATAGAGTTTCATTAAGGCACTTTAGTAACTGTAAAGGGATAGCAGCAGCTAGCATTTTGGGGTATTTTGTGCGTAGTGAATTATATCACTATCTTGTACTAATTACTCAATACTTTAATGATACATCTAGTAGAATTTATTTTTGTTTTGGCAGGGACATTAGGATGATAAAGGAGAGTAAATTACAGCTGAGCTCGGAGGTGGTGCTTGAATCTTTAGTCCATAGTTGCTGCAGTTATTACGAGGATATGTAAAAAAAAAGCTAGATAACTTTGTATTCAGGTCTATTTGTCAAACTTACTGCATATCAAACACCATTTAAACTGCTGTTCCTTTATGTGGTCAATGCAGAAAAGCTCCCTTTTCCCTGCCTCTTCTCACAGCTGTTTAGTTTGTAGCTGGCATTGACTTTGCTGTGGTTTGTGTCACCTTGAGTGGGTGCTGCCTACTGGTTGAAGCGAGGGACTGAGTAGAGGTGATGAGTCAGGAGATGTTGCCTCTTTCTCACTTGTTTTGTGACCTTGAAATGAAGCACGCTATGGTTTTTCCCTTTGGTACAGAGCAATAGTTAATTACACTGCAAAGCGCTAAGGATGGGACAATTAACATTCATCTAAGGGGAATCGCACAATGATTAAGCCTTAATTTGCTATATGATTTTTTTTATATTAACCCTGCCTACACAGGACCTTTTGAAATTAAAATCAGAGGGGAACATCATTCTTAGAAGTGTAGAGGACTAAGCTGCAACAAGGCTTCTCAGGCACCCTTGTGTTATATTGGCCTGGGACAAAACTCAGGACTTGGGTGCTGGGTAGCAGGTTGTTACAGTTCTGCAGTTCCCTGATGGTTTTTTCTTTTACTGATGTACTTCTGTGTGTGTTGGTATGATGGGGAAGGGGAAAAAAACCACAACAAAACCAAAGCAGCATGGGGCAGAAAACCACTGACAACAAAGAAACAAAGCCAGCTGAGTTTTGATCTGGTCTCTTTTGCTACAAGGCAGACATTGAGGTGCTGGAGCATGTCCAAAGAGCAACAAAGCTGGTGAAGGGTCTAGAGAAGTGGCTGAGGGAACTAGGGTGGTTTAACCTGGAGAAGAGGAGGCTGAGGATAGACCTTATCACTCTCTACAACTACCTGAAAGGAGGTGGTAGCCTGGTGGGTGTTTGCCTCTTCTCTCAAGTAACAAGCGATGGGATGAGAGGAAATGGCCTCAAGCTGCACCAGGGGATGTTTAGACTGGATAGTAGGAAAAAATTCTTCAGGCTGGAACTGTCTGCCCACAAAGTGGTCGAGTCACCATCCCCTTGCGGTATTTAGACAATGTGTAGATGTGATTTAGTGGTGGACTTGGCAGTGCTGGATTAATAGTTGGACTTAATGATTGTCTTAATGAAGGTCTTTTCCAACCTAAAGGATTCTATGATTGTAGCTCATGATTCCCCCCGAACATGATGTATTAAATGCAGGAATATGTGCACTTTGCTATTGAGGCTTTGTGCGTAAATCGGATATGGGCTTGCTTGGGAGGGTAACAACTTGTCCTCAGGAGGCAGTTATCCTAGCAGGACATTTGTATGTCAAGCACTGGCCAGAAACATCCTCAAGTACCCAAATGGAGTTGTGATCTGCTCGGCCTTGAAAGGCGCAGGATCCTTTTGTCTGTTACAGAGCGAGTGTTCTGAGGACAGTCAACAGCAGTGGGGGGGAAAGACAGACCGAATGGATCTTCATGCTGTGTTTAATCAAATTAAATGTGTAATTATCAGGAACACATTAGAGTCCAGTCAAGCTAATTCATAATTTTCCTCATTATATTTGTTGAGTTGTTTTAATGCGGACATGGAACTGATTTTATTTTGAGTTGTTTTTTGCTGTTTGTACTAATGTGTACTATCTAATTCTGGTGTATGCAGGTGTTGTGATATCTTAAATGAGCCAGTTTTCTCGGTGAAAATGATTAATGGTAATGAAATGTTATCAGATTTGCTGCAACACTATTTGGCCGTACTGAGTAATTATTCCTACGGATTTTGGGTCATGCATATGTATTTGTGGATTAAACTCCTACTGTAAGTGTAGTAGGAGAAAACAGAGCTTACCTTTTTTTTCAGCTTCCCAGTTGAGTGAACAAGGCTAATTTCACTGAAAGCTGTGGTTTTGCTAATGTAACACTAGTGTAGGAACAGAACGAGGCTCAATCTAGAATTTTTTAAATCAGTTAGAATTGGGACTGTTGGAGTTCTAACATATTAATGTCAACAAAAAATGGAAGTGAGAAGTGATTTTATGATACAAGTATAAATAGATTAAAAAAAAGCAATCTTGGAGTTCTCCAGGAGTTTGTGAGCCAGCAAAATTAACAATATCCATGAGGTTTTGGGGGGAAAAGTAACATGTTCAGCTGACATGGGGCTAGGGATTAGCTGGAGTCAGCATGCTGTGAGGCTGGAGGTCAGTCTGTCTCACCTCCTGATTCCTTCTGGTGTTAAAAATTCATTTCTGTACTCCACAAAACTGCGTCGTGTCTGAATTGGATATCCTTAAATCTAACTGGTGTCTGCTTGGAGAGAGAAATCAGAGTTAATATACACAGGTACTGTGACTGCTGGAGTCTTTCAATGTGAAGCAATGTAGCAGGCTGTGTGAACTGGTGAGGGATACGATTGTGTGGCAAATGTGTATTTTAAGCTAGAGTGAAATCCTGTCAAAAGTGATGCACAGTAACTTGTGCTCTAGAAGAATATTCCATCAGTTGTCACAATTAGTGGTAAAATTGCATCCGCTGCTTCAGTTCGTCAGCTAGACCAGGTCCCTGCTGCTTGTGATTCACTTGGGATGGATTTTGTGTAGATGGGACAGGGCACATCAGGGGTAAATGCTTTGCAGACAAGTGCACAGCTACTGCGAAATTAAATATTCAATTATATTACCTGCTGGGTTTCATTATTCAGAAAGATATCTAGAGTATTTGTAATAATCCTTTCCTAAATGATTTAACTGCTTTTAGGACCGTAGTCAGCTCTGAAATTCCACCTAAATCCCTGTGCCTGGTCTTTTATTAATGCCCGGTTCAGGCAAGCAGCCCGTGCAGTGACTTCTGCGGCTCTTTGCCATGTGCCTCACACGTGCTTCTCTCCGTTGCCCTGTCAATGGGGCATGGGTGATTTCAGTGCTCAAATATAGCCCTAAAAGGATATATTCCAATGGGGTTAGGCAAGGATTTTGAGGAACATGGGCCTGGGTTAAGAGACCACCTCAGCACTGCGCTAGGCTGGGCACGGGGGTCTCTGAGCACCTGCCTGACTCCCCCGGACTGCCTTTGGCTCTGGATGAGATATCAGAATACTATTGTTATGCCAGTAAAGAATAATTAGCATGATATTTCTTTCTCTAAAGGGAAGTGCAATCACTTCTTCATTTGACATATTTCTAATAAGCTGGGTAAATCAGCTATTAAATCAGGTGAAATGAAGGTATTCAATTTTATACTGTCTATTCTGTTAACGGTAGAGGGTATAAGTCAAAAGGGAAAAGCAAGACCAATAAAATCTGCAAAGCCAGAAATGAACAGTGACTGCTCTGCGGGCTCCCTGGTCATGGGATCTATGTGCCTGATCTGTCCAGAGCTCTGCAGTCATGTGTGCCAAGAGCACCATCACCTCGGTTTGGGACTGATGGCTTGGCCTGTGGGATGCACTTCTGCCAGAGCCCTTCACAGCACTGCTTGGGAAAGTCTGTGGAAGAGGCTTTGGTAGCCAGCCAAACCCTGGGCAATGTTCATCTGATGTTTATTTTTAGATCTTTTCTTGATGGGGAAAAATATGCTTAGGAGTCTAGTGATAGGAATTGAGGACTAAGGATTCCAGAGGAAAGACTGAAATGTGCTAGGATTACTGCTCTTGTCTTTCCTTGTCTCCAGTTCTGTGCCACTGGCTGTTTCTGGCCAGTTCCATACTGAGGGGGTACCTGGAGCATCAGTGACCAGATAGCTTATTCTTCTGGGACTTAGCAAAGCTGAATGCAAGAAAAGTTAAGAAATACCAAGCAGATATTGGCAGTGAGGAGGTGAAAAACTGCAGTTATTGATTACTTTAGAGTGAATCAAGCTTAAAAAGAGAGCCAAAAAGACCCTTTTTATTATAACATTTAGTCTTAACTTGGGCAAACTGCCATTATAGCCATTACTGTACTTTGGTGTTCTTAAGGCTTCCTATTAGACAGGGTTAAGAGGTGAAACAATTTTTCTCTACTATCCAAATAACATAAATTTTATGTCCTGTAACATTCAGTAAGGCTAGACTCTTCAAAGAAATCAGAAACTCAATTATTCGTGTTCTATATTAACATCAATATTTCACGGTGAAGAGGAAGTGTTTATGTGAGCCTGGTGAGATTTTTAAGCCTTCTTTATGTTGTGTTGATTTGGGGGAAAATATTAACTCTGGAAACAGACCTATAGACTGATAACGTGGGCTTGATTCATGTGAAGTTGTTCTGCACAGCCTTAAAAGAAGATGGGATCATGCTGTGCTTGATCCTCACCGTGGTGCAGATTTGCCTTGTAAATATGATGTGGGAGATGAAGCTCTTGATGTGATGGGAAGTCTTGCTGTCAGCTTAGCAGGAAGCTGGAGCAGGTACCATCCTGGGTGGTGATCAACTCAGTTTGGAGGTATTTGTCTATATGACAGCAAATAATGTCAGTGCTCAGACGGAAGCTTCACTGAAATACCGGTCATGTAGCCCAGCAGTGTTATTCAAGGCAAGACCTCTGCTAGTCTTTGGGGTCTAATCTTGGAGGGACACATGATCCCATCTGACAAATGAAATGGAGGAGATTACTTTGGTCATGTGGAAAAGATGCTTAATGGTCCCCATCATGGCTCTGCTGTGTTCAAACTTACAAGCCTATATTTGAATTTGAATAGTTTATTCTACCTCTGGGGGAAAGGTTTAAATCCACAGAGTAGCCTGAATTCCTCTGTTGGTGAGCACCATAATCAAATCAGATAGCAGGAAAGAGCATTTCAGAAAAGGCCAGAGGCATAAACCCTTGTGACTTCTACAGGGACAGGGTCCAGTGAGGTAGGCAGAGAGCTTTCACTGAAGGAGTTGTGGTGGTTTAGCCCTGCAGTGTCACTGAGTATGGCTTCCCTCTGGCATGCCCTGGTCCCAACACAGTGGGATGTTGAGGGAAAAGGTTGTAGCAGCAGCAGATGTACCAAAACGCTTTCTCTCCCACTAAAACCCTTCAGACTTTCTATTAACCTAATTTTTTTGAGTTACTCTTCTTGTCTGCACTTCTCTGTTGTATTAAGGAAAAAAAAGTTGCTTTTTTGCTAATCTGATTCTGATCAGGTCACAGCTATTCAAATAACAAAACCCAATCAAAACAAATCGCCTTTCTGAAATCTCTTCATGGCATGGTTCAGCTTTGATTTTGGTGATTTATTAGAGCAGCAATGTTCACACTTCTGTAATCAAAGGCCAGTTGGTACTTCAATACAAACCTTGATTCCCAAGAGTCTTGTAACTTGCCTGTGAAACAAGTAAATAGCTGTTGTTCTACACTGAGGAATAGTCTTAAATACTAATGCCTTCTCCTCCCCCTTCCTCTCCCTTGCCCCTAAGCCCTCCCTTGACACTCCTTCCAAAATTTATGCACGCTGCAAGGAAACGAACAGTTGATGTTGGCAGGAGTAATGTACTAGAGGCCACTCTGGTCACAGAGGATCCTGTCTGTGTCCCCACCACTCCTATTGCAGCCACTTATGTCACACAAACTATCATAAACAGAACAAACTATCTGAACACATGAAGGATGTTGTTCCCTTTCCAGCTCCTAAAAGGTTGTTCTAGTGCCTCTCCTAGTTTCCAGTCAAAATGGAAACTTGCCTGTGTACGCCAATGTTTTTGTGGCACTGTTCTTTATCTTAGAGAGCTTTTTTCCCATCTTCAGTGTGTTTATCTCACTGTTGTATTTCAGTGAAGTTGCTATGTTCATCCTCGGTTAACACTGTCAAGTGTGGTTTCCAAGCCAGATAATACCAGGAGTATAAAACAGGAGAAATGAAGCTCTTGTATTGTGTGCAGCTCCACCTCCCTGCAGCTGTGGGAAGCCTTGCTTGGAGCAGTGTCTGTCCCTGCCTTTGGGAACAGGCAAGGGAGCAAAGGGGAATAGGTGCTGCTGGGAACGTGACCGGTTTCTGTTGCGCAGAGCTGCCCTGTGTGCATTTCATCCAGCTTTAAATGCATCAGTGCCATCTAAACCAATTATGGTCAGTGGAAGAACAATCCAAACCCAACTGCAACCTTGAATATGGCTCTGGGACTGAAGATGGCTCCTACCTTTTGGGTCTTTTCCCGCTGTAAGAGTGGAGAAGCTTCTCAAAGGGTTGAAAAAGTCTTGTGAAGAACCTCCAAGTATGCTTTGACAGTGACTCTTCCAGTGATGGTCTTTGATGCTCCACATCATTCATGCTCCTAGCAATGCTCTGCAGTGTCCAGAATGGCACTAAACATTAAACAAAATAATTGGCACTTGTGAATGTATCTGCCATGGCTGTATGCTTTGCCTGTAAGTCTGGTCAAGTTAGGTGTGTCAAAAGGAAAAAATGGGTGCCAGCTTGCTTCAGAGCCTATTGAAGTGTCTGTCAAGTCTAATGACTCTTTAAAAAATAATGCTTAAGTTTCCATTGGTGTCCCTGGAGGTATATCTGTATGTAACATTGACTACCACAAGAGGTATGAACCAAATATGCTCTGGAGAATCTGTATTTTCAGTTTTCCTTTTGTTAGCTGCAGCTGCTAATGCTTTCTTCACATATTTATCTTGAGTCACTGCATTCTGTTATCTGAAAGAGGGATTGACTCTTGCTGTGTTCTGCAACAATACCCAGGATTATTAGGCTGGAACTTAGCTGCAAGTCTTGGGCTCTGTTCCATTGCTAGTACTAATGGGTGTCAGCTTTCATTCTGTGGCTCTCCGGATGTGTTTGTGTATATACAAATGTACAGAATGCCTGTCTAAAGCATCATGTCACTGGTGTCTGTGGGAAGCACTGGGATCTCCTGTGAGGCATCTTAATTAGTTTTGCCTTTCATGTTGACATCCTAAATTCTAGGCGAGTTATGTATTAGACTTTTTTCCTCCTTGTTTGTCAAAACAGAACAACTTCTTCAGAGCAGAACATAATGTAAATGTTAATTAAAACTGACACAGCAAATTGATGTCACCCCTTTCAATCAGAAGAAAAAAGTTGACTAAGAAAAATCCATTTTGCCCTTGAAGTTGACTGAAACTTGATTACTGAAATCTGTGGGCACGGAGCAAAGATGCCCATTGTTTTTGCTGTTTCTTGAGGCCGGAGGCAGCCATGCCATGATGTCAGAGCAGAGCCATTGCCCATGGGGGAAGGACACCAATCCCGCTCTCCTATCTTGCATTCAAAGCTGCTCTGTTGCACTTGTCAAGAAATGGCGTGGAGGTGTCTGCTGGCAGGCTGTCTTTGGCCGCGTGTGATCCCACAAGCTGATCTCTCCAGCTTGCACGTGTAAGCGTTGAGACTGGTAGTCATCAGCTTTGTCTCTCCAAAGCGCTCTAGGAATTTCTCAGAAGGAGCTCCTTGGTTTGAGCCTCACAGTTTGTAATTTACATGAGCACTGCCCATGCCAATACCGGTGAAACCAGCCTCTTGCAGTTGCCATTTGTCAGGGAATAAAATGGGTGCTGCCCACAGAGTACTGGCTGTTGTCATAGCTGACAGGAGCGTGGGAGCCCTCTTTGTGTAGCAGTGAGTTTGGGTGGCTGATAATTACTTCTTTCCCTCCCTCCCTGAGAGGCAGAAGGTGGTGCAGGCACCTAATTATCACAAAAACTTAAGGAGTTTTTCAGCTGGGATCTGGTTCTCTTCCCTCACAGGGCACTGCATCATTTTCGGTGCATCCTGGTGGTGTGCTGATGGTGTGCCCCTGCTGAATGACCCAGTAAGTAGTAAATGCCTACGCTTAGTTGATAAGGTGATGTTACTGGATGGTGAGATGTGTAGATGCTAAGAAGGAAATTATTTTCTGTGGGGACAGACATCTCATGTTCCATGCAACCACAGCATGCACCTACCTTTATAAATGAGTATGTATTAGTTATACTCTGATCATGTCTTGAACATCTGCAGTATGATTTAGTGCTGTGTTCCCTTTCAGTCTGTATGCACTGCTAATGATAGCTACTATTTATGTGCTTCCTTTTTCCCATGTCTTGGGAGGACTCTTCCACTGCTTTCCAAAAGCCTGGTTCTTTCTCATGGGTGTCACCCTTTAAGCCACCCCTGGGACTCATCACTGTGTCAGCTTCAGTGCCCAGTGAGTTGCTGAGTGCTGGAATGGTCCCTAGGTCAGGAGGATTTGTTTTTTCTTATTCTACCCCAGCCTTGCTTGCCTGGTAAGTACAGGCTGCTAGGAAAGAAAGCCATTGCCTTTTACTTCCTCCAAATCAAACCTTGCTGTTTTATTGGCATGATGGAGTATTACTTAGGAAAACGTCATTGCTGCTCTTTGGCTTTTGGGTTTTTTATGGCTTTAAAAAAATTAAAACCAAACCCCCTTCTTTCTTCTTGAACCCTTGCAGCTTATTGTGGTTGTGAAACAGGTCGGTTGTCTGTAGTTTGAGGCTGAACTTCAGACAAATACCCAAGTAACTTTAACAGAATTCATACTTTCTGGCTAAAAGTAAAGCACTTGTAAACCAGTCTTTCAGAGCACAAAACACCTGAGGGAAGCTCCATGACACTCTGGGGAAGCAGGCTGGTATAATCCTTTTCGATGAATGAGACATGGAGTACATTGCTGTGGCAATCTGCTGAAGGCAAATAATGGCTCCCATTTTTTTGGTGTCTGGGCTTCTGCAGTGTGAACAGAATATCTGCTTTTTACAAATGAGAAGTGAAGGCCAGATGCAAGGTTGGGCTGGTGCCAGTTGCAGTTCCTAAAGTTTAGGTCTGGAATGGTGAAATGTGCTGCGATGAGGTGTGTGGAAAATCAGATGTCTCAAAAGGCAAAGTGGTGATCAGGAACTACCCAAAGTGAGACTGTGGGAGGCACCGGGGATGCTGTGCTCTGCAGTCTTCTCTGTGGAAGTCAACTCCCCACTCCGGAGTTGCAGGAGGGGCTCTCTGCCCGGGACATGAAGCTTGTCTAGTTGTGCAGCAGGCACCATAGCTGCCACCCAGAGCAGATCTAGGCTGTGCTGGTAGGTCACTGCTGTTGCCACCACCTAAGCTACCTATGTGGGACACTGTCAGGGCTGTGAAAAAGCAGAACTGAAGTATCTGAAGTCAGCCAGCATGAATCTATGTCTTAGCTCTTCAGATGCAGCAGTAGAGGTCAGAAAGGGGTGGCTAGGTGGTTAATAACACACCCCTTGGAGCATAACCATGATGTTACAGCTGAGCCTCGTGGGGTAAGATATTTTGGTAAAAGGCACCGGGGAGCAGGAGGAAAAGCAAATGGCTCCGAGCTCTGGAGCATACATTAACAGAGCGATGGCTTTAAGGACTTTCCCAATGGCCCGTATTCATACCAGACCAACTGTTCCACTAGCAACTGGAGATTAGACAGAGGCAGAGATTGAATACAGAGCCGAGGAGGAGAAAAATCCTGTGGAAAATGTAGTCTTTGTAATCCCTGGGGAGCCAACTCAGTCCGAAGTGAGGGTGCCTGTGACTCGGACCCATTTCCAGGGAAATGCAGTAGTACAAGTAGTGTGCTAGACTTTGTGGTGCTGATCAGCAAGAGATTGATGACATCAACCTGCAATTGTTGGTAAAGACATGATCCTTGTTTAGTGGAAAACCTTTTTCGGATGGCAGTGCAGCCTTGCTGCGTTACATTTTTTGAAATAGGTGAGCACAGAGCTGAGGAAGTTATCTGGGAACTTCTGACTTTGAATCCATATTTTCCCAGTTTCAGCAATGGGAAATGCCAAATTTCACTCTTTGGCAGCAGTTAAGAGTGTGATGTGAGCCTGCACCACTTCAGCAACAATTAATATCACATTAAAACCAACAGGCAAGAAACCTGTTTTGAGTAAGACTGAAATCTCAAGCGAAAGTTATCATGACAAAAGTTCTGTCCTTTCAGTATCACCCGGGTTGGAGGTGGGGAGAGGCACACAGTAGGGACTGGTTTCCCGTACTTGACACAAGGTTGGGATCTATCTGGCCTGAGCAAGCAAATGATGAATGGAGCTGTCGGCAGGGACAGTTGATGGGGTTGGCGGAGGGAGATGCAGGCGGGGATCAGGCTGCTGGGGTCTGGCTGGCTTCCTCAGAACCTGTTCATCCCTGCTGACTGCCTCCAGCCCAACCGTGACCTGCGGGGAGCTGAACACTTCTGCACCAAAAACACAGCAATGTAAAATCTGGCCGTTAGTCGCAGTAACGGCTTGTCAGCTGCGTGCTGCTCTGAACGGGCAGCTCTTCCTAGGGCTGCAGTGCATTTCTGGAGAGGAACTGAATAACGTTGCTCAGCAGTGAGAAGGCAGCTGTAATGCAAAGAAGACTTCAGAGCTGAGGGCGGTGTAGGCTGTCAAGGGGCCTGGGTGCCTTTTAGCCCCCTGAGTGCTGCAGCCAGTGTCTGGGCTTGGTGGAACTGCTGTTTTGTCCTGAGACAATTCTTTTCCAGTCTCTTACCCCAGCACGGTAGTGCAATCCAGTTGACAAGTCACGCTAGGATGCAGACAGATATGTCTGAAGCTGCATTTGCTGACTGCTTTATTCTGAATGAGTACTGGCAAGCATCCCATGGGCTGTAACGTGGCCAGCTAACAGCATGCTCGATGTGTCTTCGCTTGCTTGTTTAAGCGGCCTCAGTAGAAGTCACTGGAAGATGTTCCTAAGACATACATAGGGGAAACTGTCCTTTTTCCATGGGATTGCAGATAAGAGCATTATTTCTTGGCTCTGTTTCCTAATCTAAGAAATTATGAGTTATTGCCTTTCGTGAAAACTGCATACAGTTCCCAAAGATCTACTTCTTGCTGAGAGTAGCTCAACATACCTACTATCAGCTCTCTTTTTATTTTATTTTTTTTTCCCCAAGGAAATACTCACATCTTGGTTAAGACCTTGGTTCATGTCTGGGTGGAGCAGAGAAAGCATCTACCAGATACAGAGAAGATCTGTTCTAACATCTGTCCAGCATTACCTGCCAGTCACACAAAGCAGATGGAAATCTCATAGCTTATTTAACTACACTGAGTAAAGTGCAGTTAAATTACCAAAATCCATGCCCAGTTTTGCACTTCATGCAATTTTCAAGGTTAATATTTCTGCTGGTGTTGCATTTGATTACTAAAGGTAGTGAAGCGAAGACTGACAGGTTATTACAACAGAAAATATTGCAGGTTTAGATAATTTGCAAGTAATACTGGCAATGTGAGACTGCTGAAATGCTGCCATTTAAAATTGTTTTATGAATAGCTTTGCACACGTAACCCTGCTAATAACTAAGATACTACAAATTTTGTATAAATTTTTGTCTTCTAGAGGTGGGGGTGTGTGGTTACAGTGTGGGTTGGGTGCTGTTATTTTCTAACTACTGTTCAATTACAAATGTTCTGATTCTCTCAACACTAGCTACTGCTTTTCTTTCTCTCTGGTGTTCTTCCTGGCAGATACCTCAAGCTTTTATTCCGTAACAGCTCAAATCATGTTCAAAGTAGAGTATCGCTAATAATAACACCAGGGGTATGCCTTTCTGAAGGCAGACATTGAAAGGTCAAAATTAGAAGACACAAGTAGAGACCAGCAGTATTTGAACCTAAAATCTGGCATCAGTTTGGATTATGGCTTTAGTGCTGATATTATCTCTCAAATGTCAGATGAAGAGTCCCTGAGGGTAGTTTTGCTTTAGATGAAAGAATGGACAGAATTGCCTGGAAAAGAAGAGCTTAAACCTTTAAGGCCAGTTCATACATAGGTTATTGAAGTGAGAGGCGTTAGACGATCTTATTTTTGCTCTTCTCTACAAGTGCTACACAAATGAAATCCTATTTTGCTATGTTAGACTGAGAAAGCTGCTTCAACAACCAGTGTTGGCAGCTGCTGGGGCCTTTAGTAATACAGCAGAAGCTGCTGTGGTCTAAGAAGCAATATTTCTCTCCTGAGCTCTTCAGCACCCGATGCTCCTTCTACATGCTCCTCTGGCTAGTCGAGCAATCTGAACCGCTTGACCTCAGCTTGGGTTTTTAAAGACTTTCTGGATCAAGATCAAGGGTGGGTTTTATTTTGCCCTCCAAATGCCTCAATTACGTCAATGACTTGGATTTAGTGGAAAACTTAGGAAGGAAATGGAGCAGTAGCAAGGGGGAAGGCAGCTGAAAAATAAAGATAGGGGTGTGGGTCAGTGAGACATAGAAAGAGTCAACATATTTTTGTAGAAATGCTATTAATGCTAGAAAGCTGTGTCTAAATGAAAACTACATTGACCCATCATACTTAACCCCTGAATCACTTGGTAAAGAAGGACACTTTGTGTTCACTTGCATGCTGCACAGCTAGTTCATGGATGTTTGATTTAGAAGTGGTGGTTTAAAGGCTGCCTAGTGTTCAAGTTGAACTCAGCAGGGGAAGGATCATGCCCTAGCGATTCAAAAACGAGGTTAATGTAAATCAACAGTGACATTTTGTTGTTCTATTACTTCTATTTTTTTTCTCCTTGGTTCTTCTACAAGGAATTTAAACACCAGGAAGTGGCTTGGTTTTTCTTATGGAAATTTTCAGCACAGACAGACGTTTCTGTTGCGGGGGAGATAAGTGTTATTTCAGCTAGCTGTGCATCTGAGTGCCACAAATGTGCCATACCTTTCTCGATAGCTTGGAATTTTGCAGGAGCTCTTTCTGCAGAATGCACATGATTTGTGTGGTAGAGAGTGTACAGACCAAACACTCTTTTATAACAATAACAGGAGCAGAACTTGTAATGTGAATGCCTTGCAGGGTACATCCATTGCATGTTGGCATCCAGGCACCCCATGTCAGACACAGGCTTGAATTAGTGTATTGGAAGAAAGTAGTGTAAAAATTCTTTCCTCTGGATTGTGAAGAAGGTGGCTGAACAACTTGCACAAGGTCACCCAAAAGCTGTTAAAGGGCTCTGACCTGACCCATACCATGGGATTGCATATCAGGTGTCTGAGCTACTTAAGTCTGGCTTAGGAATTCTCTATGAAGCTTTTCCCCCAAATACTTCTGAACAAGTTGTGGGCTTCTTGACCCGAGATGTCCCTGAGCAGTTTTTGGTGCAGTCAGGTGCATGACTTGATCCATGAGAGAGAAGTCTTATTTTTTTCTTCCCTTCAGTGATAGTTATGCTTTTTATTTGCAGGGCTTAATCCTCAGGGAGGCCCTGAGGGGACCCTTCTCTGGCTGCTCTGAGGCTAGTGAATGCCTTTGCTTTTAGGTGTGGACCCAGCTTCATGGCGGTGGAGGAACCCAGCAAAGGCAGCTGCTGGCTGTGTATATGGAAGGAGGGGCAGGCAGTGTGATGGTCTTCTCCTGAGCAACTTCTCCATGGAGTTTGCCTTGATCTCAGCTCAAAATAGCCAGGAACAAGCATAGGAGCGGAGATGGAGTCCTACTGAAGGCTTTTAACTGCTCATGGTAGCTAATGGCAAATCCCCCTGAGGTCTTGGAGATTCTGGTGCTCTTTTCAGGACCTGGAATCTGAACCCCTGCCTTGCTTACAGGAAAATCTGGTCATGAGAACAAAGAAAAACATGTAGATAGAGTGTAAAGGAAATCCTCTGAGCTTCACATTTGGATGATATATAAGTTTTTTTCTGAACTATGCAGGCTGTCTTGTTTTGAGACCAATTAAATAAAAGATCCTTGTGTTGACTGAAGTGCAGTGAAGGGTCACACTAAGTAGGAATTGGTTGGCTGGGTTAATGAGAATCTCATCTTGTTTTAATCATGGTTCAAATTTTTGGACAAACTTCCTGCAAATTAATTCCTTGCAACTTTTCTACCACAAGAGGTTGGGAAGTGCAAGGAGTGGCCTGGTCTCTCAGTCTGTTCCTTAAAAATTATTTAAGAAATACAAGCAAAACTTGATTCAATTTTCTCCCATTTGGCTCTACTGGTTCTTTCCCTGGGCTCAACCAGAGACCTGCAGAGATGGAGATTAGTGGTGATCAATTTAATTTAGTGGTTGGTACATCTTCAGTGGACTCAAATGGACTATAGTTGATCTAGTTTTCAACCATGCTTGTTGTGAGTGCAAGTTAAATCTCTATATCCTTCTTACCGGATGGCCTTACAGCTAGAAGTATCAGAGTGGGAGGAAGGAGATCTGGTGTTAGCTTGTAGCTTTGCTACAACTTCTCTATCTCATCCTGGCATGGCTCTGCAAGGAATTTTCCCCAGCAAAGTGACTTAAAAACCACTTATTTTCACATTGCTTTTGGAGTAAGAGGACCACATATGGTTACCACGGCTCAGCTTGTGTGGAGTAACTCAGCTCTGGCCCAAAGTAAAGCACAGAGCTGATGTAGTGTAACCACAAAGCAGATCGTGGGCCACCTCAAAAGAGGGCTTCCTTGCTGAAGTTGTCCTTAACAATAAGGGAGAGCAAGTAATGTGTGTGCATATTGCTCGATAAAGCTGGTGTCTAGGTGCATGTGCACTGGACATCGCTGTGGTAGTGGCACAGTGCTCCTGTGCTGTAACCTAGAGAAGTGTCCCTTTACGAGCTGAGGTTCCCAACATTGACCTCGGAGCACAAATTCGCATATCTCTGCATCCTAAGAGAAGTGAACATTTCTCAGCTTTTATAGGTGCCCACACCTTAGGGAAGCAGCTGCATCAGAGCACTGACTGCAAGCAGGGTTTGCAAATCTAGTGATGGTGGTGTTCTGCATTGCTTCCAAGGCCTCTTTTGAACCTGGAGTCTTTGTCTGCTGTCCTGGATTTTGGCTGGGATAGAGGTGATTTTCACAAGAAACTGGGAGGGGACGCAGCCAGGACAGCTGACCCAAACTAGCCAGAGGGATATTCCATCCCATGATGGGATGGGGGGAGCTGCCTGGGGAGGAGGAGTCACTGCTCGGGGACGGGCTGGGCATTGGGTTGAGTGATGAGCAAATTGGGCATAATTACTTACCCACAGTAATTACAGGAGCTGTGTACTCTGACAGGCCAGGTTTCTGATTATTTTTTTAGCCACTGAAATGACCAAATAATAGAGCTTCAAGTCCATCAAAGGAAAATGCACTTTAAGCTGTAGCTGACGAAAGTTTTAGGTGTCTTTTCTGTCATATCTGATTTACTGTCAAGTTAGGTATTTAGGAAATTTCAGTATGTGTGACATGCAGCAGCACCAAATCAAGCCAAGGAGCTTCTCCTTAGCATTGGCTCCTGCCAGACCCAGACATGTCTTGGCAAGTAGTGGCTTGGCTCTTCTCTTCATGATGTTCTCTGCTCTCTGCAGGGTCACAGCAGCGCACCCTGATCTGATGCCATGGGCTTTGTCAGGAGCACAAGTTATTGTGAGTGTGCTCTGCTCCCTCGGCCAGCCTGTCCTGCAAGAGCGAGCTTGAACTGAGGGGTTGGGGTGTCCTTGAGCAAGCTGGTGCTGCCTTACCCCTCGGCTGTGGGACCTGCTTTGAGAAGTGAACCAGTAATTTGGGGAAAAGTTGGGAAAGCTCAGCTGTGGTGGGGTCTGGAGCAGAGAAAACGGTTCTTGCAGGAGCGGGCTGGACAGAAAAGCAATGACTTATTTTTCTCTACCAAGTTTGACATACTGAACAACGTCCTGATGGGAGGCTTACAAACAGGCTTGGCTGTACGACTGGACTTTTTATCATGGATTGAGGGAACTTCCTAGGGTCTGTGGCTTTTATATTCTAGCTACTGTTTGCCCTGACCCCAACATACTTAAGACTACTTGAAGCTCAAAGTGCGGATGGCAGTGACAGCTCTGTGCTTCTGACACAGGAAAGTGTCCTGGAGGAACATGGATCTTTCCGAAAACGTGCCCCTTGCAGGGATGGGGCAGAGGCAGAGCCGAGTCCCATAGGTGGAGTGTGGGGAAGCCCAGTATGAGCTACACTAAGGAAGGGAACCTCCTTGCGAGTGCGTGGGTGACCAAGGGCCACGATGTCAGGGGGTCTGCAGTTTGCAAAAGGGGACCTGAAGTGCAGAAAGGATGTAAGAGCAAATAGCAATGTCCTTGCTCTGGAACTTGTGGCACCCTAAATCCTCGGCCAGCTGGCACAGGGAGCAGAAGGGAGGCTGGAAAGTTGGCAGTGTGCACATCTCTTTAGGAAGAAATGACCAGTCAAGGCGAAGGGATAAGATGTGTGGGACTACTGCGTGTGCGCGGGACAGGGTGCCCATCTAGCTGTATGGGGGGGAGCTTGTTCTTTTGCACTTGATTCGGCATCAGATGAAGCCTGTCTGTAGGTTTGATCGCAGTGCTAGTAGGTGAACTTGCTTTTCAGTACCTGTATTCTCCGATAAAGCTAGGGTTAACATCTCTGACAATCAGGATGCCATGGAGTTCTGTGCCTCGCTGACTGTGCAATTAACCATGCAAAAGTAATTAATATGCAAATAGCAAAGAAGGCTGTACGGGTGAGGAAATACTGATATATGCCACTAGTAAGAGTGGACATATGAAGATTTTCTTGATTTTTCTTTGCTCTTTTGCACTACTTTACTTTCTGTATCTCCAAGGGCAATTGACTGGAAATGAGGTATTGAAAGGATGTTTCACTTAGATTCCCCGCCCCCCCTCCCCCCAGCCTTTTGTGTGCAAGTCCCTGGAATTGGCTCACAGCACTGCAGGTGACAGATTAAGTCTCTAGAATATATAAATACACTTGTAAAAAATTATCTTCCCTGAGGAAATGAGCCTAATTCAGATTCTTTGAGTTTTAAGATGCAAGTGAATGTACAAACCCAGGTGTATTCATTATTTTTTAAAAACCTTTTTAATCTTCAGAAGGCAACATGTTCAGTAATTGCTGTTTGATGCAAAAAATATTCCAGCTTCTCCCTCATTAGAGCTTACCTTTCCCATTTGCAAACACCCATGGCTGTAAACCCAGCTCTCACTTCAATGTGTCACTTGTGGAATAAATGGAAGGATGGAGAGAGCAGAGGAGCGGCCTGGGGCAGCCCCTCACCGTGGGGGGCACACACAGATGCGAGGCACAGTGCAGTGTCCGGGCTGCTGCAACGGCACCCAGAGGGTGCAGGTGGGCTCAGGGAATGGTAAAAATGAGGAAAAGTAGCAAAATGACTGCAAGGAGCTGAAATTAGGCAAGATAGCATGAGGCTGTCCAGGTACCTCCTGTGCATGTTTGGTGGTTTGGGCTGGAAATTCTTTCCTGGAGTACTGTGTCTAGTTTTGGGCCCCTCAGTACAAGAAAGATCTTGAGATTCTGGAGCATGTCCAGAGAAGGGCAACAAAACTGGTGAAGGGACTTGAAAACAGATCTTAGGAGTGGCTGAGGGAACTGGGGTTGTTTAGCCTGGAGAAGAGGAGGCTGAGGGGAGACCTGATCGCTCTCTACAACTACCTGAAAGGAGGTTATAGTGAGGAGGGTGTTGGTCTGTTCTCCCAAGTACAAAGCAACAGGACAAGAGGGAATGGCCTCTAGTTGCGTCAGGGGGTGTTTAGGTTGGATATTAGGAAAAACTTCTTCACGGAAAGAGTAGTGAGGTATCAGAACAGACTACTGAGATGGTTGAATTTCCATCCCTGGAGACATTCAAAAACCATGTAGATGTGGCACTTCAGGACGTGATCTAGTAGGCATGGTGGTGTTAAGTTGACAGTTGGACTTGATCATCTCAGAGGTCCTTTCCAACCTTAGTGATTCTATGATTCTATGCTGGGGTGCTCTTTTCATGAGTAAGCTGGGAGGGCTGACTCCATGAGACTTCCACCGAGGTCAGCTCTGAAGCCAGCTCTTCCTGAGGGCTTGCAAAACTTGGTCTTTGTGCCTGGCTTTCACAGAATCACAAGGGTTGGAAGGGACCTCGAGAGATCATCTAGTCCAACCCCCCCTGCCAAGGCAGTTTCCAAAACTGCGAGATGGGGATGAGAACCACATGAGGCTGTTCCCCTTGTTTAGGAAGCCCCTGTCAAGGTCCTGGATGAGTAAATTGCTCCCATGCATTTACAAAGGTGTTGAAATGGCTTGGAGCTTGTCTCCATCTGGGCTGCAGTGTCTGTCTGTGTACAAGTACTGTGGAAAAAATAACTTCCTTTTAACGCTGAAAATTGAACTTCATTGGAATAAAAAGTTGTCATTAAAGCTACTCTTCCTCACTGCAGCTTCACTTGTTCCTCTGCTGCGTGACTGAAGTGAGTCATGGGAGCTTCCCGAGTAGTTTTAAGCAGGAGAGAGTCTATGTGATGACATCTGATTTTTTTTTTAAAAAACAACTTTTCTTTTTCCTGCTGGTTTTCAGCAGGCGAAATGAAGGGTTTGTTTTGACACAGGGAAGATGTGTCAGGCGCAGGCAGGAGGGGCTTGTTTGCCCTCTAACACTTCTCACTGCATAGCAAATACCGTCTTTTCCTGGGGGATGGTTCATGCCATCTGGGTTTTCAGGTTTTTTTTTTGAGAGAATCACTTGAGCTACATAGGAAAACTGCCTGGAGCGGTTTCCATTGGGAAGGAAGCTTGATCAGGCAGTAGAAATGTGGGTTTCTGAACTTCTTTGGAGTGTAACTATATTCAGGACCAACTGTGCTTAGCCCAGTAGCAGCACCGAGGCACGTGAACAGAGAAACAACAAAGGTTTGATCTTGCTTTCTCCTCTTCCAAGATGACTGATTGGCATCAATAGTTGGGGTTTTTTAATGCAGAGTATTGTGTAATTCCCAATTACCCTAGTCCCTTTGTATTCTTTAAGTAGTTTATTGCAATTTATGGTAGACCTGGTGGGTAGACTCTTGGTGTAAAGCAGGCCTGGTTTATTTTAGCATAGACAGATGGAGCTGTAGCAAGCCACTTTTCAAGGCCTTCCAGCTCCATCTTTCAGGGCAGTGGGTTCCCGCAGCTGGGCAGGAGGACAGAGGCTGCAGAGTGGGATGTGCTCAAGGAGAGGCTGGCATGAGGAGTCTATGCAGAGGTGTGGGAGACCAGCCTTGCCTGCCCATCCTCTCTGGCTTGCAGTAAGTTGTGTTTGCAGGAAAGCATCTGCTTCCACCCAGAGCTTGGAGCCTGGAGGAGGACTGCTGTACTTCCAGGCAAGGCTGTGGTCGTTGTCCAAAAGCACCCCCTTGGGTAATCTGGGTGAAGGCATTGATACAGGCTACCCTCCGTTTATGGAATGTTCTATTATCTTTCTCAAAGTAACAGTTAAACTGGTTGGTAATGGCACTATGGATGTGGATTTTCCTCAAGCACCCCTAGGATACAACTTACCTTAGTGTGTTTCATATATGTTAGTTTGTTCTTAACATTTATTTGCCTTATGTAACCCATGAGTTAAGAAATACATAATACAAGAATTATTCTGCCCTTACAGGAGTTGAGAGCCACGTAATGAAAAAGCTGAGAACCATGCAACTGAAAATCCTGTTAATCCACAATCAGTATTTTAAGTATTTTAAAATAAAAATCTACCATATTGTTTGTATTAACTGTACCCTATATGCCATGATTTGGTGCTCCTGTACCTTCCTTCTCAGCAGCAAGGTGTTACATTTTATTGTTTAGCATAGAGAAGAATAAAATATCCTTTTTCATAAGTGACTACATTGTATTGTAAGACTACCAGCAGTGACTTGTTTTACGGCTAACCTTAGTGAACGTCGCTGTTTCAAATGATGGAATGAATTACAACAGCACAAGAACAAGGTGCACTGAGGATAGAAAAAAACAACCACCCCATGGCGTGCAAAATGTTTCTTGGAATTAATTTATTGACATTATGTCATCTCTCAGTGAAATAAAAATTAGATGTCTAAAAAAAAAAATTAAGCAAGGCATGAAGGTGATTGTGAGATCTTAATCTTGTGTGGTGGTACTCATTTGTTACACAGCAGGAAGGGTCTGGAAAGTTTGAAAAAGATAGTTTGTAGTGATGAACTTCAATAAAGTCTCAGCCTTTGCTGATGTTTCCCTTGTGAATAGTAGCTAAATGAGAATTTACCACCTGAAATGAATTTTTCCACCTTAATAATTTGCATGTAATATTTAGGAGGCTCTCTATGATGAGAAGGCTTCTTCCAAGCTGTTGTTCTGCATGTAAAATTTTTTGAATGGATGATTCACAGAAATGGTGTCAAACTCCAGTATCAACCTTCTTCCCTTTGAATCTCTCTCCCATTCAGGGCAGGGCTTGCCTCCCTGGATGGGCTGTGTTTGAGGGCTTCTCCCATGGGTATGGTGAAAAATATACTTGGGCATCTGAGCACAACCCTGATTTCTTCCCACAGATCTACTTTCTCCAGCCTTTGACTCGGAGACCTGACCGCTCCTGTAGGGTTTTTGCTGTGACACAGCACTAGCACGTGCTTCTGGGTGGGCGCCGTACCCAGCACAATCATCTGCTCTCCCTGGTGAGCATGAACTCTGGGGTTAACAGCAAGTGTTTCGTGTGAACTCAGCTGTTTTCCTATGTGTGTCTCCTCAGGGTCTGCAAATTAGCATTCTCTGATGGCTTCCAAGGTGGTGTACCACATCCAGCCTGACATTTTGATTATGTATTATTTGCATTGTTGAGGAAATTAACATTTGAAGCAGTTCAAGCTTTTCAGGATATTTTTCCCCAAATAACAATTTTGTCTTTTGAGCGCCAGCCAGATTCTCCATATGGCTAAAATGTACTAGAACAGAAAGACAATTAGCATGGCTTAATAAACTTCATGCATGGTTTGCTATTGCAATATCGGAAAGAAAACAAATATAGCCACTAGTTCTCCTTGGAATAACTCTGTTAAATTACTGTTGTTTGAAATGAGCTTTTTTTATGGCTCACAGCTGATATAATTTGCATTGTGATAGGTAAAGCACCCTTCTGTATGTTTAATGCCTTTGGATTTGACACAGGCCCGCTTGGGTCTTGCATAAATCTTCTCCCCTGGTGGGACGGGAAAGGCAATAAATTGAGTTTTGGTATGGAGTAGGAAGCGATGGATCTGGGAGACACTGGGGCTCTATTCCAGAGTGCGCCATGCAGCACAAGTTTTCCTGATGGCTTTTTAGCCTGCTTTCAGTGTTTGTGTATTTGCTTTTCTTGGTTAGATGCTGTTTTGAGAGCCAGACTTAGATGGCTGCACAGACTAAATTTCACTATATTTCACCATACTGTGCAGTGTCCATAGATGCGTTTGGGCTGATGCATTTGATCTGTCAGCAGAGGATACTGCTGAGCATGCTGCTAATTGCTTCTGGCTTAACATCTAAGTTTGGTATGTGTAGCGCTGGGGTGGGGGGGGGGAGCAATGCTGATGTGTCTGAATTGTGTGACTTAATTGAACTTTGCACAGTAAGTCTGACACTTAAATGCTTGTGAAAGCTTATGTTTTGGTTTTGGGTGTGCATGATTTAGAGATGGACAACTGTGTGTGTGCATGTGGTTTGCAGGATTCAGGGTATCATGCTGCCTCATGGCCATGAAGGTACTATGAGAGTCAGTGATAAACTGTGCTCTTGGGACATCAGTGATGTCATCAAGATGACATCAGAAATCAGTGTCACCATGGCCTGCCTGTGGTGATAGTGTTCAGATCACCCTTGGGTAGGAAAACCTGCTCTGCCCACTACAGATGGCTGCTTGGATGATGCTGAGTGTGGGGTTCCACAGAAAGAACTTGAGTCCCACCGCAGAGCTGCTTGTGCTGGGTCTGGTGCTCCTAAACTGCTGTTTAGCATTTGGCACGGAAGGAGGCTGAGTCTTGGCTTGTTTGCCCTCAAGGAATGGCAAATTGGTCAATTCCTGAGCTGTCACACTGAGCTCAGCCAGCCAGAAATTCTCATTTGGAATCTGTGGTCCAAGGGAGGTTACAACATCGCCTTGTTTAACATCTCTCTATTGCACTGTACAGATGTCTCCTTGTTACTGATGCAGCCAGTCTTGCAAGCTCCCATGAATGAGAGCGCCTATGAAAAATGTGTTTTACGGGGCACTGGTTTGGAAGCACTCGATGTTTTAATTGACTGTTAAGGGTTATGGTCGGAACGGTTTGCACGGCTGTTCCATAGCCTGCTCCGAATCTCTTTGGATTCAGAACACATCTATCCTAATGCCTTCAGAGCACATGAGTGAGTTCAGATTACTGATGTGCAGAGGATGAATGTTTCTATTACCCCACCATCATTATCATCACCATTTTACTCCTCGCTAGTGCAGTGACAGTGTGGGTATAATTAGTATTGATTGTGCAAGATGGCAGGAGTGATCGGGAAGGTGTTACACGGGAGGGCAGGCTGTGAATTCCCTGCCCAAGTCTCTTACACTATCGCTGCTGGCAGTCTGTGGGAGCGGTACTGTTTGTGTTTAAAAAAAAAACCCACAGTTTAAAAACTGTAGTTAAAAAAAAAAATTGGGGTAAATGCTGCTGGAAAGCAGTCTTCCCTGGGAAAACCTTTTCCCAGCACTCTGGGCTTAGGAGTTCACAGTTCAGCTCTGGCAGGATGCAAGTCTCCAGGCTGCCACCCACACCAGAGGTGTAAGAGGAATGTTTCTCTGCCAATTTATCTTCTATAAAAAAAAGACTCCAGGTAGGGGGAAATCTCAGTAAATACCATAAGTAGGTCTGCAAGGTTTCTTACCTCTGTGGTGGCTGCCTCTCCCAGGCTGATTTTCTTGGGTAGGAGATCCACATCTTTTTCATGCTGTGCCTGCTCACATCTCTTACCCCGTGAGATGCCTCATCCTTTTTCTCTGCAACATTTGTGTTCCCCTGCTTCATGCTGGTTTTGTGGATTCACTGCTGCTGCCAGTGTAGATTCAGGGAAAGAACAATAGTGAAATATTTCCTTTTCCTGCAGCACGCTGTAGCCAGTGGGCATACCAGGTCTACAGTGTCTGCTTATAACTGCTTGCTCCTCTGCAGCTGACCCCACCCTCTTGAAAATACTGCTTCGGCACCAAAAGAGGGTGTTTGCGCCTCATGGACAAACCTGTAAAGAGTAAAGTGCTCTCAAGCTCTGTCTCTGGGGCCTCAACCTCAGTGAGTCCTTTGGGGATGTTGGGGGGTGGGGGAACCCCCTCTGGCTTCACGCGAAGGGGAAGCAGAGCTGTGGGTGCAAGGGACCCAGCCAGGAAAGCTTGCCACGAGGGCAGCGAACCGCTGCGGTCCTTGTGATAACGCTGGGGTGAAATCTGCTGTCGCTGCCTTGGCATCGTTCCGCAGAAGCTGTGGAACTGAATCAGGACTCAGATACATGTCGGACCACGCTTTGCTCCATTTTGCATTGACTGCCTCTGCGAGCCACAAAGCTGCTCTATTGGAATAGCCAAGATGAATGGCGTGCCTGAACACGGCGCATAAATAATTGCATGGGAAGCTTAGGGCTCCCATGCCAGTGTATATAAATATTCATATTATTCTATGAATCTGTCATTATGTGCAAGTGCTTCATCTTTCAAACTTTACTCCTGCCAAAAGTCCGCACTCATGGAAACGCTCTCACTGAAGGCAGTCAGATGATTGACATGACCGAAGGGCTGTGGGAGCTCTTGTAACCGCCTGATTTACAGCAGTATTTCATTTGTAATTTCTGCACATGGGGAAACAAAACCCAAACACAAATTGCCTCCGCTGTATTTTGAGAGACTTTCCCACTGTAGGGCTCTTACTTCACAAGGACTGAATGAAACCATAGAGCTTTTCCCCAGCTGCTAATTGTCTGTGTCCGCTTATTATCAGTGATATTAGTGAGGTAATTGTCAGGGCTGAATTGGTCCCTGTCTCCTGAGCTGCTGCTTTCCAGAGTCTCAGCCCAGACTTCTGGCGCAGACCGTAGCCGGGGGGGAGTAGCTCCCCTGTTATGTTATTGCAGCTGTTAGTGCAAGGCGAAGTAGTTGGAAAGGTGATGGGAAAGCAAAACATGTTCTCAACTGGGCTAGCTCTGGAGCATCTAGATGCTCAAGGATGCTAAGTTTTTATCACTGAGGTTTTAGCGTGGTTTTACAGGACCCAGCCAGTCCCTTGCAGTTAGATCTGAGCACCTCAAGGGGAAAATGAAGATTTTGGGGAAGAAATGCCTTCTTTCCTCTTTATTGGTGCTGCCTACTTGCCCCATGTCAGCTGGTGTCCCCCGTGCTGGTGGTGCCCATGGACCAAAGCAGCCATGTGGCTCTGGCTCAGCAGAGAGTTGGCTTTCACAGTGCAGGGCTGCTGCATTTCTGACCCATCCGGGGATGTGCGTAGATCTGCCAGAGGTAACACAGCTTCCTCCTGACATCCTGCAGCAGGAGCAGCCCTGGTGTGGCATCAGTCTTGCAGTAAAGCTGCTGAATTAGATTCCCATCTTGCAGAATAGGTTAACAAGATTAACTGTACAGGGGCACGCAAAGTGTAATCACCTCCCGTGCTGGGGGCGAGAAGGGGAGCTGTGCGTGGTACAGGCTGTGCTGCTCACACTGGTGTGGTCACACCGCTGCCAGCAATCCTGCGCCCCGCGCAGCACCCACCACGACTTGTCTGCTGGCCCGCTGGGGCAGCCTGTGGCACTGGGGTAGGAGTGCTTCATTAGCCACCCCCGGGTGAAGGAGGTGCTCTTTGAGGAAACAAATCCTCACTAACTCTGTGGTGGAAAGTAGAATAGATCTTGCTAGACTCTCATCTCAAACCTCTAAATGCCCACTCTGCACACGTTCTGCAATAAATATCTTCGCTGATGTTACAATTAAGTTCAGTGCAAGTCTGTATTCAGGCCCAATCAAGGGTCCGCTTTGCCTGCGGAGGTGCAAACAGCCTCCCCTTTCGGTGGGCAGCATCCCCACCTCTGTCTGCCAGGGCCTTCGCCAACCTCCAGCTCAGGATTACCCTTGAGGCCACCCAAGCTGGGGGTCCCTGGAAGGTGCTGTAGCCTCTGCACAGCATTCCTGGCACAGTCTGGGATTGCAGTCCTGCAGAGCCATGAGTCTGTGCCTCGTGCTGATGGCATCCAGCCTCATTGGCCTTGGGAGCCAGCCAGGAGTGCGTGATGGTGTTTGGGACAAGCAGCTCAGGCTCCTGCTTGATCTCCCTGACATCAGCCTGTCCAGGGGCTCCTGTTTTGGAGGAAATGCTTTGCTTGCCTTGGTAGAGCTGTTACTTGCAGGACAGCTTGGCAATGCTGGAGCAACAGCAACTCCTGCTCTTGCCTTGGCTCACATGGGCACTGGTGGGATTTTGGTGGTAGGGAGCTGTCTTGGCTCAGTGGTGGGGCATGGCAGGCCAATGGAAGCTGTAATTGCAATGTCTATTTCATGCTTGCTGCCCTTTCTCTTTGCATGCAAGTTAACTACGGCCAGCCAGCTTTCTCTCCTTTCAGCTCTGCTAGGTAGAAATGACTTTGGGCATCTTCTGTATTAAGCTCCTAATGCTTACAGCACTAAACTGGATGGTGTTACCTACTATGGCAGGTTCAGAGAGTCCTGATGCTCACAGCAAGCTACATAGGGGAAAATTAACAAAAAATGCAGAAACATCCATTTCAACCAAATTATCTCCATAATATGTTTTTTTATAAAGATGAATATTATTGAATTTCTCTTGACCTTTTGGAGTCCTGATTCCTGCTTTAATTGATCAGCCACAGACAGTGACTAATAAGATTAGTTTAAGTTGTTTTTTGTGGAAGGAAAAGTTAACCATGACAAAGCCAAGTTTCTCTCTGGGACAACAGTTAAATTCCCACCTTACAAAAAAAGATCAGTACCAGTCTATAGTTTCCACAAAACTCTGTTTTTCCCCCCACAAGATCTTTTTAAAGTGATTAGAAGTGCTGAAACATGGTAAGTTGGGTCAAACTCTGCTTGAGTTACAAGAGCTTTCTGGCTCTTAGACTGTTGGAGAAGAGAAACTGCTTGTGTGAAAGAGGGGTGAGGGAAGGTGAACCCCCCTGCCTGTGCTCCTAAGGGAAAGTTGAGACCTTTCCAGAGCTGCAGGGCAGAGGGAGTCCCAGGAGCCCCGATCATCTGTCCCACTAGTTGTGGTGGAACTGTTGTGTCCTTGCTTTGTGAGGAGGTTGGCTGTGTTTTCAGCTCTCTGGAGGACCTCAAGGGCCACCTCAGAAGGGTTGGTTGATCTTAGTAACCCTTTTCCGGGTGTGCTCGGCTAAGTCCTGCCGTGTTTTGCTGGAATGTGGAGGAGAAACTACTCAATGCAGTTAGCCTTTTGCCTTCTCTTCGTAGGCCCTGAACCCAGTCAATGTGTGATTTGAGGGAGCACCTTATGGCTGTGACTGTCAGGCCAGGCTATGTGGTGACCCCACTGGGAGACTCAGGCTCAGGACATGGCCTGACCAGGGCACTACGCTGGCAGCCCTTCTTGGAGGACACATACCATGGCTAGAAGAGGGCAGGGAGGATGGCAAAGACAACCTAGAGAAGACACAACCAAACTTAGAGCAGGTGAGAGAACCAGCTCCCGGTTCCTTGTCCTTGCACCCAGCCTGCCAAAGTGGGTGAATGTAGAGGTGTAGAGCACAAGCACACCTGACCACAACAAAATCTCACTTTTATGTATCAGCAGATTGATAGCTGTAATCTGTAAATACACATTTAATCAAACTGCATGTGAAATTTTATCTTTATTGTTTACTGGGTGAGCAGGACAAATGGCTCTGACACAGCAGCTTTATGTTTCAGTGCATGTTGTTCTTCTGGAAAAGAGCAAAATGCACTGGACTCCAAAAGGGGCTATTAGCCTGCAAAATGTCTTTTTGCCATCAAAACTTGTTCCAACCATGAATACATTTGCTCACCACTATTGACGAGCTTGGGTTTTTTTGTATTTCCATATTATTTTACATATTCTCTTTGGCAAAATAAACCAGGCTCACTAAAACTTTGAAATAGCAGAGGCTGGTGATGCCTACAGCTTCTGCTCAGTTAAGAGCTGTAGAGAAAGGATTTGCACGTTCCAGCAAGTGGTTGCTTCTGGCGTGGCTGAAGGATCCTGAGTCTGTGGATGGTGCTGTACCAGCAAGGACCAGATGTTTTGGTCTCTTGTAGAGGATTTCTATCTCCTGTTGGCTCCAATGCTTGACTAGATGTCTGCCTGCAGTCCTGGGTACTGCATTTTGAACAGGAACTTGTCCAGCCATGTTCCAAATTACAACATTGGAGAGTGACCGGGTGTTACTGCCCATTTGCTGAACTGAAGCATCTGAGCACCTTTGTGCTCCTAGCTGACTGCAAATACCTCTTTTGAGTTTGTATAAACCTTGAGTTGTAAACAGACACTGTGACAAATACAGGCTGATACCAGAAAGAGACAGGATCAGCACTTTTCCATATGGCTTTTGCGGTCACATGCCTCATCTGTACTGTTTCTACGCCTTCTCATGCTTAAATACTCGTGTTGAGTGTAGAAGAATGCTGGTGCCAATTAAAACTCCCATTGGAGAAAAAGGGTGTTGGTGGTTTTCCCCAAAGTATCCTTTTCTCTGTTTCTGTGGTTGTGTAAGGCTGCTAATTTCCCCATGATGAATCATTGAAAGCATTTATAGAGGTAGGAGAGGGATTTCATGCCCTAAATATAGCCTCATATCAGCCCACATGGAGCAACCACAGGAGCTGGCTGCTGAGCTAGTAAATCCAACTCAGAGCTGGTCCCAGCTCCTCCTGACTGATGGGCTTTGCAGAGAGGGAAGCTGGGAGTTAGAGCAGGAAAAGAGCTGGCATGTATAGGCTGGGACCACAGGACCCGAGGATCACAGCATGGTTAGATAAATCACAAATGCAGATGAACATGGGCTGGAAAAGAGCATGATGACTATGGGAAAGAAATGGGCAGAGAAGGGTGCTGCAAAGCAGCTGTAGCAGTGCTGGGCTGGTCTTAGCTGGTTCAGCTCTGCTGACCTCTTATGATGTTCCAGGTGTTTTATGGCTCCTTTTTGTGATTGCTAAACTTCCTGATCCGGCTTTCAGGCTGTTGTGCTTTCTGCAGATGTTCTTCCATCTCTGCTGTGAACGTGAGGTCACCCCTTAGGAGGGAACTGGGAGCTGCTGGGTCCCTCTGTGCTGCTTCTGGAGACTCACCTGGCAGAGTCCACCCCTGTGCACCTGCAGTGCTTCTAGAAGGTGTATGTGGACAGGCAACCGAACCTTCAGGCAGGGCAACCCCAAACCCCTTCCTGCTGCAGCCAGGTTCCTGGGCTCCAAAAGCAGGTTCAGCCTCTGCCTGTAGCCTGGGCTTTGTGCTGCTTGGATGGGTGCTGGGCTGCATCCCTGGGCATCTCTGTTGCCTCCCAATGGGCTACTAGTTAAAGCTATTAATAACAGTGGGGAAAAGTGTAAGAAAAAATGAACACCAACCTGCAGATGTAGAATGTGTATCTAAAATGCTTCTTGTATGGCAGATGAACATGTGATGCTCTCTCATCAATTGATATGCAAATTCCACTTGGCTAATTGGTTTTCTCAGCTGTCTGCAAAGATTCCATGTATAATTTATAAAGGACTGGATATGCCTGCCCTGAGAACATAATAGCTATTAACATTGAATATTCATGAATTCCACCAGCTAATAGGGAGGTAAGACCATAAGTAGTTTTGACACATTGGAGTGAACCACCACAATCGTTTCTATTTGAACTAAAATATTCTATGGCACTTTGGGTCTTCAGAAAACATTTAGTTCTCTTTTAATCCAGAACATCTAAAGACTGTTTAGATACCAGCTTGAAGTGGCCTGTAACAATTAAAAGACATACCGTGGGTGTGTAGTGGGTGCCCTAGACACAGATATATCTTGCCAAGACTTAAAACACTACAGATTTTCCTGGCAGAGCTGGGTATCTCTGTATCTTCCCCCATCAGGTTTGCAGCTCCATTTTATTGACGCATAGTAGAAAATGGATGTTTTGGGAGGAATAAACAATGTGGGTTACTGAAATGGTTTCAATTATGCAGAATAACATTTACTTAAAGTTGAGATCTTAAATTCTTGTGTGTGGAATTGATGCTGAAGAGATAGATGAAACTGCAGGCATGCTAGTTAGAAGAGACCTCAGCCTTTTTTAGGCGGTGTGTTTGGAAAAGTCAGATGTTTGAATCCACACCATTGATTATACTTAAAATTTAAGTTAAAATGCAGAAATAGGAGGAAGTAATACCAGCTGGTCTGTAACTACAGTGAGAGCTGTAACACTAACAAGACTGTTAGGTTTGGAGATTGTAAATTTTGGAGCACCTGCAGTTCGTGAGGACCAAAGGCTACTCCTTAGCCCAAAGACAGAGTCCTTGGCCAGCCCAGCAGCTGTTTCTGCATCTGCTGGAGTCAGTAGGGAAATATTTGATGCAGCTCATGAAAAACTAAATCCAGCACAGACCACAAATGGAGAGGCCAATAAAGAAGGGAATGGAGACTTGAGGACAGGATAAAGACCATGTTTATCTCTAGAAAATAAACAGCATTTCAGAAAGAAAGGGCTTCCTAAATGCCCAGACTGTAAGTATATCTGCTTTGCCTTTAATCTGGTGCCTGGTACCTTGGGGATACTATGTTCATGCCATGGATGAGAACCTGGCAGCATTTTTGCCTTGATTCAGGAATGTGGGAAAGGGAAGATCAATATTTGTGAGTTTTATAATCCGCAGTAGCCTCAGCTGGCTTTCCCTCCATCTTTCTTGGCTCTTACATTAATCCTGTTCAAAGCAGATTTCTGTCACTTGTGATGAGCAAGTTTTTGGGGATGGAGTCTCTGCTGGTGGTCCTCATCTTGATCGACAGCTTTCTCACTTTTTGGAATTAATAAAGGGATGACTGTGGCTAACCTCAAATGCAGTTTGTCCACTTTCACACCCCTGTAAAACACAGAAGAGCTGAAGCGTGGAGCGAGGCTCTGCGTTACGTGCCTGCAGCCAGCACCCCTGTTTGTATGATGTGATGAGTTAATGCAGGTGGCTGCATGAGCTGGTGCTGGAACAAAAGGTTGAAGCTGCTTTGTGAGAGAAAAAACTTATCAGATTTGGATGGTAATAAAACATATTGCACTGCCACTAAAATGCACTGTGTTTTGAGTTCACTCTAACAGCCTGTGTAGTATAGTGACGCAGTTCATTTGATGTGCTTCTGAAGATGCTTGTGACTTTAAACACTAAAAGTGGAACTTATCAGGTGGCTGGAGGAATGATCTTGAATTACTTTAGAAAAAGTATTTAATGAATGTCAAGATTTGGTAGGCAAGACCCGTTGCAACGCACGGTTCTGCATGATTGCAATGGAGAGCGGGTGTCTGAATGAACAGCACTGAAGATCCTACTCTTGCATTTGAGTAGTGTGAAATGTCCTCCTAGGCCATCTGCTTTCTGAGAACAGGCTCCTTCCACTGACCCCGGGTAAGGAGACTTTAAGTATCTCAGTTCCATCTCAATTCCACCTCAGAATTCTGAACTCGGCCTGAAACGTGACCAGGTATCAGATGAAGGGCACAGGAACCAATGCAAGACCTTAGGTGACAGAGGAATGAAGTCTCCTGGGACTTAATATGCTGTATGCACTATCCTTGATTTTTATCAGAGGGAGAAAAGCAAGCTTGTGTGAAATAGGAACTGAATCTGAAATTAGTATCACCAGCTATTCAATTTTCTTTAAAAAGGAGGAAAAAAACCAACCTCAAACTGTGTAGAAAACAAGCTAGCAGCAGCATCCTCTCTGTGCATTGATGGAAAATTGTTTGGTATTGCTTGCAAGTGCACACTGTACCAATAAATCCCAGAAGGAGGAGTAAAATGGAAGACATTCAGAAAAAAAAAATATAGGCTAAGCCGAATCAGTGTCATCAGCTACATGAACAAGGTTTGTTCTGATGGAGAGTACAGCTCCACAAGTTGACTGGAAGGACAAGGTTTGGTGAGGGCTGGGTCTCTCATAAGGGGGGATTATCAAGTGGAGGTGATACTGCACCATGTGGGTCTCCTTGATAACAGCAACAGGTAGTTTTATCCATTCTGTTGGCTCCTGGTGACTCAGTTATTGCCTTCTAAAAAGAGGATGTTTCCAGCATCATATCAGCTTTTTTTTGGATGCAGAGCATTGTTCTCTTCTGTCTCTGTTTTCCACCAGTGCCTAGACTGTGAATAGGGTATGGTGGTGTCTTTGGGAAGAACTTTGTCACCAGAGCAGTCTGACATTTAAGTGACATCTGCACAATGTTTGCTAGAGGATTTTGGGATCAAGCTCCAAAATTCCTTGTGATGTCTTGCATCTCAATAGGCTTACAAGAAATTTACAGCATCCTCAGATTTCTTGTAGCTGTATGCTTAGCAGGACTTCCAGCCCTTTTTCAAAGGGCTCCCATATGGTTCTTGAAGCACACTAAGTGTTTAGCTTGTGGGAGCTGTGGGGGTCTTGATGGCAGGCTGTGGGAACCAAACCCTGTATGTAGTCTGTCTCCCACAGAGCTTCAGCCCCCTGAATGCTGACCTGTGGTAAGCGTTGTTCCAGGAACTCATGGTTAATTGCCAGTGCCAAATTCTGTGCTTCAGGTGATATCTTTGGGCCTGAGAGCTTACCATCTAGATATGTGTCACTTTCTCGGCTAAACCGTAAGTTAGCGTAGCTAACTTAACCGAATGTGTCTGGCTTCATTACATCCCTGAGCTCTAACTCTGAGTGTCTTGCAGGGTGGTGCGAGGAGGAATTTAAAAAGTCCCATCGATTCACAAGCAGTGATCTGTACTTGTAAGTAGGCTGCTACGCTGTAGGTCAAGAGCAGTTTGACCTGAAGGCACTGGTATGAGTTTGAGTGGGATCAAAGCTGAATTCAGGCCTTGCCTGAAGTCCAGGTAAAATGCTGAACTTGTTTCCACGTTGTGTAATGGTTTGTCTCTTGTGTTTGCTGGAGACTAACTCCCTAAATGCCATGAAGTCAGTGTTCAATAACAAATGTTATTTTACTCACTGTTGGGGCACTCACATGTGTTCATGTCGATTTCAGTCCTGAGGATGAAGATGGTTGCGGATTCTCTGATGCCCAATGGGATTTATTCAGCACACAGGTGGCAGAGAGGCTGAACTGTGTAGCTGAGCAGATAACACTTACTTCAAGTTCACTTTTTGTCTTTGCTTTGCAGCAGATTAATCTCTTTGTTTTGAACAATAGCCAGTCAGGACGGTATTGAAAATATCCTCAGTGAGGTGTGGTTGGAGGGTATCAGAGCACTAGGATGAGCTAGTACTTCTGACAAGATCTGTGTAATGCTCTTTTAGGCTTAGTGGAGTTAAAGCACAGTGTGGAAATGAATGAGGCACGTCAGCCAAGCCTGTATAATGGGGTTTGCTATGACTTGAATAGCCCTGGTAAACTCTAAAGCCATTTTGTGGATTTCTACCTAGATCTTTACTCTGCAAAGGATAACTTCTGCATGCTTAAGAGTTCATGGGAAGTCTGGGCACCAGTGGTTCGACACCCGAGATCCAACACCTGGAGAATTGGGACCTGTTTGTGTCCCATTATATCTCCATCTTCCAATGGATCTTTTAGCTTGAGCTTGCAGTTAGCCCTGGTGAACTCAGATACCTGCTCATCGCAATGCGGAGGTAGCATCTTGTGGAGGGGCGTGCATCTGTTTTCAGTGTTGCACCAGGGACTGGTGCTGTAACAGGGACAACGTGGACAGTAACCAAACCTGATGTCCTAGAACATGGCTCTCAGGCTTCACATTTAGCAAAACACAAACGCATTGTTTGCTGTGAGCAAGCTGACAATCTCTCCTCAGGGAAGTGTTTATGCAAACATTGAGGTTGTCCTGGGCTCTGTGAGACTGTGTGCACAGCAGATCCATAAATGCTTCCTACAGCTGGAGATATTAATCATGTACAATGCTTCAGCTGTAACTTGTTTTGTGGGTAGTTTATAAAACAGGGAGTCATGACTTACTGTAATTTCCAAGTTTTCAGTTCTTATGTGGCCTATGAGATTTTTCTACCTTTCTCAGTGACATTCAGACTTCTAAGCTCTCTCAAACTTCATGTGAAGACTTTTTCCCTGCTTTTTCTTGAAATTACGAAGGATTATTGAGGGAGACTCTTGGAACCAGCAAGATGATCTTTTCTCATTACTTAGACTGGCTATTGCTTATCTTGTTTATTTCAATGACTTCTACATCCATTTAGGCAAAAGAAAAACAAATACAATTTCTCCCCTAACTTTGTGAACCAGGATTGAGATTTAGGATTGCAAAAACAACACGGGCTCTGGGAAAGAGTAGAATGCTTAAAAATAACAACCACTGAAGTTCAGCCAGAGAAAAGTAAATATTAATTTGATATTGTATTTGTTAGTGGAGCAGACTTGTGCCCCTTCCTCTTTCACACTTAAATAAACTGGCAAAGGCCAAGAAATTTGGAGTCAAGAAAGACAAACTCGCTCTAAGACAAGGAGTCAGACAATGATTAATGCATGAATTATGATTAACAAGCAGATACAGGACAAGGGGGAACGGCTGCAAGTTGCGCCAGGGGAGGTTCAGGTTGGAGATGAGGAGAAAATTCTTCTCTGAAAGGGTGGTCGGGCATTGGAACGGGCTGCCCAGGGAGGTAGTGGAGTCACCATCCCTGGGGGTGTTTAAGGAAAGGTTGGATGTGGTACTTAGGGACGTGGTTTAGTGGGTAATAGGGGGGGGGGGGATGGTTGGACTAGATGATCCTTGAGGTCACTTCCAACCTTAATGATTCTATTCTATTCTATTCTATTATGTGAAATCAAGCCAGTCTGAGCTTGCATTTTAAGGCACATGTTCTCTCTCAATCTCCTGATCAGGAATTAGTTTATATCCAGCTGTGAAAGACTGGGATTTTGATGGAGAAAGAGGTGGGGTGAATGGGTACTTGTCATTTCTGGCTTTTAAACTATACCTTGGAACCAATTAATGGAGCAACAAAGTACTCCAGGGACAAGATCATCATCAGATGAGAGCATGTTTAGGAGGGGAAGTGAAGAGTTAGTTTTGTTTAGTTTACCTTACCTTTGCTCCTGCCCTGAGGTAGGTGCAGATGAAGTAAAGAGACATACTAAGACCTGACACATGATGAATTCCCCCCGTACTTGGCACTGGTGAGGCCGCACCTTGAGTACTGTGTTTAGTTTTGGGCCCCTCACTACAAGACAGACATTAAGGTGCTGGAGCGTGTCCAGAGAAGGGCAACGAAATGGTCAAGAGTCTAGAGAACAAGTGGCTGAGGGAACTGGGTGGTTTAACCTGGAGAAAAGGAGTCTGAGGGGAGACCTTATCGCTCTATAACTACCTGAACGGAGGTTGTAGCCAGATGGGTGTTGGCCTCTTCTCCCAAGTAACAAGTGATGGGATGAGAGGAAATGGCTTCAAGTTGCACCAGGGGAGGTTTAGATTGGATAGTAGGAAAAATTTCTTCACCAAAAGGGTTGCCAAGCACTGGAACAGGCTGCCCAGGGAAGTGGTTGTGTCGCCATCTGTGGAGGTGTTTAGACAATGTGTAGATGTGATGCTTAGGGACGTGGTTTAGTGATTGAACTTGGCAGTGCCAGGTTAGTGGTTGGACTTAATGATTGTAAAGGTCTCTTTCAGTCAAAATGATTCTATGAACAAAGAAGGCCTGTGGGCCAGGTGGACAGTCCTGCAGCTCACCCACCTCAGATCTCTTGTAGGGGACTTAGCTGTAATTTGGGACAGAAGTGTGTGGGGTTATGCTGGGGAAGAAATTGTCAGGGGGAGCAGGGAGGACCTCTGGAGTGTCAGGTCTTTCCTGATATGGGTGAGTCTGCCCCATTGCTGACAGATCCTCACCATCTGGAGAGGATAGGTATGTGTTCACTCAACAGTGAACAGTCAAGAGACTGATTTGGACAGCTCTTTATTTGACCAAGGCTGATTTAAAAAACAAAATCCCTTTTTTGATAACCTGTTCTCAGTTCGTCTTTCAAGTAATAGTCAGTTCCCAGGTGGCCTCATCTTTCCTGGCACTACCTGGTACCTTCTGTAGTACATTTTAAAAGAAGAAACAAGGTGATTCCTCACCAGTTAAGTCAATACCAGTTTGGATCTCAGCTTTGGCAATCCAAAGCTTTTCTCAAGTGTTTTATCTGCAATGGTTTCAAAGTTGGGCGGGTGCAGATCTCTGAAGGCTTTCTGTCTTTGCAGAAACCAAGAGGAAATTTGAAGGCTGATGTACTACCTGGTTTTAGGTCACTTAAAGGAAAAATAATCAGCAAGAATCAGCCATATGCCTGCCTCTGCCTTCCAGTGGTGACAATTACCTGAGATTTTTAGTAATTTCTGCTATAGCTGTTATATTTTTTAGTAAACAATATGAAATTGGAAGCTGCTTTATGTAAACTTCTTGCTGTATTTTCAAAATGTGGTGAATGTGATGCTGTAGGTAAAACATGAAAGGAAACCACCGGCTGATTTGACATCTGACCTACATGGGTTTCCCCTGAGTGGGGGGAATCCTCTACAAGGCTCAAAACTATAATCTAAATTAATGTTAAAGCCTTAGCACTAACCTGTGTGTACAGGACTACAGGTGGTCTGAACTTCTTTATTGCATTAGCTTTAATGGACTTTTCAAAGTTACTTTGAATTTAGTGCAGGAAAAATTGCTTGCTTGCTTTAGATTATCTAAAATCTAAACGACGACTTTAACCAATTTAGAAATCATTTAGGCAGAACTGGCTGTAAAACAAGCTAGAAATGTTTTTCAGTCTAGACAGACCCTAAAAGTCAATTTTATAAGAACATTTCTCAAAGATGAAATTATCTACTCGAGAACAAACCCAAAAAAATGCACAAAACTTTTTTTTTGCAAATAGAAAAAAAATTAAACTGCACATTAAAACAAGACTTCATTAATTCTACTGCATTTTCATCCCTCCCTGTGGCTGTTCCTCCCAGGGCTGGGCAGAGGCAGCTCCTCTCCCTCTGCCTTCTCATACCTGAGGTTGCTGCCCAATTAGGGGTGCCACTGTGATCACACGAAGTCTGTGAGACAGAACAGATAATTACATAGGTATTGGCACACATCACCTACACTGGTTTTGCCATGCAGACACTGGAGGAGAGTGTCTTGAAATGCTTAGTGAAGTACATGAGTTAAGGGACAAAGCTAAACAGCTCCTGCTTTTTACACTGTTCCTGTCCCCTGTGGTTAGCTGTGATGTGGGAGCTGTCACAGCTTTGCTATTTTTTTGTTTTGGCTTTCTTAATCAATTTGCTTTCCTTCTGGTTAATTGTCCATGTCTGCCTCGGTGTTCTTCCAAAGAGTTTATCTTCAGACTGCTTTTGTTCGCTGTTACAAGGTCTCTGGGCATTTGTGTCATGACAAGCATGTGATGGTTGTCCTCATCTGTTTGGGGTGCAGGATGTGCTACCAGGGCACTTCCACGCTGTGCAAGTACATCTGCTGGCAGCGTGCCTGGAGGGTGGCTCTCCGATAACATCGTGGTGTCCATCAAACTAGGATGATTTAGAAGGCTTTTAAAAAGATTTTTATTAGTGCTCCTTGAAGTTGTTGGCCAAGGCTGGTGCATTTCTTTTCTGTTTCATCTGAGGCCAGAAATAAGACCCGTGCAATGCCGAAAGGTCCTGAACTGTGTGAGCTCTGATAAGAACAACCAGCACTCAGCTCTCACTGACACCTCAGGCTGCTGGCTTGCTTCAGCCCCAATGCCTGAGCCCACTCCCAGCTGGTGGTCAAGGTTTTGTGTGAGAAAGAAGAGCAGATGAAATAAAGGATTCATTAATCTATTATATGCCCGGATGAAATAAAGCAGCTCAAATGGGAGAACCCAGCAAGCAAACTTGAGGGATGCTCCACCTGAAGGTGTATTATGCTCACTCAGATTAGTGCCAGGAGACAAACGTGGTGTTGAATCTGTACCCTGGGGTGCCTTTAGGCTCAAAATTCAAGCACATGCTTCAGCTGCAATGCTGCAAGTCTAATGTATTTTAATTACCACTTTAGTTTGGAGAAAACACCTGTCTCTAGGCTGGACCAAAGATGAAGAGGGGAAAAGCATTTTGTTCATGAGTTTATTTTTCAGCCAGTCTAGTGCTGGCACAGACAGTGATGGAAATATGGGCTGGGATGTGGGGTCAAACCACTGGGGTAACTGTTCCGGTAGCGAGGGCAGCCAATGTCTGCTGAAACCAATGTCAAAACCCAGTGCAGGGATGCTGCAGAGTTCCTCCTCCACCGCTTGTGTTACTCATTCCTGCCCTGTCACCCCCAGACTCCCCTTGGCATGGTCAGGGAGGTTGGTGAGGCTGTGCAGGGGTGGGACTGGACTAACAGCTACATGAAAACCAGCCTGCAGTAAAAAAAACCCTATGGAAGAGTTTTGATCCAAATCAGTCCTTTGATACTGCTTTTCTCTGAGTGCAGGAGGGGAGGGTGGAAGCAGAGAGGAAACAGCTCTTTCCTTTTAGTGGTGCTTTACGTCAGCTTAAGCCACTCATGAAATTACAGCGTAAGCAAATAAAGATGGCTGTGTGTGGGAGCTGCCCTGCCTGCTGCCAGCACAGGACACGGACCGAGTACATTTGCAAGAAATGTCATCTTTGAGAGGATTAGAAGGGCCTGTGGCAGCCTTCGTGGGTGTGCTTCTGGTGCGCCAGTGAGCGCAAGGGTTGGAAACGCAACTTTTGATCCAGTATTAATGGGTTCCCTTGCTGCTGGTGAAATCTTCAAGTGCCCCACTTGCTTGTGACGCTGGCAAACAGCAGCACGTAGTTGCTGGAAAACTGGAGGGCTGACCTCTGCCTGTAACTGCGGCTGGGGAGAGCTGTGGTGATGCAGTGTTTATGGCTGCATACATAAAAATTAAGAGGAAATGCGTGTGAGCCAACAGTGTCCCTGGGTGCACCAAGCACGGCCTTGCCAGCCGGGCCAGGAACGGGATTGTCCCACTCTGCTGTGCACTGGGGTGGCCTCCCCTCAAGTGCTGGGTGCAGTTCTGGACGCCACAGCACAAAAAGAACATCAAACTATTGGGGAGTGTCCAGAGGAGGGCAACAAAGATGGGGAAGGGTCTGGAGGAGAAGGCGTGTGAGGAGAGGCTGAAGTCCCTTGGCTTGTTCAGCCTGGAGAAGAGGAGGCTGAGGGCAGAGCTCATGGGGCCTCCAGCTTCCTTCCGAGGGGGAGCGAAGGGGCAGGCGCTGATCTCCTCCCTCTGGTGCCCAGTGACAGAACCCCAGGGAACGGCCTGGAGCTGCCCCAGGGGAGGGTTAGGGTGGAGATCAGGAGAAGGTTCTTCCCCCAGAGGGTGGTGGGGCCCTGGCACAGGCTCCCCAGGGCAGTGGTCACCGCCTCGAGCTGGGCTGAGTTCAAGCAGCATCTGGCCAACACTCTCAGTCATCTGCTCTGATGGGGCTGGTCCTGTGTGGAACGAGGAGTTGGACTTGATGGTCCTTATGGGTCCCTTCCAACTCAGCAGATTCTGTGATTCTATGATCTCATTATGTCTGTTTATTGTCTACAAAAATGAACACGGCTTTTAATGACACACTTGCGTGTTAAACCGTTTATGCCTATTTCTAAGGGTCATGTTTTTATTTTAAGGAAAATTTAGAACAAGAGAAAGAAATACTTAAATTCCCTGAACTTAAAGCTTCCAGGGAACTCGGTCTGCTTTTAACATTCTGACTTTTGTTTAGTTTCTTTAATGCCTCCTTTGGGGAGTATGATTAGAGCACAGATCATAAATGCATCAGTCAGGGGATTATCTTCCACAAAAGGAGTCTCTTCCCGCCCTCAGCATGCTTTGCTGTGCTACACAAACGCTGCGCTAGGCACCAGTTTGCCCTTACCAGGGAAGAATTTGTTACTTTCTGGGAAATCAAGGATTTTTTCAGCTGCTGTGAAAGCGCATGACCTGGCTGTGTGCAGTAGCGGGGACAGTGCTCAGGAGCGTGTCCTTCCAAGCAGATTCTCCCCTTTTATTGTCCTGGTCTTGTGTGTTCTGGCTCCAGCAAAGGTCCATGCAGTATCCCAGCAGCCTTGTCCCAGCCCACCTCTGCAGGATCATTATATCCAGCATGGACTGTGGAGCAGAAGCAGCATCATGCCCTACTTCTCCTCCTTTAAAACACTTAAGAATTAGAAGGCAATTTAAAAATTATCTCTTAAATTCAAACTGGGTGCAGTTTTGTCCTTGGGTTAGGAGAGACATGCTGTGCGCCTGCAGCTTTCATTGTCTCCCTCCCTTTTCTTCTGCCTGAGTGCTCCTTAGCAAAGGTCTAGCTTTCCACGTTACACCACTACCAAGCATCAGCTCTTCGGTGGTGATAGCCAGGAAAAGACATCCTGAGGGCTCTGCAGGTGATGAGAAAAGTCTGGCTGACTGCACAGGGCTCTGCACTCGGTTTCCAGCTCTGCTTTGCCCTCTTAACCTTGCCCTTGGCAGCTCCCTTGCTGTCTCCTCTGGCTAAGCAGGACCGGAGGAGCTGCAATGCAACCCCTGGACATGCTATTACTTCCTCTGTGCTCCTGGAAGAAGAGGAGAAATGAGTAAGGAGCCGGTCCATTTATTTAGCCCAAATGGTCAGGTAACAGCCCTGTTACTGCTCCTACTTTCTCTCCTCCTGTTTTGGTTTGGTACCAATCTCCTGACCTCTTTCTCTGGTAGGGATCAGATCTTTGCCTTGGTGTTTAATAGTAAGACCAGTTGTTTTTTGGGTACCCAGTCCCCTGAGCTGGAAGGTAGGGATGGGGAACAGAATAAAGTCCCCATCATCCAAGGGGAAATGGTTAGTGAACTGATACACCACTTAGATACAGAAGTCTGTGGGCCCGGATGGGATCCACCAAAGGGTACTGAAGGAGTGGATGGAAGTGCTCACCAAGCCACTTTCCATCATTTCTCAGCAGTCCTGGCTGACTGGGGACATCCCCCTTGACTGCAGGTTAGCAAATGTGACCCCCATCTACAAGAAGGGCTGGAAGGAGGATCCAGGAAACTACAGGCCTGTCAGTCTGACCTTGGTGCTGGGGGAGGTCGTGGAGCAGATCGTTTTGAGTGCCATCACATGGCATGTACTGGATAACCAGGTGATCAGGCCCAGCCAGCAAGGGTTTACAAAAGGCAGGTCCTGCTTGACTGACCTGATCTCCTTGTATGACAAGGTGACAGTTGGACTTGATGATCATAAAGGTCTCTTCCAAACAAAAGGATTCTATGATTGAGTGCACCCTCAGCAAGTTTGCTGATGATACCAAGGTGTGTGGTGCAGTCAACATGCTGGAGGGGAGAGAAGCTATCCAGAGGGACCTTGACAGCCTTGAGAGATGGGACCCGTGTGAAGTACGTGAAATCCAACTAGGCCAAACGCAAGGTACTCCATATGGGTCCGGGTAATTCCAAGCACAAACACAAACTGGGTGGAAAATTAGTTGGGATCAGCCCTGAGGAGGAGGACTTGGGGGTATTGGAGGACAAGAAGCTAAACATGACCCAGCAATGTGTGCTTGCAGCCCATAAAGCCAACTGTGTCCTGGGCTGCATTAAAAGAAGCATGACCAGCAGGTTGAAGACAGTCAGAAATGCTCTTGAGAGACCCCACCTGGAGTACTGCATCTGGCTCTGGGATCCACAGTACAAGAAAGACATGGAGCTGCTGGAGAAAGTCCAGAGGAGACTACAAGGTTGATCAGAGGGCTGGAGCAGCTCTTCTATGAGGACAGGCTGAGAGATCTGGGGTTGTTCATCCTGGAGAAGTCTCTGCAAAGACCTAGTTGTGGCCTTCCACTACCTAAAGGGGCTACAGGAAAGCTGGAGGGGGGCTGTTTACACAGATGTGGAGTGAGAGGACAAGGGGTGATGGGTTTAAACTAAAAGAGGGGAGATTTAGATTAGATATAAGGAATAAATTCTTCCCTGTTTAAGTGGTGAGGCCCTGGCACAGGGTGCCCAGAGAAGCTGTGGCTGCCCCTGGATCCCTGGCAGTGTTCAAGGCCAGGTTGGATGGGGCTTTGGGCAACCTGGTCTAGTGGAGGGTGTCCCTGCCCATGACAGGGGAGTTGGAAATAGATCATCTCTGAGGTCCCTTCCAACCCAAACCAGTGTACGATTAGTCTATCAATTCTGTCAAATTTTCCACCCAATTTTATATTCAAGTTATGAATGAAATATGCTTGACTAGACTGTGCCCAGATAGTGCCCTTATGGTGTTGTTACTTTCTCTTTTTTAAAATGAATTTCTTAAAATGTTGCTCTGTTGCCTGAACCCAAATCTTTTGAACTTATTTTGGAAGAATTTTTGTTTTCTGAGGAATGCTTCCCATAGATATTCTTAGATATTCTTATATTCCAAATTGAGTCACTTTTATGGCTCACGCAGAGTATCCGTAGCAAGACAGAAAACAAATACTGTCTATAGTCTCTTGAACAATTAACAAAAGTTAATCACATGGATGGCTGGAATGTTTTTTGTGCTGATCGCTGTGATTTTTTAATTGTTTTCGCTCTTGTTGTTTTTAGAAAACTGAAGCAATGAGTTATCTGCATCAAACTCTGCAAAACACAGACTGTACAAGCAGCAGCGTAACTCCAGCCTCATGGAGGCTAGGAGTTACCTATGGACCCCACAAGGGCTGGTGAACATCCAGTTTAATTCACTTCATTTGCTGGTCTCCAAACATGGAAGGATAATAAAGGTGAGAGCAGCTAGATCAGCATATAGCAAATGCAAGCAGGGGAGGAGTGGGGAGGCAGCTGGGAAGTGGGGCAAAGCACTCCAGCACCCACATGTAAGGCATCCTGGCCCCTGGGATGAGCCTGCTCAGCGCCAGCTTTCTCCATGTCTGGTGGCTGTGGGTGCTGTGGTCAGGAGCTGCCTGTCCCCGAGCACACAGAGCTGGTGAGGAGCACCCATGGGTTCAGCACATGTGGGGTAGTATTTGTTTTTCCCACCACGTGCTAAAGTGGTCCCTAAAGGACAGTAGGACTGGGAAAAGTACTTACATCAGAAATGGAAGCAGACTCTGCTTTCCCAACACTGGAATATATTTAGGAACAGATCATTTCAATTATTTCTGCCCTCTAGTTCCTTGGTAAATATATCATTGTGTTTATTATTGGATTTATAGTCTGCTCTTTGGGGGAGACAGAGTATTTAGCCGTAGATCTCAATTTTAACGTAGGAGAGTCGATTCAGCTTACAAGAATTCCCTTATGCCAAATGAGGCTGTGATGTTTATTGTCTCCTGAGAAATTTACTCAAGTAATTTCATTAGTAAAAGATTTCAGGGATAGCTGAGCTCAGGAAAATTAAAAAAAGAAAAAAGCGAATGTGCTGCTTAGTTTAGCACAGTTTGTGTCTATCTTCTAATTCGTGTTTTCATGTCTGAGGCCAGTTTTCAAACATGGGGGCTGAGTTTCCCAGGGGTGCCAAGATACTACATCCAGCTGCCAAAAAATCTTGGCATCGGGCAGGCCAGGCCAGGCCCAGTACCCCAAAATGACCCGGGTGCTAGCTAGGCACCTACCTGCTTTTGAGCATCAGAACAATATCTCACTAATTAGACAGATCTTTAAATTGAGTTGATTGGTTGAACAATTGGTTCCTGGCAGCCTCGTGGAAGCTCCGGAGCACCAGGATGGCTTCTTGTAGTGTTTCTGGAAGCAATTGGAGCCTTTTCAGTGGTGACCCTTCGTTACGGGTGCAACGTGTCGCAGGGCCGGGACCTGACCCCCCCGGCGGTTTGTTGGCTGTGCATGAGTGGTCCGTCACTGACAGCAGCAGCATTGCTGGGGTTTGGTGGGCAGTGGATTAGGAAGGATGCACCCCTTCCTGGGGCAGGGGTCTGTGACTCGCACTGTGTCACCTATGGCTGATTGCAGCCAGCAAGGCATGGACTGGGTAAGGAGCATGAAACAGGGGTCATAAATTACCAATAGTCACTATTCAACGCAGAGTTAATTAAAAAGATGAAGGGGCTATTCCTTCAGCTTCCCTGCTGTAAGAAAGGTTTTGCAGTCTCTCTTTAATTCACCATATTTGGTGGTGAATTAAAAATGGAAATGGAAAGAATTTGCCGAGGCTCTTGAGAAGATGAATTATTTGCTTCATGTGTTACGTTCCCTCTTTCAGTCATGCTCTTTGTGTTATGGCTACGTGCTGCTCGAGTGAGGCAGGCTAGGAAATCCCTCAGCTGGAGGGAGGGACCTCAGGTGTGGTGTTGGGGTGCACGGACCCCGGGCAGGTGAGGTGGCCCCAACTTTGGGCTTTCATATATGCAACCTTGGGGCTGCTTCCTTTCCTTTTTTAATTTGTGCAATTTTCACAGCTCTCTGTTCTCTGTATACAAAGATATTTTTGGAATTAAGCTCACGAAATGTTTTTTTTTCCTTGGTGATTGATAGGTAAATATCACAAGTGTCTGAGCAAATAAATTCACCCCTCCCTCTTTCCCGGCTCTGCAGTCACCCAGAGGACTCATGCTGTTGCATTAATCTGTATGCAAGCAATCAGGTTGGTAATGTGTGCCAATAAAGGGATTTATCGTCTCTCAGTGCACGGAGGCTACGTTCAATCTTGTCAGCACTAGGGTATGCCCTATTTAGTTGTTGGAAGGCAACAGGGTTTTTTTTCACTGCTGACTTTAAAGTGATTTCCATGACCTAAAGGACATGAGTGTGAGGAAAACTAAGGGCATGTGAGGCTGATCTGCAGAGCATCTATTTTGGAGTGCAGAAGAAATCTCTAACACCTGCATGAAACCAGTAACAACAAAAGCCCAGCAGTCCTTCATGCTCCCCAGACCAATCCTAAATTACGATAGATGCCTGCATCTGTTATGCTTTTGTGGGGGCTGTAGGAATGCAGGGAGGAACTGGGCTTTGATATGGCATGGGAACTGCCTGAGACCTGGTCTCCAAATGACAGCACAGAAATCACCCAACTACAGGCTGGGCAGCGAATGGATCAAGAGCAGCAATGAGGAGAAGAACTTGGGGGTATTGCTTGATGAAAAGCTCACCATGATGCAGCAATGTGTGCAGCCCAGAAAGCCAACCGTGTCCTGCACTGCATCAAAAACAGCATGACCAGAGGTTGCAGGCAGTGATTCTCCTCCTCTACTCTGCTCTCACGAGACCCCATCTGGAGTACTGCATCCAGCCCTGGGGTCCCCAGTACAGGAAAGACATGGAGCTGCTGGAGCAAGTCCAGAGGAGGCCACAAAGTTGATCAGAGGGCTGGAGCACCTCTCCTACAAGGACAGGCTGAGGGAGTTAGGCTTGTTCATCCTGGAGAAGAGAGGGCTCTGGGAAGACCTAGTTTGTGGCCTTCCAGTACCCAAAGGGGCCTATAGGAAAGCTGGAGAGGGGCTGTTTACAAGTGCAGGGAGTGATAGGATGAGGAGTAATAGGTTTAAACTGAAAGAGGGGAGGTTTAGATTAGATATTAGGAACAAATTCTTCCCAGTGAGGGTGGTGAGGCCCTGGCACAGGGTGCCCAGAGAAGCTGTGGCTGCCCCTGGATCCCTGGCAGTGTCCAAGGCCAGGTTGGATGGGGCTTTGGGCAACCCGGTCTAGTGTAGGGTGTCCCTGCCCATGGCAGGGAGGTTGGAACTAGATGATCTCTGAGGTCCCTTCCAACCCAAATCATTCCATGAATCTGCAGGTAATGCTATCCGCAGAGGGTCTGGGTGGTCTACGGTGTCATGCTGAGTGTCCTGAGCCCCTCCTGCAGAATACAGCTGTAACTTTCTGCAGGTGCTGAACTGCCATGTGTGGGCACTGGATGGGAAATGGAAACCCTGTTAACTTCTTTAATTTGTACATCTCACTAGAAGAAACTTAACAACTGGTTGCATGGTAGCCGGAGTGTTGGCTTTGTGGTTTCCTTCCCTGTCCTGGAGATAGGGCCACCAGTGACCCTGCAGTGTTCTTGCCAGGCACTGCATGTCTCAGAGGGAAGGCAGCAGGAGGATGCTGATTATTGTCTCTCCTTAAGGGATCAGTAGCGGTTGCTCCTTCCTGGTCTAGAATGGCATCTGTTGAAATCACGCCTCTGAATTTGCAGTGCTTCCTCATGGCAAACAGCAAACGAAGAGACTTCAGTTTCTCTTCTAGCTTTATAACACCATTAAAATTTTCTGAGCAAGGCACAGACCATATCCTAGAAGCAAAGCCCGCACAAGGCTGCGGTGCAGCGGTGGTTTTCTTTCGGTGAAGCCCTGAAGCAGGGCGTCCTGCAGACTGCCGTTCCTGCGTGTGGTGTTCCCCTTGTGGGTGCAGTGTCTTTTTGCCCATTCAGGTAGACTGATAGCCGGTCGCAGGATTTTGGGAACAGCTATGAACGATGTGTCTGAAAGTGTCGTTCTCATCTCGGACATGACCAGACTACCAGTAAACCTTTTCTTTCTTTTTAAAGAGGGTTAGGCATTTCTCAGACTTTTACAGTAGAAATGTTCATGCTACAAGTACAAAGACCGTATTCCCATCCTTTTCACTGCTGACTTTTCAGGCTTAGTTGTGAATCCAGCATGCCAGGACGTTAGTCTTCCTCCCCCAAGGTGAGAGAGTGTAATTTTGGGGGCCAGGCTGCTGCTCTCTCCTTCCTTCTGCCCGGCTGTTCCCCACACAGAGTTGCTCTGCAGTGGGATGCATGGGGGGTGCTCTGCACAGCGTCAGACGTGTCTGCAGTCAGCACAGGTTGTGTCCCAGCCTCAGGCTGTCCCCAGAGACAGGTGCCTTTTTTCCCCTCTTACCCTGCCCAGCCACACTTTCCTCACCTTGGCTGGTTTTATGCCAGCCACTAATGCAGCTCCAGGATGAAGCCTTGCCTTTTTGCAGTACTAGTCCTGTACTTGAGCACATATTTAGAGTACATCCTACTCCTTGTTAGGACATGAGCAATTGTATTACATCAGGGGCCGTAGGTCTCAGTAATAGTCACTGTGCTAAGATCTATATAGAGCTGTAGGAAGAAATTATCTCTGTCTTAAGGCAGTTCATGTCTGAGTGCACAGGAAATGGAAGTGCAGAGATAAATCGATGCATTGAAGGTCATACAGCAAGTATGGGGGAATCCAGGGCAAGAATTGGGTTGTCTAGTCCCTTTGTATGGGCTTCCACTTTCTTCTGATGTCCTCTATCATACCTTGTTCTCAGTTGCCTCTGCTGTTCCCAAACCAAACTCTCCATTACCTGGTTCCTCAGCTTTGTTTGTCACCTGCTCCAACCTTCCAGCTCTTCTTTTTATTTTTTTTCCTCCCCTTAGTCACGGATCTACCATCAGTCACAGACTGTTTCTAAAGGGTCAGAGGAAGATAACTGATCAAAGCAAGTCTCACACACATCAGCTGTCCTACCCTTGTTGTGTGGAGGGGTCTGCACTGCTATGGCAAAGCTGCTAGGCTGGAAGCTTCCAAAGGGGAGCAGGGTTTGAGACTAGGCCTTCTAAGCGTTTGGTTTGGCCACCTGTGGTGACTCCTTGCCTAGCTTTGGGTTTAGTTTGTTCCCTATATTTCACAGATGGAGCTCAACTGCTCAGCCTGAGTGCTCAGGGGTTCACCACGTTTACTGCTGAGCTGAATCTTCAAGGAGCCCAGACCGCATTTACATACAGGATATGGGTAAGGAACCTCACTTCTTAATACTATGGCCAAAGATGTGGTTTCTGCTTTTTTTGGCTGCCCTGAAAGTGGAATTTTACCTGGACTACGAGATTGAGCACAAGCTATTCATTTCCCCACACTTGCTAAACTGGTACTTAAGCTGTTGCCACTTTGCCTATAGCTATGCCAGGTTCTTTGCTAGATTTGGGGCGTGACTTTCAGCTACCTTAAAGCACTGGTTTAAGCATTGATCTGCTGTAGTTGTTACACTAAGGCCAGGTTATGCTACCTTCACATTTAGAGGAAACTAGAAAACTCTCTCTGCCCCTCCAACAGATCCCAGACTGTGGGGCTGTGTCATGGTTTAGCCCCAGCTGGCAACTAAGTCCCACATGGTTGCTCACTTGCTCCTCCCTGCACCCCAGTGGGATGGGAGAAGAATCAGAAGAAAAAAGTAAAAATTGTGGGCCAGGATAAGGACAGTTCACTGGGACAGCAAAGGAAGAGGAAAATAACAGCAGCGCTTATAGAAGAATATACAAAGTGGGTGATATGCAATGCAATTTGCTCACCGCTCATGATATCCAGCCCGTTCCTGAGCAGCGACTCCTACTCCCTGGCCCTTATATACTGAGCATGACATCATGGGATGGAATATCCCGTTGGCTAGCTTGGGTCAGCTGTCCTGGTTGTGCCCCCTCCCAGCTTCTTGTGAAAACTATCTCTATCACGACTGAAAACCAGGATAGACTGACCAGACTGCTGAGATGTCCCAGCTCAGTGGTGTCAGGAGGACCATCTACATAATATCTGTGTTATTGGGGGCAGCTTCCATCAGCAGTGGACTTAGTACAGTGCAGAGTGATATTTGTGTCTTGCTAATATAAATTTAATCCAGATGACATTTAAGTGACATTTAAATGAATACAGTTGAGTGCTTTTAAGAGATTGAAGGTGTCAGAATACTCTTAGAGTGACTAAACTGGCTAGAAAGGGGCAAAGGGCTCTGTCTGAAAAGCACAAGTCAAAGCAGAGAGGGAGGATGGAGTTTTTTAGAAGCCTTTTTCCTTTCAGCAGCTGGGATGTGGGAGTCCAGCCTCAGGGGCGATTCTTGAGAGAGCTGCCGTTCCACGTGGTTTCACCTGTAACCATTTTAGCCAACTCATAAATCCAAACACCCCATCATACTTCATTACTGCAGTATCTCCTTCACAGATTCCTAGATGGTAAAACATGACCAAACTGAGCAACAAGAACAAAATTGGCGGCATCCCTCTGTGCTGCAGGCCGTGCAGGAACACTGTTCTTGCGAGCTTTGCCGCCTGGTTCAATGCACAATCGCTCCTCTTTCGGTTTGACTTTTTCATTAAAATTACCAGGAAGCCCTGAGGCTCTAGTTAGGATCGAGCTCTCCTGTGTATATAAACAGTTTAAGAAAAATGAATCGCAAAGGTTAGCAAGGGGCTTTCAGAGACTTTGCTAAACAGGTGGTCATGTCATGCTTTCTTATTTAATAAACAGAGCTAGTCTGGACGTCATCCAAGAGGCAAAGAGGTTTTGACATTCTCATTTTCATTGTTGCATTTAAAGTTTTAACTGGTTCTTAGCACTGTACGGTATGATCGTGGGCTTTTTGAACATCAAGGACAGCACAGTGCTAGTAAGCAGACTCCCTCCCAGCACCTCTCAAGGGTGCGTGCTCCTCCAGACCTGTCCCTTCCATGTGGGAAATGGCTGAGGGAAGAGATTCCCCATGCAATACAAGAACAGGAATGAAACATCGAGGTTCTGAAGATACCCGGCAAAGCCAAGATGCTCAAACCAGTTAGGAAGAGGTATGAAAGGGCAACTTGCTAGTACAGGGGACGTATAAACCCAGAGTGGACAGACGACCTCAGACAACTGCTTCACTGCTGGAGTGGGGAGACACCACTATCGAAAATAAAACACGTAACTCCAGAGAGGCAGAGGCATTGCAAATGGCCCAAAGCTAAGGCAGCAATTAACAAAACGTTCACTTTATTTGTATTTTATTCTACTTCTTTAAAGCTATACAGGGGAAGAAAAACTTCCAGGGTCAGAATGAAATGCAGATTTTCAGTAATGTGCTCAGCAGAACGGATATATAAATCCCATTAGCAGTAACGGAAATTGATTGTCTAACCCAAGTAATTGAAATTATTTACTGACTTGGCTCTCTTCTACAGTAGTATCTCTGAATCCTGCCTTTTTGATTGCTGTTGGTAAATACAATGGGCTTTGTTCTACCAGGACTGTGCAGGGGAAAAGGGCATCTTTGAGATTTGAAGGCTAGTGCAGGTCTGTAGCTGCAGAGCCACCAGGCTTGCTCCGAGCCCTCTTGGAAAAGACCAGTAACCTGATGGAACCAGGGACAGAAGGACGTGTTTAATTGGAACATGAGTCAGCAAAACAAGTGGTGTTGATGCTCCAGTGTTGGGCAACTCATTTGTCAAAACTTCTGCTGGAGGAATAAATCCTTAATGAGGGTTTTTCTGGAAGGATGGTGTGCCGCACAGCTCCGGCAGTCTGGAGGCATGTTCAGTTCTGTCCATCAGCCCTTGTGCAAATAAGAAGCAGCAGTGTTGGTTAGGATAGGCGCGTTATTCCTGCTGTGTTGACACTCACAGCAGTAACAAATACAGTCATAGTGGATCAAGAAATTACTGTGAAAGTTGCAGTTTGGACATCTGGGTATGGCTGAGAAATTGCTTACCATTTTTTTCTAGTTTATAAACCTGGAAGTAACACTCTAGAAGGAATATGTCTAGGACTCAGCACCCTTTTTCAAGGACTGGGACCTTACTGCATAGAGTGCAGCAATGCACAGCTACGAGATGACCTTCATCCCTCAAAACTTTCTAGTCCAAGTGAAGGAAATGAACTCAGGTGGGCAGAGCAGGAAATGCAGAAGAAGGTGATAATGGTGAGCACTGCAATTTTTAAGTTGGGTGATCCTGCAGAAAAGGCTTTTTGTAAGAAAAGGTCTGAAGGAAGGCAGTATGTTTTGTGCAGTGTAGCAGCTTCTCCCAAACACGAAGAATAGTAGGGGAAAAGGGACAACTGCCATCGTTAGAGCAGATCATTCTCATGGAGTCATATTCTGCAGGATTGTGTAGGGCAAGATCGTATTTTCCAAGCCAGAGGGAAGTCAATGGCCATATGTCAGTGTTCCAGACAGGAAGCAACCACCTGGACAACAATTTTGGTTAGGTGGAGGTAGAGGGGAGTCTGTGCATTAAGTGAGATTATGTTGAAAGAGTTTGCAGGATTCAAGTACAGTTTGACTATGAGAATGCAGGAAGAGCATAAAATGACAGATTATGACCATTTAGGGGGGTGATGGTTCCAATGGGCCTTTATAACTTCAGATAAAAGGAAAGGAGGTATCTAAGCAAGGCTTGGCAAGGAGAGTCTAGACAGAGATTTGTCCAACATGTCTCTAGGAAGAGAAACTAGTCAGGTAGTGCTCTCTGTGAAAGAGCCTCTAGTGGCAGCACAACTGAAATGAGTGTCTGTTGTTCTGCAGAAGGATTGGATCAAGTACGAAGCTATGTAGACATGGTATCTTTGTTGTAGATCTAATGTGAAGTTGAAGCCTTGGGCTGGAGCTTACAGACCTAATGAAACTATGGCTGTGTGCCAGCTGACTGGTGGTGTCCATTCCTGTGTAGTCTCCTTATCTCTGTGAGAAATCCAGTGACTTGCCTGAACTTAGCTTGCAGTGTGAGAGGGTATATGATGGATGTTACAATTGCTTCTTGTGACTTATCAGTCAATGATCTTTCAATTAACTTTGATTTACATTGATTTATCTATAGCGCTGACTTTAGACCGTGCTGTCCTTGGAACACCAGGAGTGTGTTGTCCCACTCATTTAAGTGAAAAACCTTATTGACATGTTTTGGACCAACATGGAGATCTTTATCAGTCAGAGCTGATAATATCAAAAACAAAGAAAGAATTATCTTGATGGGCTTCCAGTTATGTTCTCTTCTTTTAATTCTTTCGTGTTTGTGTATCATATCAGCCTTTCTGTGATTTTGCTTGAGGTTCATGCAGGCTTATGGCTTCTTGACCATCTGCTTATTCTGGCCATCTATTTATTTCTTTCCAGCCCTCTGGAACACTCATAGCATTCCAAGTTTTGTCAGAAGTCAACACTAATGAATGTTAATGGGTGTCAGGGGAAATGGAATAATAGCTCATGCCTGCTGATATCTCTCTTCAGCCAAATCATTTTGCTGTGAGACCCGAAAAAGATCACACACAGAGAAAAGCACTGTTAGCAAAGTCTCTCTTGTGCAAGAGAGATCCTCTGAGGTTCACAGACTTCACAGCTGTCCCGTGATTTGGGGCACTAGTGATCAATGCCAATATGAGCTTTCTCTAGGCAGTTTTTCTAAGCCTTTATTTTTCTGGCAACTCTAGCTTAACAACACTATAAGCGTTTGTCTTCCAAGTTTGACACTTTTTTTCATTGAAGACTCCCTAAAGATCAATGTTATTTCTTCCTACCAGCCTGTAGCTGTGTTTGGGAGATTTGTAAACCATTCATTTTAGGGAAGACCTGGCCTTAGCTGATGCTTGAGGAGATAATCACTTCCATTTGGTTGCCCACAACCTTACTTAGGCTGAGATACTGGCATCAGGTTTGACCATAACAAGGGGTACCTCTGTGGTGTTAAGAGCCAAGGGCATAGTGGAAAAGGCACCAGAAGTTGCCTTTTCCTCCCTTGTGCAGGCCCCAGTAAAGCTGCCTTGGCCATGCTGGTCAAACTCTTCAAAAGCCCTGGGATAGCCCTACATATGCAAGTATAAATATCGCAGAGTGCAAGAACTGGATGTGCCTAAGAGGCAAATCGCTTATAGCTTGGCTCACCCAAGTAGTCAAGATCTTCTGTGCCCTGAGCGCTTGTGGTGTTTTGATACAACTGCATTGGGGGTGGAGAATGTGCAGCCATGGGGTACGGCTGAACCCAAAGGACGCTCTGTACCTTCCTAAAAATAGTGTAATTTGAAAAAAACATAACTTTTTCAGTTCTGCTAGGGGAACGCTAGGACAACTTGCTCAAATGTATTTAAAATGTGAGCTTTGGGATGGCACTGGAAGGTGGTGTTCCAGCTACAGTAGATTCGGTATCAAAATGAACACTTGGCGTAAGTAATGCAAGATGCCTCTGCATCCCATGCACGTGTTCAACCTTCAGAATAATTAACACTGTCTTTCTTATAATAGTACCTGGCCAGTGTGCTGCACGATGTGCATCAAATCTGGCAGCGGTGCTGAGAAATATCCAGGACCATGGAGAAAAATCTCTAAGACCCAAAGATCGTTGGCAATATTCCCAGTAAAGGTACCTGGAGGACTTTGGCTCCAATCTCTGAAGTAAACCTGCAGCTATTTTCACTGAATGTTTTCAGCTGAATCAGTGTGTCCTCTAGAAAAGCAGATTTACTTCATAAAATTCGCCCTGGTAGAACTTGAATGGTTGTAAGAAGCTGAAGCATGACGGAGCAAAAGGGCAACCCTTCTAGATAGATAAGGGTAGGTATTTTGATGCAGAGAGGGAGGAGGTGTGGTAACACTGATCAACTGGGATTAAAAATAAAGCCAGAAACCAGTTCTCAACTAAATGAATAGAGACCAACGACTTGTGCAGTTGCTTATCTTAATGAGGGACAGAATTGGAGAACTAGTATGACTTTACAAATGTAGGGGGAGAAAAATTATTTAGTATTAAAAGCTGAGAAATAGAGCATCAAAGTAGAGCTAAAGTCAAACATTCTTTTCAGTACTTAGAACTTCTTGGAGAGGCTTTTCTCTGTTTCTGTAGTCAATAATCTGCATAACGCAAACTAGAGGTGTTCATGAAACCCTCAAATACAGTAAATCATAAGCTAGTGCCAATTTGTCTTGATTAAATTCAGATGAAGTCTAGGTATACAAGGCTGAAGGGAACCAACTCACTGCTGCTGGCACAGTCCTCTAATATCCTGATCTGAGCTGAAACACAGCCCTGAATGTTTCACAGGTCTGTAGGAGGGTGTTGTCCTTCCAGTTCCATTTCCCCCTGTGGTTTTCTATCTTAAACGGGGTTGAATTCTGGTGCAGGGGACTAAATACATGTAGTATCTCTGCAGAGCTGGGGAAATTGCCTCTATAATTTCTCACACACTGCGAGGAAGTTAATTGCATTTCCACTTGCTTCATCATTCTTAAAGGACAAACAGTTCATTATGGTTCATGCCCCAGAGTAAATCGGCATTTTTATGAATATCAACAAGATATCTTCTCAGGCACCTAAGAGCAGAGGTTAGTGTCTCAACAGAGCACAGTGAAGCCTTGTCCCTAATGTGTGCGTGACCTAATGCTTATTCTTTCTTCTTCAACTTAATTCTTCAAACTTTTGGCATGTCCACAGTCTGAAGTCTGCCCAGATTTCAAGTTCTTTTTTGTTTCCAAAAGAACGTGTGGTTTATACGTTCTGCAATTACTACCGGAGCTGCCCTCAGCCTCAGGGAGAGGTAAAATAAGGATGCACTCAGCAAGTAGCCATTGCTCGAAGGTGAGGTTATGTGTCCGAGTAAGGCGTTGGGAGGACCTGAAGCTGCTTGGTTCTCTAAGAGTGGAAAATTTTGGTGTCTTACTGAAACAGCTGTGAGAATTATTAAGACATGTTCAGGAGTTCTGTTGTGTCTTTTAAGCAGCATCCTAGGTAGCTGCGCATATGAATTATTTTGACTTCTCCACAGTCCTGCCTACACACTTAGTTTGGTGCTTTGCAAGTAGGTGCTAATGGTACCGTGTGAGAAGTCTTTGTAGGAATGGCTTCTGAACACTGCAGCTTAGTGGAGTGCCCAAAATTAATTTAATTATTTTTTCTGTAGAGGAGAGGCATAGCAGCAAGCGGGGCTTTACAGATAACCTCCAGCTTCCTGCAGACACAGTCACTTTTGGAGGGTTCCCATCTGAAGGCATTGAAGTTCTGTATGGAGATTTGTTTTCTGCATAGAGTAAAATTCTCACTTTAATCAAATGCAGAGTTATGGAAAAATTTGTGAGTGCTTTGTAGTTAAGGCTAAATTTTTCAGGAGTGCCTAAAAAAAGAAAAAGATGGTGCAGGTCTGATTTATGAAGGTATTTATCTGGTTAAAGTTATGGGGGGATGTTTACTGGGAGTTACAGAAATGCTACAGTATCTCACTTGCCTTGCAGTCGCTTGCTGAGGTTTTGGTCTTTGCTTGTCATTCTCACTAACTGCTGCTCTGAACATCGAGGTCATTAAATACTTTTTGCACAACCAGCCCGAAGATACACAGGCATGGTTGCAAATTCAGCCAGATAGGCTGCTTCTCCTAAGAACAGCCTCCTACATCTTGTCTCAGTGGCAGTATGTGCCGAGAGATGTCCCAGTGAGTGGAGTTCCTGGCCATAGTCCTACACCTCCTATGGCTGGAATGTCACTCAGGCGATTTCCTCCTGTTTTTTTCTTTCTTGGGAGGTTTGTTGGGTTTTGTTTTTCACTCTATGGGCAGCCCCACTTACCATCGGAGATCTTCACTGTGTAAAGACTTCATTGCGAAGTCCAACAGATCCTACAGTTGTTTCTTGCTTGAGTATTACGTTCAATGCCCTTAAAAGCATTGATGTTTCAAGTAGGTATTTTATACAGGTGTTTTATATCCTCTGACAGGAGTTAATTTCACCCACTAGATAGTACTTCATATTTAAAAGTGTTGCTCTCTAGAATGCTGCTTACTAAGCAAGCGAGCAGAGGTGGAGAGCTGCTTGAGATAGCAAGGTGTATCCATGCCATCTACAGGTAGAAGAATGAAGCTGGGAAAGTGCAACTTTGACGTTTCCCGCGCTGTCCAGGTTTACGCTCTCGAATCCTGCTACGGCGGCAATCGGCTCCGCTGAGCACAGCAGTGACCAGCAGGAAGGGGTGAGGGGCAGCGCTCTGGGTACGGACCCCCATCAGCCCGTCTCTGGCAGGGTTGGTGCAGGCAGCAGGGAACCAGCAAGTTTGTGGTATGTGGCTGCGACTGTAAATAAGAGCGGCTGTGAAGTTTGTGTTCCTGTCACCTCTGCAGGAGATGTGGGGGTGCTCAGCTGCGGGTGCTGGCGCGTCTCGCTGTGGTATGGAAGAACATGTCATCCAAAAAAGGCTGCTGCGACAGGGCGCCAATAAAATCCCTGTGATCCATGGGAGAATGTGAAGGTGTTTGGGGAGTTGGGGAGGAGGGAAAGCCCAACAGTTTGTCAGGGAAGAGAGAACTTCTTAATTGACTGTCAAACCATAACCTTGGAAACCTAGGGAAAAGAGGCATCAGCATGTCTGTCAGCGCAGATAGGCATCAATCCTCCCTGGCTAGACAGCAACATGATTACTTCTGGGATAATGTCACCGTGGAACTGCAGAAGGCTGATCTGGCCTGTCACAAAGGTGCGTCCCACCTCCTCCCCTCGCTCGCTGAAGTTGTTTCATGTAAATTGACTGTTTACAACTATTTTTTAATTAGGAGGGATTAAAACCTGTATGTCTATTTTGAAATATCTACTTTCACTGTTCCTGTTAATATTTCACTATTTCTATTCCAATATAAGGTTAAACAGGGGAGAAATATAATCTTCACCATTTTCTGTCTGTATTTCCTACTGGTTTTGTGATTCCCTTTGGTTCAGCCTATGATATCCTGGCAAAACAGGTATGCAGTAGTTGATAGGAAATACCTCTAAATTGCTTTAATTTTAGCAGAAAGAAATAATCTTAAATTACCAGAAAAAAAATTACTTCAGAGCAATTTGTTATCTGGAAAAAGATTTGGAGCCTGATCTGACAAGGGAAGAAAAAAGCCTCCTTTTCCTTTTAAAAGCATTTTCCTAACCTTGTGGTGGTCTTTGGGACAAGTCAGCAGTCCTTCACATCCCAGGGTGGGAGCTTATCTCCTGACCAACACCCAGACCTGCTGATGGAGGACCTGAGGCAGCCATCTGTCTCACTTTGCAAGGAGAAGATGTTCCACAGGAGCCTTCCTACAAGGCTGGTAAGGGACAACTTCACCATGCTGTGCTAGATGATTCTGTCTGCCCTAAGACGTGACTCTGCTTTCCAGCTCTGGAGTCGTGGACTTTGTCCAGGATCTCTTGCCCATGGAAGTGCATGTCCAGGATGAACTGTTGCTTCTTGGATGGAGCATTAAGCATTGCTCCTTACCTGCCCCTCTGATCAGCTGCACCTCTTCATGGTGGCCCTAGCAAAACCCAGTGTTACCAACATCTGCTGTGCTCCAAGAGACACTTCTCCAGGAACCCCAGGTAAAATGTTATCATTTGAGAGCTTGTCCTATGTGTCCTTCGTGCCACATTCAATAGCTGTGAACTCACTCTGCTGGGCAGTAAATGTATGTCAGGAAAAGTCATGAGCAAGGGGCAGTCCAGAAGTACTCTGCCCTGCCTCAATCTACGACGAAGGTTATGAGTAGGATTGTGTAAATAATTGGTTATTTTTGCTGATGAGTGACTGAACAGCCTGGAGTACAAACACTGGGGTGTTTTTTCTGTTCTTGCTGAAATGAAAACCCTCAAAAATTAACTTTGCCTCAGATGAAGTGCTCTTAGTACCAGTGCCAGTAGTTTTGGCTGATGCAAAACTGTTTGGTTTAGCTTTGTTTTTGTCACTGTACTTGCTTTGCTTCAGGTAAACTAGAGCATTTCTTTTTAAAAGGGAAAATGTACTGAACTGTTGAAAAATTTTGAACAGACTGGATTACAGATTTAATGCACAGTGACTGTGTGACATGAGATTGCTGCTGTTATCATTCTGCCGGAAAAAGAGGACTGTGTTCTGCTACTGGAAAGGAACTATGGGTGAACATGGTGTCTGCTCTCTTCACTTTAGTTCTGTGATTTGTTCTTGGTTTAGGAGCATCTCTGCATTTTCCTGTGTGATGGCAAGGGCCATGGGAATGAAGTGCATGCTGTAAATGAGGTTATGTCCAGACACTGTGATTTATGACCCTAATATTGCAGTCTTGTCTCAACTTCTTTGCAAAACTTATCCTAATGACATCTACTGCTATCTGGGAGGAGAAAGGGGATCTTAACTTACAGCTCAATTTATATTAATTGCCTTTCTTCTTTACATGCCCAAACTAAATTTTTGCTACTTATTTTGCAGGAGTTTAGAGGAGGTAATTAACAATACCATGCCCCGTTGTACTGCACGTTTCAAACAACTCGTATGACATTTTCTGAATTAAAAATAATTAGTAGTGTAAATGATCAAAGCAGTTTGTCAAAGGGCAAGCATCTGTGCTCACTGAAAAGCTTTGAAGACACCAGCCCATTAACACCCATGAAATCCACGATCTATGGGACTGCGCTAAGGAGCAGGCCTTGTAGATGTTCTCCAAACGACTTGAGGCATGTTAATTTTCTCCCCAAAGCGCTGACAATCAGTTTAAAACCCCTTTGGTGTATCTTACCTGACTTATCTCCACCTCTTCTGCTTTTTGAAGCACAGCACCTTGGCTGGAGGCTCCTACGTGCACAGATATTGCACCCAAAGGGAGGGTGTGAGTACATAGAGGTGTGTGAGCACTTGTTATGCAGGGTGACTCTGAGACTTCATCTCACAGGGTCAGACAGGCAACTTGTGATTACTCAAACACACCTTCATTTGCCTTCCCAGCTGCTGATGGAGGTATGAGGTGAGTGGCTGCTGGCACCAGCCATGGGTGGCAGAGGGATTTAGCAGAGGACCTCAGGCAGACCTCTGGGTCTTGGCCCTGCATTGTTTGCTGTTCACCCACAGACCAAATGTGAATTAATACAGGCTCAAAAGCTTACCTCCAGCCAGCGTGTGTGTAGGTGGGTACATTTAAGGTGGTATGTGAGCAGTATAGTATGATATTGCACCAGAAGAGTGGTTTTGCAAATGATTCCAGGTTTGTAAAAGATCTGTGAGCAACGTGTGAGCACACGCTTCATCCTTGTGTGGCCCGTCAGGATAAAAAAAATCTCAGGGTTTGTTTTTAATTTATTCTGAGGACCCGCAACACCATATTTGCTACACAGATCTCAGCATGGACTGCTATAGCCCCTGAGGGGGGAGGGCAGGAGCCAGCGGGGCTGGGAGGAGCAGAGGGAGAATGGAGGATACTGCATGCAGGGCTGGCTTGCTGCAGCTCATGGGAAAAGTATGTTTAGAGTCTCCAAATAGCTCTCCCACTTGTACATATAGCACAGTTCCTCTTTAGCACTGGGATTTTTTAGCCCTGGATTGAAATTTAACAGGAAACTGTACGTGGATTTTGAAGGGATGGAAAAAGTGACTCCTTTGATGTGGCTGGGAAACCACATTTTGGGAATTTCCACAAAGGCTGCTGTGGAGATTCCAGATGGGGAGTGTTGCGGTCTAATCTATGAACTGTAGACACAATGATCAAGCTGCTGAGGCTAAAATCTGCTGAAATTAGGAGAAAATTGCCCTCTGGCAATATTTTCATAAAAAATAATTTGCATATGAAATGAAGATTTTCTCCATCACTTTCTTCAATACTCATAGCTGAATTTTTCCCAACCTGGGAAGCGTTTGCCCTTGCAACGACCCTGGGACTGGGCATTTCTATAACCCCATTTTACTGTGAGAGAAGTGGGTTGCAGGGAGTCTGCAGGACGCATTTGTGAGCATGTTCTGCTATAGAGGAGAGATGTGAGCCTTGGTGTTCAAAGCCCAAGGCTAGTCCCTTAACCCTGGACCAATCTCCCTGCCTTTCAATTGATTTATATGTAGGATTTCACTTCTTCATCATAGTGTATACCGTAAGTCATGCAGGCACATTCTGCATTAACAGCGTTGACCCACACAAAATCTATGGGTGCATGGAATCCAGACTTAAATGCACATTTCCAAAAAACAGGGTCCATTGCGTAGATGCAAACAATTATTTTCACGTCATATGAGGATGTCCATGTAAGATCTACTCTCCAATTTAAAACGTAGATCCTTTTTTAGTATTCAAGCTAGAGAGAGACCATATCCAGCCTCTTCTGGAAAACTGGGCTTCAAGTCTTGGGAGGTTAAAGGATCTAGTTATAAAAGGAGTTTTCCTGTAGTCAAGCTGGGAAGCCTGCTGGTAAATTCAGTGGAGCGAGCTAACCTAACGACTAGGATGCTTTGGGTTAATGGTGAGTGTCAAACACGCAGCCTGGTGCTGAAGCCCAGTTGTGTGCTTCTGTCCACTTACTCATGATACACACCTCGGCTACTAGCAGGTTCAGCCAGCAAATGTCTGACGCAGAAACCAATGAGAACAGAGAGCTTTAGCCTGAAAGCTCTAGTTATGTTATGCCATTAAGACATTTTTATTCTATCTGCTCTGCTCCTTCTCCACTCTGCATAAAAATTCCTACCAGCCCTTTAAATTTAGGCAAATTAAGGGCACACACTGAACTACTTGTTATTAATATCTCAGCACTATTTTCTAATTTCCAATTCATGCTTGAAATGGATTAAAACCGCTAATCCTTGACAAGGCAGCAAAATTTGATGCTAATTTATTGATGTGCTCTTTTAAGAAACTTTGGGTTTCTTGTCTATAAATTAAATTTAAACAGAGCATTCAAGGTCCTTCCCAATTTAGAGAGTAGAGAGCAGAGATCTGCGTGCTGAAACACCGCATGTCCTTGAGCTTACTGTACAGTATGGCTGAGGAGGGGCTGCCTTGTTTTCCTAAGGGGATGTGTTTGTGCCTTGATATCTGTCTCTTAAGGTCAGCCGTGCTGATGGGTTCTCCGTCTCCCACCGCTTGAGCTGTCTCAAGGTTCACCTTGAAGAGTGCTCCAACCTCTTCTCTTCCACTGAGCTTTTTGCTCCTGTCCCAAGCTCAGATGTTGCTTGGTACTGTAGGTGGTTTTCAATGAGCTGCCCCAGATGTGGGATGTCAGGGCTGAGCTGGGGAGAGGCTCTGCTGTCCTGCAGAGAAATATTGTAGAGTTCTTGCACATTTTTCATTACCTTGGAGCCTTATTTCAATCTTAGTCCTGTAAGTTTACATTAGTAGCATGCTCATTTACAAAACTAAGTTTATTATTTTCAGAATATTGCAGTTAGGTGGCAATTGTTGCTTTCCTTGGTTGTTCTCTTGCCTGGGTAGGAGTAAATGCTGGGGAAGCTTAGAAAAAACTTGCTGTAGGAACCTGTGCTCTGTGCCTTCCTCGTGCTAAGCAGAGCTGCCTTTTTCTTATCCAGCTGCACAGCCCCCTTACAACTCTGTGAAAGACAACAGGAATGCCAGCCGTGTGCTGGACCGCATCAAAAGCAGCGCGACCAGCATGTCGAGGGAGGCGATTCTCCTCCTCTACTCCACTATCATGAGACCCCACCTGCAGTACTGCATCCAGCCCTGGGGTTCTCAGTACAGGAAAGACGTGGAACTGCTGGAGCAAGTCCAGAGGAAGCCACAAAGTCGATCAGAGGGCTGGAGTACCTCTCCTATGAGAACAGGCTGAGAGACTTGGGCTTGTTCATCCTGGAGAAGAGAAGGCTCTGGGGAAACCTAATCATGGCCTTCCAATACCTAAATGGGACCTACAGGAAAGCTGGAGCGTGGCTCTTTACAAGGGCAGGGAGTGATAGGACAAGGGGTGACGGGTTTAAACTGAAAGAGAGGAGGTTCAGATTAGATATTAGAAAGAAATCCTTCCCTGTGAGGGTGGTGAGGCCCTGGCACAGGGTGCCCTGAGCAGCTGTGGCTGCCCCTGGATCCCTGGCAGTGTCCAAGGCCAGGTTGGATGGGGCTTTGGGCACCCTGGGTTGATGGGGGGTGTCCCTGCCCATGGCAGGGGGGTGGAACTAGGTGATCTCACTCCTCAGAACCACTTGGCTCCTGTCTGGATGCTGCTGCTGCCTGGACTCATCCCTGAGCTCGTTACACCAGGTATTTCCTTTACTTTTTTGCACAAAAAGCGGTGTTCGTCCTGCTGGGTCCTCTTTGTTGGGTTGGGATTATCAGCATGCTTTGGGGAAAAACACGTTCAGGCTTATCTGTCCTTCTGTCTGTTCGTAAATACCCATGGAGTAAGAACACACACACAAGTGCCTGTGAACAAATCCTCACCAGCTCATGCTTCTGTCTCTTCACTGCGATTTCTGCAGCACTGCTGTGAAGAACTCCTCTGCCTGGCTGTCCTCGAAGGGTTCTCAATTATCCCAGCAAAGTTTTGGAAATTCAGGGGAGTGTGAAACATGTAATTCTCAAATACTGAGGCTGGGTTGGTGGTGGAAGTAACGCTGGCTCAGGGCTCTTCTGATGGTGCATCTTGGCATTTACAGGATTTCCTTGCAGAGCTTTTTCCATCCTGAGACCAAACACGTTCCCACCTGTATCTCACACAGCGTTAGCTTAGCTGGGTTTCCTGAAACGCTTTGTCCTCTTACGAAGCTACAGCTTTTAAATGTAAAAAAGCAAATGGTGTCTCAGAGCCCCGATATCATAGGGATGGGAGTGAGTATTGAGAGGTGGTCTCTAAGCAGGATTCTGACCTGGAAAGTTAAACGCACACTGAATCTTCTCCATACAGTGTTTGCTTCACAGCTAATAAAGCTGCGTGCCAGAAAGAGGACAAGACTAGATCTGCCTGGCCTCTGAGTCTGGTTTTCACAGCAGGCAGGGGCTGCCCACCATTCAGTACAGCTGAAAATTCCCTGAGCAAAAGCCAGTGGCTAAGACACGTAATGTTAATTACAGATAACATCGAGTGAAATACCTGGAGGAGACAGGCAGTAGCTGCAGTCTGGAGAATCCAAAGGGACTTGTCTGAGTGGCATTAATTTTTAACACTTTAATCAGGATAAAATCCCTCTGCAAAGTCTTAAGGGGAGCAGGAGAAGTCTGTTTAATTTTTTGGAATATAACCTGAAGGAGAAAGCAATAATTTCAGCAATCTCTAGTGATGATGAAGTTCTTAATTGGACAACAGGAAAAACAAACTCCTCATTTTTTACCCAAGCCAATTAAAATTCAACTGAAGCCAGAAAGACAGCAGCAATTCCATTATCTTTATAAGCCGTTCCATAAGATCTGAATCTCTTGCATTGTCTATTTTCTTTTTTTTTAAATGAGACCTCACGCTGCCCTGATAGACACTTCTTTGCTAAAGTCGGAGGGTTTTTGCCCAGGAAGAGGCAGGTTTCTCCTTCCCCAGCTGCTGTTTGCATGGCCAGTGGTGGGCTGAGCCATCAGAGAGGACCTGCGCAGCGTGGGAGGGGGAGCGGCAGCAGAGGACCAGTTGCGTTCCTCCGCACCCCCAGGAGCGCTTCCTCCCGCTCCGAAAAAATCCTTCCTCACCAGAACATAACAGTGTGCTAATAACCTTTCAAAACCTGGAGCTGTATTCTACAGGTGTACGAGGCATATGGCTTCTCCCCTATTAGCAATGCAAATTTAATCAACCAGAATAATATTCAAAGGCTTGGCTCAGCACGAGCCAACAACCAACAAGCAGTTGTCACTTTTTCCCCGCTTTTGACAAACATAAGAAAGAACTTTGATTAAAATTTCGATTCTCCTTAAAACAGATACTCCTTTGAATGAAAGGAAGCAACGTCCTCTAGAAGATCTATTGCGGTTCCACTGTCACTTCCCAAAAAACTGCTTTTATATCCAGATCTCAGCAACAACAGATAGAAAAATCTGTTACTTTCCAGTTGAGAAGCAATCCCTGTCACCAACCATGCTGTAATTCGGCAAAGTGGCAAAGTTCAGGTTGATCTGCATATTTTCCCGTTTGGGGTTTTTATTGCGTTTCAATTTAATTTCGTAGCACGACGCTGTTTGTTGTTGCCTGACTCTTGCTAATAGCCTCAATATGCTGCATGTCTTCTCTTCTGTCTGTCAAACGGCACCGGGTTTATAGACTTCACCGCAGAGCAGAAGACTGGAGTGTTTTGATGCCCCTCCTCGCTGCAGCAGCACAACCTGGATAATCGTGGTGGCACTCCTGGGAGAGGTCAGCGTGGTCACGTTTAACGGCGAGGGCCACGGAGGCAGGGAGTCCCCAAGCCAGGACTGACTCCAGGGTGCTCTGCCCAGTTTGCTGGTGGGGATAAGTGTGGTTTTCTGGTGATTTGCAGAAGAAGGTGGTGGTGGTGGTTGGAGTTTTGTTTGAAGCTCATGGAAATGGTGAAAGAAGGGCAAGGACAGAATACAGAAAGGAGGGTCTAGGCACAGATTACTCTCTGAAAAGCCACAGGTTAACACGTGCAGGTGGCTGTTCAGGGGTGGTCTGGGTGATACACTACAGACTAAAACAGGACACAGTTATTTTATTCTGGGTGGTATGTTCTCAGACAGGGCCCTGCAGAGAGACGTTGCTGTTGGGGCAGCTCCAGCTGAAGGAAAGCTCTGCGGTGGGCTTGTCCAGGGATCAGGACGAGGATCGCCTGCACTGGATCATGTCACAGGTACCACAACTGAATAGGAGACTCCCTTCACTGACCTCTTAACAGCGTCCCATGCTGCTGGAAGGGGATGACCTTGTTCCTCTGCATGTTTTTAGGAGCTTTGCAGTGTTTCCTGGCAAGCATGGGGCCTCCTACCACCCAGGGGACTGGCACTGACTGCACGTTACTGATGAAGCTGGTCTTTTAGCTGCAGCATAAATACTGATTTTGATCTGGCTGACACCAGGTTTGACCCGATGGCACTTCGCTGGTATTTGTGGGTGCTGGTGAAGAAAAGATCTGGTCCTGCAACCTGTCTCAAAAATAGCTTTACCCACATCCTGTGGTAGGTAAAACTGCCTCTCTTTTGTGTTTTCCTATAAAATGCACATGGTTCTGCATCCCAGGGCTGCCGCCTCCTGTCATCTGGGCAGTCAGAGAAAACTATCGTGCCATCTAGTTGAGTAATTGTTGGAGATCAGCAAGACACCACTTAAAATTTCAGATAATTGTGGTCACTTTATTTTTTCATTCACTTAGTGAAAGAAAATATGAAATTATCACAGTAGATAATTATGGTAGTAGGTTTCTTGTGTTCTTGTTCATTAAATGCTGGTTGAGAATGGTGCACTAATGACTTTGCTGAGTTATTTCAAATATTATTATCATTTACAAGACTAGAAACCTTTTTATTGAAAGCCCCTTTATCTAAAAAGCCCTGCATGACACATCCTTTTAAAGGACCATTTGATCATAAAAAATATCAAAGTCTTTCTGGCTACTGCAGAAACATGGAAACTGATTTGCCTGAAGATGCAGAGGCAGATCCTGTGGTGCATGATGAAGAAGGGCTTGGCTTGTTCTGTAACCTTTCTGCTACAGCAGTGAGACGGTTGTTCCCATCTGCTGCTTTCCCAGGACCGCCTGGACACTGTGTCTTGAAGATTTCAGCTGTGGCTGAGGTTTGCTGGTGGGATCTGAAGTTATTAGGGATGTGGAAACACTGTGTGAAGGTAGGACAAACCTGGGAGCTCTGTTTCCATGAGGGAAATAAGAATACAGCCAGCCTAAGGAAAATAAAAAGCTAAAATAGGAATGTTGGACTTCAGCAACGTGAGTCTGTCTCTGGTGGGAGCCATGGGGGTGGCAGGCAGGTCTCTGGGGTGCCCCTTCCCAGCGTGCTGCCCCAGGGGCTGTGCCGCATCTCGCTGCCTGTCGCTGCTCTCCGCATCCCTGCCTTGTTCAGGAAATGGCTTCTCACTGCTGTGAACTTTGTGGCTGGGGTTTCTCACCCCGTCTGAAGCTTTGATTTATGTAGGAGCTTGTTTGTAGGCTGTTTGCAAAGTTGTCTGCTGCTGATAAGTTAGTGCTGTAGCCAGCGTGTTTCTGGCCTCCGTCCAGCTATGTGCGGTGCTTCCTGATGTACTGTCTGCCTCTTGCTTGAACGTTTGTGTGCTGCCCGTTGGCCCTCATGTGCCATCGCCCTGCGATCTCGCCCACATGGCCTCTAGCTTAACGCTGGTGCTTCATGGTAGAGCGGCGGGGCACTGTCTGTACCAAGGCAGAGCGCTCCACGGGGCTCGGAGGCTTCTATGGGCAGGGTGGCACCTGGGGGCTTCCTGTTGGCTCTGCAGTCCCCCTGGGTGGGTCATGGGGACAGGGGTGGCCAGGCGGCATGGGAGCGAGTAGTGCTGCCAGAGGGCCAGGAGCAGACCTCCACCAGCACAAGGGCAGGAGGACAGAAGGGGTGGGCAATGGTCACAGCTCACAAGGGACCTGGCAACATGTAGCCGGAGCAGGGCTGCATTGGGATGGAGGTAAACACCAGCCTTCACAGGAGGAAGCAGAGCCCTGAGGCTCCTGGTGCATCATCACACAGCACTGTAGGTAGCAGAAATGTGGTGGCGAGCGAGCACAAGCGGCGCTCCCACTGTGCTCCGCGGGGTGCGGGTTTCACATGTGTCTCGCACAGAGCTTTTAGTTTTGTTTTCCTAGGGAAAAGTACATTTCAACATCTCTTCTTGTGGTGTCTCTTCTTCATCCTGTAGCCAGACAGGGTGGTATGAGTGCCTGAACATCTGATATGATTCTGGGGTCGTGGCTTGGTTTGGGGTTTTGGGGTTTAATAGATTCTGTTCAGCAATGACCAGCAGCGAGCAGAGTCTTTGGGTATTTTGATTCCCTTGATTGCTGATTTTTGTTTACTGCAACCTCTTGAAAAACAAAGCACTTCTTATCTCTGCACGGGAGATGAAGCCATCTCTTTAGCTGCAGCCTACTCGAGAAAAAGGGTGTTTTTCTGATGCTTGTGTGTTCCCCTGAGAAAACATGAAACACAATGGAAGGAGTTTAAGCAAAAAGCCAAAGTACTTGGACTCCAAAGGCATCAAAGCTGAGTTACTTTCCTTTGAAAACAGTCTTTGGGTGGGCTATGATTATTTCTAGGCATTTATGATGCTACCCATCAGGCAGGTTTTATCCTAGCTAATTTTGTCTTCCATTTCTCGATGCTTGCTTTTTTTTCTTTTTGCTTTGATGCACTTAGCTAAACAAGCTCATATATGCTCCCAGGAGAAAACTCACCTCTGAGAGGTAGTGCAGCTTGGGACCAGGCTGTGCAGGCAGCCCCCACCCAGAAGCCCAGTCTCCCCCCACAGCCCAGCAGAATGGCTTCTGCATTGGTTGCGTGTGCCAGCAGACCCGGGGGTCCCTCTCCTCCGTGCTCTAAATCCACCCCTACAAGGGCTTTTGTAATAAACTTTCTTCCTGAGCTTGAAGGTCTGCAAAAACAAGTGATTCTGGCCCTCCTCAACATGTTCTCATTAGGCTAGATCAAGCCAGCACAATAAGGTAGTTCAGTATTTTATCTTGTTTGGTTTTTAAGCAAAGCAGACGGAGTCCTGCAAGTGAAATATGCACACGCTGATAGCGTTGGCGTATGCTCTGTTCGGTTTGATCTGGGAAGGAAGCCTCTCAGATGGAGACTGCTGCAGATGGGTCTGCAGGAGGAAGGACTAAAAGGTCAGCAGGGTCCCTCTGCTCTGCACAGAGCTGATTAGCGGCTGTCAGTCTGTCTGGTGGATGTGGTCTGGGCACGGCACGCAGGAGAACCTGCAGCATTAGCTGGGTCTGTGCCCTGTGGGGTCTGAGCTCTGCAAACCCAACTGTTTGTGGGGTGAACATGACATGCAGTGATGATACGGGGTGGAAAGCCACAGCCCTGGTGTCTAAGACAGCCAGAATAGCTTCAGGGTATTGATTTCAACAAGGGCTGTGCAGAACTGCGCGTCTTTAATGAAATTCAAGTATCATGGATTTGTCCAGGTCATGAGGGAAAAATCATCTGTAAGTCAGCCTTGAGCTGAGCTGTCCTGTCCCTGTGGGTGGCTTGGTGCAGGAGCAAGCATCAAAAACCTGATCTGCCACAAGGCCACGGGGAGGGTGTGTGTCCGGGCTGGCTGGATGCTCTTCCACATGGTGCCTGGGGTAGCCTCACCCCTCCTGTCACCCCATTTTTGGTGACTTAGAGCAGGAATGAAACACTGAGGATTTACTGTAGAAATCGTGTTTACAATGTCAAATCTTCAACAGTGCTTTTTCTTACGGGCTTCACTCATGTGAGGAGTAAGGCCCTTGTTTCAAAACCTGTCCTGTTCAACTGGCCTCTAAATATGTCAGGCAAAACGTTTTCCATATTACCTAAGTTACCAAAGTGTCTTTTCCTCTTACTGCTTCTTTTCTTCTTATTCTCTCTCCATTCCTGTTACCTGTGCAACCTGCTTGTTTGCATATAGTTACTTCATCACACTTTTTCTTTTGTTCAGATTGGTAGTTTTGAGGTTTTTCTTTTACATATAATTTTTAATCTTGTAAGTTGGCTGTTGTCAGCATAGCTGCAAGCCAAGAGAAAATAACGGGCTTCAGAACAGAAGTAATGAGATTTGAAGTTAAAAATGTCCCGGTGAGACAAACAGTAGCAAAAAACCACGAGGGACAGATTTTATCTCTTTAGGTCATGCTGATCAGGAATATTTCCTACAAGAAACCTTGCTGGTATCAATGCGGTGAGTATGGGAGAGCAACCTGACCTACAGAAGAACATGCTTCGAGTTGCTTCCTACGAGGACAGGCTGAGGGAGTTGGGCTGGTTCAGCCTGGAGAAGAGAAGGCTCTGGGGAGACCTAATTGCTGCCTACCAGCACCTGAAGGGGCCTACAGGAAAGCTGGAGAGGGGCTGTTTATGAGGCCAAGGAGTGACAGGACAAGAGGGAATGGCCTTAAGCTGAGAGAGGAGATTTAGATTAGATATTAGGAAGAAATCCTTCCCTGTGAGGGTGGTGAGGCCCTGGCACAGGGTGCCCAGAGAAGCTGTGGATGCCCCTGGATCCCTGGCAGTGTCCAAGGCCAGGTTGGATGGGGCTTTGGGCACCCTGGGTTAGTGGAGGGTGTCCCTGCAGGGGGTTGGAACTAGGTGAACTTTGAGGTCCCTTCCAACCCAAACCATTCCATGATTCTATTGTTTTAATTTCCTTGGCTCCTAACAACCTTTCTGAACGATGCTGTTACCCTCCGTCAATGCTCCAGGGGTTGGAGGTCTCTGGAGATAATCTCTGTGACTGTCGTACTTACGCTGTGCAGGTGAGCCATGTCTCTGCCTGTGTATGTTCGCCATCTCTTTGCAGAGAAAATAAGCTATTGCTGGAGGGTTGGGCTGGTTGCTTGGCTTTCAACTGTGATCTGTGAAATTCCCAAGGAGCCTAAAAAGCAGTGGGAGTGCAAAGCAAAACAAAACGTACTGGGAAAGAGCAAGACTCAGCTGGCCACAAAGGAGATGAGCTGCTTAACACACCGGTCTGAAACTGTCCTGCTCTGCTCCATCCAGGGCAGGTTGCTCTGCAGACTCTCCCCTCCACGCCTCGTGGCTGTTTTGTCCTGATGCCCTGGTGCCGGCCATCCCATGCAATCCATCTCCCACAGCAGCAACAAAATAGTTCAAATGTGTTGCCCTCCTGGGGCAGGCTGCGATGTCTGTGTGTTTGAAGGGCGTCAGGGGAAGAGCTGATGCTGGGGTCACCGTAGGGAGACAGAGAAGGAGCCATGCTGTGCTTGATGCTTTCCTAATGCATCTCCCTGCAGGAAAAGCCACGCTCCGCATGTGTGTAAGTGTCTCTGAAGAACTGACAGAAAGTTTAAGCCTACAAATTAAACGTGGTAACCTTTAGGAAGGGGCAAGTCAAATCTGCATGGGACTCGAAGCGTGATTGTTTAGTCTCGCCATACGGAGGTATGGATAGTGCTCTGGCACCTGAGAAAGGTGGCCTGGGCTCTGAGGCAGCTGCTCGGGGGAGGAATTGCCATCTGGATTCTTCCCTGTGTGCCCGTGAAGCTCATGGTCCCACCAGGCTCCCTGGAGAAAAGCCAGGCTGAGCTGTGGAGCACCTATCGTTTTGCTCAGGTACTCTGTGATAAAATAGAGCAGGACACCGCTGGGAGTCCACTGTGGAGTTTGATCCAGTAAGGTCATTAGTGAAAATGGGTTTGGAAAGGAACATTTTTGGGGAAGTTTAAGCTATAAATGGGAATGCTGTGGGATTTTTAGCTCCAAGCACGGGGAGCTTCTGAGGACTCAAACAATGAAGGGTGCAAAAAAAAAGTCACTCTAGGGAGTATCCATGACTTTTCGTCAATCACCCGTCTGTGCCAAATGAAGGGAAAACAGGCAAACCAAAAAAGTGTCAGACTGTTACTACTGGTGGGTGACACAGATGCTAGATTTATTTAAAGCCTGGGACTAATAGCTACACTGGATGATACACAGCTGACTCGGGTGATGTATGAATACAACCCAAGTTGGAAAATTTCACAAGCCAGTTTTCAAGGCGGAAATTATTAAGAAGTGCCCTTTACACATCACCAGCTAAGTGGTGTGTATTTGCTGCTCGGAGCTACTGTGCCAGTTGGACGTCTGCCAGGCTTGTAATGCTGCTTTAAAAGGGATCCATGCGGCGTTTTTGCATTTTCTGTTATCCAAACAGACTCACTTGAATGTTAATTTGTTCCCGACTGCCAAGGACCTGACTCTGCACAAAGCCGAACGTGGCCGAGCCCTGTGCCTGCTGGAGGGGCTGCTCCCATCCCTGCTCCGTCGGGCTGGGGCTGGAGGCACACGCTGGGGATGCTGGCTTGCTGCAGTCGGGGAGCAATCTGTCATTGGGATATAAAATGTCCAGCCACAAAGGCATTTCCTTCTTTCAAAGAGCAATGCTGTGGCCTTGACAAAAAAAAGGACAGCAGCTTTTCTCTCCCGTGGTAGGTGACAGCTGGAGGGGGCATGGGGGAATATTTGGAAAGAAAAAAGCCTCTTGGGTTTTTGGAGCTGGGCTACTGTGAAGCACCGTGGTCCCAGGACAGAGCCTGTCATGACAGTTTGCCATCTCACTTAATAGTTCTTTAAGTGTTTCCAACATCTTTTGATGGAAATCTGTAGGTCCCCCCATGTGCGTGTGGGCAGGAGGGAAGCCACCTCCTTGGGTGGCTGCTGTTCACAGCAGAGTAAACCGCAAAGCTCCTGGACTGGGGGTGGGATGCCCAGGAACTGCCCAGGGGATGCCCTGAACTGCCCAGGGCTGGAGAGGAGAAGGGAGATGGAAAACAGCAAATGGGAGAGGGCAGCAGTGTGGAAAGTGTGACGGGAGGCAAAGGGTCCCTGCTCGGTGGGGTTAGTGCACAGGCAGCGGGATGCGGTGTGTTTGGCATGTCCTGTTGCCGTCCTCGTGCTATGACCAGTGCCCTTTGCCTGGGCAAGGGAGCGAGCTGGTGAGGGGATGCCGGGCTGTGGCAGTGGTGCCATGCTGACGCCTGGTGCGAGGCCTTGGAGCGATGGGAATGCATGGGAAACATCCCCCATGTCCATGTCTCGTTGGGTAAGCCACTGGAAAGTGAAAAGGCACGGGCTAATCTCATCGTGGGTTGGCGTGTGTTTCACAGGGTGCTGGGTTCTGCACTGAAGCTTCACCCAAATAGGTTCAAATTTAACTAAATCTGCCTCCTCCTGCTTAATTTCTGTATCAATGTTTCTGGATGCTTAAAGAAAAATGCAAATTTTTTTTCTGTCTGTTTTTAGCCAAGGAAAAAATGGGAGACCGTTCAAAATTTGATTAAATATTTAAAGCACGGTTTCTATTTAGAAACTGGCACTTTATCAAGTTAAACAACCCATTAAGCTCATAATCACACTCCATCTTTTGGGGCACAACGCCTTTTGCATCTTTTCGAATGAGGATTTGTGTCATCACTCAGCGGGCTCTGAGGTGAGATGATTCTTCCTTTGTATTGTTTCATTTTACTGCTGACTGAAATAATATTTTCAATATCTTTTTCAATGTTTATTTGCATTCTTTTTTTTTTTGACACATGACTTATAGAGGAAATTTGAAAACAAGTCACGAAATTGAGATCCCTGATAAGCTTCCAAAATTCCTGAAATATTCGGCTTAAACATTCTGCCATCAGTGTGCTGTGAGTAATTGCTTTTTTTACCTCTGGCAGATGCAGTAGATGTCGCTTCGAGAATTGCCACGGCCTCGAGGCCCTTTTGGTGTTAGGTTACTTAAAGACGTGGGTTTTGCAGAACAGCGATGGTCAGTTCTGGTGCAGCAGTGGCACCCCGGGCCGTGCCTGCCTGTGCCCAAGGGCTGCCTCTGCGGGGTGGAAGCAGGCGCTGTCCCCCATCCCACGTGCCGAGCAAGGGCTGCCTCCTGTCCGGCTGGGTGGTCACCGCCGCTCTGTTGGGTACCTTACAGTTTGCTAGAGGTGCAGTTGTCATTCAGCAGCCTTACTGCATGCAGAGCAACGGCAGAATTCTTCTCCTCGGCCCTACATCAGGGAAAGTTTTCCTTATTTAGTTACCTCTAAAAATAAATGAGGCAGGCTGCTGTTTCTTTTAATGGCATGTCTGCTTTCTATGACAAGGCTGACTTAGAAATACATTGCGTTCGTAGACTGAGAGATGTGGCGATGTCTTCAAGCCCTGCACCTCTCTGCAGATGTAATCTTTTCCATGCGATGCCTTCAAGGTGTGGGTTATCTGCCTTAAGAGACTTGCAATGAATGCTTGCAGGTTAATCTTACGGCGTATTACTGCCGCTGTCAAGGGGAGGGACTGCTGCAGCAAAGTCATCACTGCACTTTATGTGTTGGAAGTGATGGGGCTGTATCAGCAGGGCAAGCAACTGAGAAAAATCTGTTATTGTTTGTGGGATGGAAGGCAGTTTGATGTCTAGATATAAAGGAAATGTAACTTTAGATTATGTTCTTTGCTCTGTGCCTCATACTTTTTCAAAGATGTTTTCTGCCATGGCTGACAGTGCATTTACCACAAGGAGTCTGAACGTGTCCTGGTGTGGTAAGTTAGATCCTTTCTATGTCCCAAAAGTCTGAGTGCTGTGTTTTCTCGAAATGAACTCACCAGAACACAGACTTTCTGCCAAACATTTCCGATGGCAATTCCTTTCCTCGCTGCAGCTGGGGGTTACCGCAAGCAGAGTTGCATCTGCTGAGACTGATGTACCTGGTCATCTGCCCCCACCGGAAGGTCCACTCTTCAGCGGTGGCTTTACACCTCATAAACTTGTGTTTTCTCTTGGGTTTCTTGTTGTTCTGTGGTGTTTCACGTGAGAAGTCTGACCAGCTTTCCCTTGCTTGTTGATGTGTGGTAAGCCTTTGCTCACTTCAGGTGAACTACAGTCGCTGTCTCTGAGGGTTACTGTAGCTGCTGGCGTTGCTGATCAGTTCCTTCCTACATGTTAGTGCCAAGCAAGGAGCTTCTGGCTTTGGCTCTCTGTCCCCACTGACTACTTCCATGTTCTCATACCGGCTTTTCATTAACCTTTTTTTGCCCTGGTCAATATAATAGTCATTCACAAATCACTTCAGTGAGCAATGCCCAAGCAACCATGCTTCAAAAACTACCCAGAGCACAGACACAGCCTCGCACGCACCCGGTGACGTTTGGATCCCTGCTGAACTAGCTCTCGGTTCGCTCAGCAGGAGGAATATTCACGGTGCTGCTGTAATGTGCTGGTTCTTGGAAACCTGAAATGTTTCATTCTTGTAACGTAGGGTCAGCAAAATATAACCCTACACTAAAATCAAGCAATGCAGCAGCAGGCTATTCTTTTTTGCCGAAATGAGTATTGTTTATTAGATGAGATATTCCTTCATCACAGGTTTTGCAGGCACAGTTGTTTCCTTGGTGAATACGAGTGACTTGCACACATTCTCTGAGGTTTCCGGACTGATTCAAAGGGCAATACTTGCAGCATCCAGCCTAGAGAGTCTGGTACCAAATGGGAGGCTGGTATGACTTAAAATACCAAAGAATTGAGGAAAATGTAAGAAAGAGATAACTAACTGTTGTTATTGTGAAAAGTGTCATCACAGCTAATCTTACATGGTTGAAGGATGATCTTACATGTAAGGTGATAGAAAATTAGTTAAAATTCAATTCAGAACCACAGCTATAGCGGGATACAGAATCGGAGAAAGCTGAAATATGTATGTGCATTTTAAAACTCCATCACAGAATAATTTAAAGCACAGGCCAAGCAGCAGTGAGAAAAGACTTAAGGCTATTGTTTTTACACAGCATTTAGTCATGTATTAACTGTTTGAGATATACTCCTCTGCCAGAACCCAGCCCCCAGGGAACACTCCGCTCCTCTGGGAAGTACTCGTGTAAGTGAGAAGAGGGGTCGGGAGATGCTTATTTACCCTCTAACAAGAGGTTGTGATGCTTGCAGGAGGGAGGGGGCTGTCTGGAGCAGTCAGGTACAAACCCAGGTGATGACTGGGGGCCATAAGTAAAATCGATAGGTAAGTAGAGTCCTGACACTTGTTCCCAAGACTGAAATGGGCTGTGAACTGGGTACTAAAGCGGGAGATCCGTGTGTCTGTAAAACCAGCCCAGCCCCTCAGAGAACTGTTTGCAGAGGTGTGGTTGCAGCCCTGATCCAGCTGCACACGGAGGGATTTCGTGACGCCTCCCACACACTCTTCCCTCCAGCTCTCCTGCTACCTGTCATCTTCTTCCAGGCACATTTTCTTCCTAAATAAAACATACTGGACAGTAAATGTAAATTGTTGTAATAAAGTAATTTACTCACTCCTGCTGTGTTTTACTATAGACTTTGGCTAAAAATAGATGTACGTTTGGAAAGCCTGAGTGCCGCCTCAGTTGTGAGGATGAGGAACTCTATTGGATGATAAATATTTTAAATTAACACACCATTTCTTATAATTGCTCAATAGGCTTGTTGAACTTGTTTCAGACTGGTCATCATTTTCCTTTGGTACCAGTGAAAATAAAATAAGGCATTTCTATAGAATGATAACCTTGGCGCTTCCCCAGTCAGGGTTGGAAAGCACCTGGAGATGTTCCAATTTGACTCTGTAAACCCAGATCTAGACCATTCTAACACAGCAGATGCAATTTGCTTCTCTGTTGGAGGAAGGGACAACATTAACCAGGTCTTTCTTACCCAACAGTGTGATTCAAGGATCCATCGCGCTGCACCTGGATGTGGTGGAAAGCTTGATCCCTTCAGCAGCTCCGAGTTACGCTCTGGCTTCCTAGCAGGATGTCTGCTTGCAAGGGAAACTGTGCACCCAGGGTATATAACTGATCGTTTCCTACTCTACGCCAGCGGTGTCCTGTGTAAAGGTACGCTGCATTTCAAACGCTTGTCACTAACGATGTGGATTGTGTTATAATCACCTGCTCTTCTTTTCATGTGTCTGTCACCAGATGGCTGTTGTTGATGATTTATAGGATTATGTTTCAGACCTCATTAACCAACATAAGAGCATCTATGTGCTAATTTCATCCTGTCAAATATTATTTGTAATAAACATCCTGGTAGTTTCGCCCAGTGGGGTTTATTGACTAAAGCAGCAGAGAGGCAGTGCCCACACGCTGATCGGGTGGATCTGTCATCAGCGAGCAGGCTGGGGGGGTACACCCCTCCCCAGCTGCCCCATGCTCCTATGACCATCCCTGCTCAGCATCTGTCAGGTGAAAGACAGCCCCATTCAGCAATCCCTGCTACCATCAATGAAATGGTTCCGCTTAAACACTCCCTTTCCCTGGTATCTACGGCATCTCTAAAAACATACTCACAACACAGCCCCCTACATGGGTATTTTCTTATCTGAAGGGCTCTTGCCAGCATTCTCAGCTTAAGCGATGTAGTTATTTATTTCAAGAGCCTGAGGTACCATCTGTTCGCAAAACAAGGAAAATAGCAGTTCCTGAGGGCACAGCTGGCCCCACGGCTTTGGGTGCTGGGACCCAAATTTCCTTTCCATGATGCTTCTTGCTTGCCCCAAATTATAGAGTGGTTGGGGGTGACACCCTCAACCTATCTGATGTTCTCGATGCCACCAGCATCCAGCTCCAGTGTGGTTTCTAGACAAGATTCAGGAAAAAAGGCAAGGTTTCAGCAAGGTTATTAATACCACGTGCCTATCCAGGATAAAACACTGTTGCAAGGAAAAGTCCCAATAAAACAGCTCTGGTCCTACAGTCAGTTCCAGGGAGTCCAAAATCAGTAGGCAGAAACTCCATGGTGCAACGAGACCCTGGGACAGACTTAGCTCTGCTTGCGGACTGCCCAGTGATGCTGAATGCAGAGAGCATCCCTGCCAGTTTAGGGTGGGCCTTTATTTTTCTCTACTCCAAAACAGCTACAGTCCATATGGCATTTGCTGACATGTGCAAAGCTAGAAAACAATCTAACTTCAGTGTGGTGGGAGCGCTGGGGTCAAAGAAAGAAGGTGGTGCTGGAGAAGGATGCACATGCAGGGCTGAGGATACGTGAAGTGCCCAGCCCGTGCCTGTAAAGCCATGGAGGGAAGCTGCTGGAGAGGACTTTCTCCTCTCTGGGCAGCTGCTGGTGATGCTTGGAGCAGGAGCATCCCCTGCAACATCTCACACTCCCACTTGCCTTGAGTGCTAAGCAAGGAGTGGGAAGCTGAGCACCAGCGTTGGTTACAAGGCTCAATGCTGTCATAAAGTTGTTGTATCAGCCTACGACGCTTGTTGCCAAAGGCAGGTTGTTGGTACAACATAAATAATAATAAATCCTGCTGGAATAGCAATTCTGTGGTTAGGCTCATTTCAAATATTTAGAAAAAAACTGAGTGGTATGTATTTATTAAAGGCTGCAACTGCTGTGGTGAGGGTTGGTACCACTGGTACCTGTCTAGGTGACCAGACGGTGCTTCTCCTGTGTTTTGTTGCTGCTGTCACAGACAAGGAGAGCTCCTGTTTAAGGAAAGCCCTGTTTGGCAAGGATTATCTGCTGGGGCTTGGCGTGATGAAAGCAGCCTGGATGTCAGGTCCCTGCAACCATCTATCCAAGAGCCTGTGACTATGGATATAGATGGGCCCTCTGGAGGTGTCACTGCTAGACAAGGAAAGCTAGGAAAAGAAAAGGGAGTTACAAGCCTCCTGTGCAAGTTGTTAGCCACCTCTGATGTTTTACTACAGCCTGGGCAGGTTTACAGAGGGAGGGAGGGTTCTTAAAGGGTGGCAGCTTCTGCATTGCCTCCCCACCACAGTCCATATTCCACACCGTGGAGCAGAGCACGTGGCACTGCTCTGGCTCGCTCCATCACAGCAGAATCCAGTGAGACCCAGCTGACTGCTGATCCAGTGAGGGCAGCCCCGCATTGTCCCCGTTATTCCTCGACCCGCATCCAGCAGAGCCCAGCATCCTCCCGTGAGACCCATCTGCAACGCCTTGGATTTGACCTGCTATTAACATTTAGGGCACATCCACCCTGAAGAAGAACCTGGGCCCAGGTCCTTATCTTGCAAACCCAGGTAAGACAAACTTTTGTATTGTAAAGCCACATGTGGCTTTTATCACAGCAGGCTTTTATTGGTGTAGCCAAAGCTGCCATGAAATGTGTCAGGTCCTTTCTGCCTTCCTCCCCTGGGTCGCTCCAAAAGCTTTGTCTTAGAATCATAGAATCACTAAGGTTGGAAAGGACCTCTGAGATCATCAAGTCCAACTGTCATCCTAACACCACCGTGCCTACTAGATCATGTCCTGGAGTGCCATGTCTACATGTTTTTTGAACGTCTCCAGGGATGGCGATTCAACCACCTCTCTGGGCAGTCCATTCCAATGCTCAGAGATGTCTCGGCACATCATAGGAGCTCTTGGGTGGTTTGGCAACCAGATGAGCAACCAGTTGTCTTCTAGTAACCCTGCCTCCCATTACCACTCCTAGCTTAAGCTCCTTTGCTGGCTGGGTGCATGTCCTGACGCTTGCTGATGTGGTTACATTGCCAGACTAATGTTCCAGCACCTGCGGTCTGACTCAACTGCTCTTAAAATCCAATTTACAGGATTTCCTCTCTGCTTTGCAGGGAGACAGTCTGAAGCAACATGCTTAGCTCTTCGGGGGGTGGTTCTGGCAGCTTCTGCAGTGAAACGCTGCAGAAAAGGGTAGGATAGCCTGCGATCCTAAAATGTGCTTGTTCCTCTATGGTTGGTATTGATTCTGTCACTTGATTTCCCAGCAAGGCTAAGTTTAAATAATTTATAGGCAGGTTTCTTCCCTGCCCGGAAAAGCTTCTTAAGAGAAAAGAAACTTGGAAGGAACATCTTCCACTTTTTTGTCATAGAAAAAGAGTTCTGGAGAGGATCACCAATATGGTCATTTTTCCAAAGATCACAAGCCTAAAATTGTTCAAAATTTATTTTTCTTTACATTTTTTATCTAACTTGAATGCATGACCAAATTCTTGTTTATATATAAAACTCAAATACCAAAATAATAAAAATGAAATGTAGAGGAATTGAAGCAAATGTTAGTTTAAACAGACGTTAAAGTCCATTAACGAGCAGAGTATGATATTTGCTTTACAAATGGGGCTTTTTAACTTGAAAAGTTCATCAGTAGGATTTCTTTATTAACTCTCCTGCCTTAGAGCTTAATTTACCTCTGCGAGATCTTCGTTTTCAGTTGTGTTTTCAGATGAACAAGCAGTAAAGCGGTCGTCCTTTGTTGGGAAAGTCTTCAGGCTGTTTCCGTGTGGCGGCAGAGGGGGACACAGGCTTCCTGAGGGAACGCTTTGGGGTCCCTGGGCTCGTCGTCAAACTGCTGAGCGTCCTGCTCTGAACTGGACATGCAGGTGCTCAGGGATACTTGGCTAGCGCAGTTACAGTCTGCTGGCTCCGTACCACCTCACATCCTTACACTTGGGCTGAAGCCTTATTTTTTTTGTTTTGTTTCATTTTTGGAAAAGGTTCACTCACCATTTTTAAGCAAAGACCTGGCTGCACCCACATCCCAACCAGCAGCGGCCGGGCACAAAGCCTCCGTGAAGCTCGTGGGAATCTGACAAAACCAGTGAGACGCCAGCCAGCTGCTTTTAAAGGGTTTTGATGAGGCCATCAGAATTGGATGCCAACCGCCTCCCGCAGCAGGCAGTGGCCGGACAGGGATGACTGTCCCCTTCAGCAGCCGGTCTCACACGGAGGCATCGCCCGCCTTTGCCTACCCGTGTTTCCCCAACGCCCCTGTCACTTAAACTCGGCAATTTAAAGAGTTAACAGTCAGATGATTCTCACTACCATCTGTCTAAACATTGCTTTTGCTAGGAAGTCAATTAAGCTAAAGTTTTTCTTCGCAGAGAATGATAGCTGCGCTCTGAGAAATGCACTTGATAACTTAATAGGCATTTTGTCTTTTTTTTCTAACAAGCTGTGTTGATTTCTGGGTAGTCTGCTATTCACTAAGGGAGGAAAATGAACAAACTGAAGTAAAACGTTACAAGATCCATTGATGTGAAGGATGTTTAATCTCTGCAAACTAAAAATAAACCTTGTGAGCTATTTGGGTTATTAACATTTGAATTATAAATAAATTTAGGAAATGCCAAGACAGTGCGTGGGGAAAAATGACAGCTTTTAAAATTAAAAAGAATTGTTGTGAAATAATGAAAATAATCATATTTTGACTTTTGAAGAAAGAAAATTTTTTCTCTGCCAGTATTTCTGTGTAGTAGAATACTTTCAAGGTCAAAATGAAAATGTTCAATAATTTTTCAGGGCTCCAGTTTGAATGAATCAGTCCCAGGCTGCAAGAGGCTTTTTGGCATTTTCAGTTCACAGAAGTCTTTGACTGCCTTCGGTCCTACAATATGGAAAATCTTCAGAGCCTCCAACGCAGTATGAGGGGAAAACCTTTAGCCACTCAACCGCGGTGCTTTAGCTGTCCGTCTCTGGCGGAATTGTGGGGCTGGTCGTGACAGCCAGCTGATGTTTCAGCTGAGGACGGTGGCTGCTCAGCCCGGTGATAACCTTGAAGGTGGTTTTGGCTGAATTCTTTCCATCGTTGGCCCCAACGTAGGTTGGATTTTATGGAAAACCAGGAGCCAATTCTGAAAATGAGTTAGTTTGGCAATTAGAAAACAAATGGGATTTTGTTTTTATTTATTTTAGAACGGTGTCAGAACATCTGTGCACGGGCGCAGCAGGGTTTGCTGGCAGATGGTGAGGCTGAAAACTGCCCCCGGGAGAGCGTCTGGGGCTGCGTGGGAGAGCGGCGGTGTTCCGCTGAGCGGGCAGCCCTGGCCCTGGTGGCGGCAGGGACGTGACCGGTGCCGCTGCTTCATCCCTCCTCTGCGCGAAACACGGCGCTGAGCAGGAGCCGCAGGGACCCGGGCAACCCTGGAGCTGCTCCCTCGAGTCGCGGGAAGCGCGGTGCCAACGGGGATAGCTGGGGTTGTGCCCTTGCAATGAACTGGGTGCGCTGGGTAAAGCTGCCGAGAAGCGGGGGCAGGCGCAGGCTCCCTGCCGGAGCAGGGGAGCTGAAACAGCATCACCATATTGTCTTTATTAGAAAAAGCTTTTTCCTCAGAACTGAATAATGGAGGGGGTGAGGGGAAGAATAGGGGCACAGTGACACTGTCCCATGCTAGCTAGCAGCCCTGTGGTGGCCTGGGGCCGAGAACAACTGAGTTTGTCTTCCTCTGGTTTGGGTCTGCTCCAGACGCAGCACAAGCAGCTCCTGGAAGCTGCTGCCTTTGCCCGAGAGCACTGCCGCCTCCCAGGCCCTCCCCGCTCACCCCCCGCACGCTCAGGAGCCATGGACTTTATGAATGATTAAATCCCTGCGGGATGGAGACTGACACCAGGTGAGTGATGGGCAGGGTGTGGGGAAAGGGAGAGGCTGAGAACGAGCCACGTCAAGAGCCGACCAAGGCAGGGACAGGGCAAGAAACAAAGGAACAATTCAGCGTGAGGAAAACCGCACGTTTACACTGGACAAGCCCTTGTTTTTTCTCCTCATATTTTCATAACAAAAGTTAAATACGGCAAGTAACAAGTCATCCCTATGGGGCCACATTTTCGTATTTACTGTAAATGTGTAGCTGGGGAGTTGGTCCCAGTCCGGCTGCAGGGCTGGAGCCGCCTCGGTTTGGTGGAACTGAACAGAAATCCTGCAAACACGAAGCCAGCCTGTCATTCCTCTGTCACAGCACCCTCTTACCCTGTGACGCACGCAGGCCCGTCGGTTTGTGACCGATAGGGTGTTTTTATAAGCAGTCACTACTCAGCTGGTCATACAGTAGCTGCAGCGTGCTAGCAGGAGAGACGCGCGTTGCAGTGAGTGCTTAAACCAACCCCACAAACAATGTCTGAAAATGAGCTTCCACCCCGGCAAGAGGTGGCATAAGCTGGTATAACCCTTTGGGGAGCTGCACTGTGTTTGGTCCAGGGCCCTCTGGCACGGCCGGAGTCCCACCGCTGCCCACGTGGGCACAACCACAGGCAGCATCACGGCACCAGGTCAGAGCCCTTCCCGGGCAGCCCTCTCATCCAGCTTCCCAGGACATCGAGCACAGCCTCCCATTGCGATCGCTCCTCTTTCTGCCCTTCCCTGCCTTGGGAGCAAGTTTTTCTCATGACTCCTTGGATCTTCTTTGTTACAGTTTAAGCCCCATCTGTACTAGAAATTTGTTATAGATCCTAAAGCAAGAAATACTGTGTGTAGGATTGCTGCACAGTGAACTTTTTCCCTTGGACCAAGTACATGCAGAGAAAAGCAAGAAAAAAAAAATCACTCAAAACTGTTTTGTAGAAATGGGCTTACTTTTGCACTTTTTTTCTGAAGATGACTGGGGGGAATCTGACATTTTATGGACTTGACGAATGACTCGCCTACAGACTACTCTGCAGTCTGGGAACTCGCCTCTCTGCAGCTCACAGCACGTTTGGAAGGATCAATCTCAGCTCACAGGCGATGTGAGGCCGAGGGCTGCATTCAGGGTGTCCCAGGAGGGGTGATGGGAGCCTGCTGGTCCCAGGTCTGCTCCCGGGTCTCTGCTGCTGTGCATCCCCATTGCTTTGCTTTCCCCTTGCCAGGAGGACCTGCCCGAGGAGAGGGCTGGGAAAGGACCAATAATCCAGTTGACTGTGGCACGCTTAGAAAACAAAGCAGCAAACTTCAGAAAGGACACCAGGTTTTAGGATGTTTTCAGTTAACTTGAGGGCAATCTGAGGTTTATGTAGCAGTTAACAACATGGTATATGCTCCTTACAGGTTTATTGGTCTCTATGTTCTTGAAGTTACAGTTCTTTCTATTGAGTTGAAAGCTCTGAATATAACGTCCTGAGACTAAACTCTGATGCTTTTGAGAGTGAGAGATTAAACACGAACAGAGGTTAAAATTGCTGGGATTATGCCTGAAGCAAGTGTACTCCATGGCAAACAGACGGATTTCATGTTTAGGACACTGAAGAAGTACAAAACGGGCATCTGCCAAAGGTCCCGGTGAGCTCTCAAACAGTACCGTGAGGTAAAACAAGACTGTAATTTAACCAGCGGATGAGTAATATTGCTATTTGTACAGCCTACACCTAAGGATCTTAGAATCATAGAATCACTAAGGTTGGAAAGTACCTCCGAGATCATCAAGTCCAACCGTCAACCTAACACCACCATGCCTGCTAGACCATGTCCTGGAGTGCCACGTCTATGCGTTTTTTGAACGTCTCCAGGGACGGCGATTCAACCACCTCCCTGGGCAGTCTGTTCCAATGCATCACTACTCTTTCCATGAAGAAGTTTTTCCTAATATTCAACCTAAAATCTTCTCAGGATCCTGCTGGCATTGCTCCTACGGAAAGGTCAGGTCATGGAACCCACCCTGCGGTGGGTTCCCAGTCACTGGCTCTGGAGTGTTAAGGACTGATTCTGGTGCTGGCAGGGATTGCTCACCTGAGTAACACCCCACAGAAGCCCCTGGAACAGCCCCAAATACCCTTTAACTGAAACTTATGATATGTGAGCTTTATAACCCCCTCCACATATTAAATTACTGAAATAGTTGAGGATAGGAATGGAATGCCATGGAGCTGCTTCATTTGAATAGAAGCTGTAAATTAGTTTTGGAGCAGGATCGAGCCTTGTGGCTGGATGCTGTCTACCAGAAGGGACCAAACTTCATTTAAGTCGCTTTGCTGGCGTGTACCTTTGGGCACCACAGGACTTGTTGCTGCGCTTGTTTGCATCATACGGTTTTAATCTGCATTTTATATGGCAAACCCCCTCACCACTCCTCCCCTTTCTCTCTAGGAAACGACATCTTTAAGGTTTGGTTGGGGCTGTAACTCACCCGTTTTCAGAAGGCCCTTCTGAAACGCACACACCGTTCTAATGCTGCTTTTAAATATCCCCCTCCCAGGGCGCAGCCACAGCTTAAGGCCAACTTCCCATGATTATAATTCTGAGTGATTAAAATTTATGTTGGCTAATCTGTTGGAAAGCATATGTTAGAGCAGCACTTGGCTGATCAAGTACGTTATCTGATAACTGCTAGTAACTTCTGCTGTGTGATCTACAGCCTGCTTCTGAGGGGAAGGTATTTAACCTGCAGCAGCTTATGGGACTAGAAAGAAGTAATAAAACCCAGTGTAGACTTAAGGGAAAAAAAGATGAAATAAAAGTTATTGAAAAGCAGTTGATGAAACGGTTGAGGTATTACAGTAGTTACAGCAATCAAGAACCCTGCTAAACCAACGGGCTGCATGACCTTGGCTGGGAGATACGGGATGGCCCTGTCTGACTGGGGCTAGCAGAAGTTGAGGCAAATGTTGGACTCAAATAGCAGCCTATCCAAGCTGATCCTGTTCAAGGGTACCAGAAGGGATTACCAAGGCAGATTTTTTTTTGTAGAATTAGTAATGGGCTTTGAAATTTCTGGGAAGCAAGAAATTGCTTGGCAGGATTCTTGGATTTTGGCACAGTGAAGGCTGAAGAGCGAGCCTTCGCTGCTGGGCCAGGCAGTGTAAATGTGCTGGCTTTGGGTCTCATTTTGGAAAGTCTGAGGATTGCCATCAGCATCCCAGGCACGGAGGGATCGCGTGAGGTGGATGAGCTGGATTGGCAGCCAGCCATAGATAGGCTTGGGTTTGGGTGCTAAGGAAGCACTGTCTTTCCCACCCTGCTCAGCAACCATATAAGGTTGCTTTGACTCATTTCAAAAATGTTTTGGAGATGATGTTAGTAATCCAAGCTGCTCATAGTCTGCCCATGGAAAAGTATTAAACAGTTTATGCAGTTTCCCTCCTGCCTGCCACAATTTTATTTACGTTCCCTTTTTTGCTGCTGGGGCCATAGCACAGTGCTGAGGGGTTGGGCTCGGTGCTGCTCCGACCACACGTAGTGAGGACAGGACTCAGTGACCTTCACATCCTTCCTGCCACCTACTTGCTGCTGTCGTGGTCCCTTGAGTAGGTGTTTTCTAGGTCAGGCTGCAATTTGCTCAGAGATTCATCCAGTTAATGGCCCATGCAGTGCCAAGCCGAGTATGGGGAACTCATTTCCCACCTTCGGGCAATGAATCCAGCAACCATCTCATTGCGACCCGTTGAGGAGAGCTGGGGTAGCTTTGCTTTAGAAAGAGGAGCTGTGCTGCTCAATCAGGAGTGGTGGCAGGCTCCCAAAAGGACTTGTCCCTTCTCTTTAATAAGGTGTTTTACTTTGTAACCTTCTCATCATTTTTAATAAGCTCTTGTGCTGTCAAAGCCGCACTTGGCTATCTTTCTCATTTTCCATCTGCTTATGAAAAGGGCTTACGAGAGACGAATGATTAAGAGGAAATTCTGTTGAGGATGGCTGCCCTGTGCAAGCAATCAGGGTTCCCATCTGGCTTTCTCTGGCTTTTTTGGGAGTCTAGTTTTCCAAAACAACGTTGCTGACATGGCAAGCACACCCTGGCACACGTGTCTGGCCCAGGCTCTTTTCCAAAGGGAGCTTGAGGTGGGGGCCAGGAGGCTTGTCTGGGTGAGAACTGAGGAAGCAAAGGAAGCTTTATCTCATGTATTTAATTTTCTGTCTTTCCTTGTGTCTAATGGAACTGTACCTGTATTGCTAAGTGGGAACATGGTCTTACTGCCTAGGTGTGATTGCATTAGTCAATCTTTTTAGCAAGTTTTCTTCAAAAGGCTTAAGTGTGATATAAAAATGATTCATCTTTAAATTCAGTCTGAATGCTTCATCATACTGAACTGGAAACTTGTCCAAAGCTACCCCAAACTGTCCTGTGAAAGACAGAAATTACCCTGCAGACAGTCCTCACCACCTCTGCCTTGGAGTGATTTGTTACAACAAAATGAAACTGTCCAACAGTAATAAATTAAAAAAAGAAATCCTCTTCATCAGTGCAATGAGAATGTAGTCTTTATAATTTATTATGGCAGCGTCAAAGAAATCTATTGCATATGCCTAACTCTTGGAGCCAGGAGAGATTTCCTACCGCTTCTGTTCTCTTCCTTCTTGCAGGAAATTAGCAGATCCAGCTCCCACAGTGATCAACAGGAGCTATGTTTTTGGCTTGGAGAGAAAAAACCCAGCTTATTTTTGCCCATATTTATGGCAGCTGTTCTAGCAGTGTCCATAAGCGCTCGCCAGTAAGGGTGAATCCCAGTCAGGGATCCAAAACTGCCCTCCAGAGAACCTCCTTCTGCCTTGAGCAGTGCGTTAAAGCATCAATCTCTTCGCAGACAGGCTAGTGTGACCCCTGGAATTTGTTGCAGAAGTGAGTATCACAGTTCTCAGTGATGTTTTTATTCGCCCACAGGGATGAGCGTGTTGTTGCAATCCTTTGACTCGTACAGCGTATTCAAAACAGAAAAGTCTTGTGCGTGTTCCTGCTTCGTTGCTTTCAGCGAATTACCAGTCATCTGATTTAATTAACGGGGAACTCAGCTAAACTTAATAAGCACATTAGTCAACGATATTTCTCAAAGCTTTTTCTGGGTAAACGTATGTATCTTCAATTACAGGAATGGCTCAAATAGAAAATTAAGGGGGTTTTAGCCATTCTTTTTACTTTTGAGGGTCTGAAATGTATTTTTTAGACCAATGAGCTTTATGAAGGGCTGCAGGGCATTCAAAACAATTCCTGGTAGCCTTTCCAGTGCAATATTCCTCCTTCGCTTCATGATGTCCCAGATCCTTTGCATGTTTGACAGGCTGCCCTTTATCTCACACTGCTAGGGAAAGCTGGCATGTTCCCCCTGAAAGGGGAAAGAGCTCTGTGCCCCGAATCAGTTTAAACTAAAAGAGGGGAGATTTAGATTAGATATTAGGAAGAAATTCTTTGCTGTGAGGGTGCTGAGGCCCTGGCACAAGGTGCCCAGAGAAGCTGTGGCTGCCCCTGGATCCCTGGCAGTGCCCAAGGCCAGGTTGGATGGGGCTTTGGGCACCCTGGGCTGGTGGGGGGGTGTCCCTGCCCATGGCAGGGGGTTAAAACTAGATGATCTTTGAGGTTCCTTCCAACCCAAACCAGTCTATGATTCTGTGGTTCTATGGTCTTGGATGTTCTTACTTGGCCCTAAATATTCAGAAATATTCCAGGACTGCTCTCCTACAGCCAGGGTAGGGTAATGGCATGTGAGGACACTGCCACGGGTCATTGCGGGAGATGCTCTGGCCAGAAAAGAAAGCAAGACCTGGTCTCCTCTCACGCTTCCTACACTTTACCTACATTTTCCCAACAACCCCTTGAAACAGGAGGAAAAAAACCTCCCTGCCTCCAGGCTATGATGGGGAAATCCAGCTACCAGGCAGTGACTAGTGCAGACGTGGAAGTCCTGACATCAAGGTAGAAATAACACCACCTCCACCCGTAAGGTGTCCTTGAAATTGTAATTGGGTTGTTACGTTGAGATGAAGTGCGCTTTCTACTTTTTAATGTGTTTGTTAAGTTGGCAGTATATGATTTATTATGTTCTTAATTATTAATTTTCTTGCTCATAAGTGCCTGGATTTTTGTAAATGATGAGATAGGGAAGTGTAGTGCTATCACTTAGGAACTTTAACTGAAATGAAGGGTTTGGCTTTTTAATGCAATTTATATTTATGAGAAACTAATATAAGATCATTTTATATTATCAGAGGAATATAACTAATATAAGATGATTAAAAGAGTGATGGTTGGATAGGTCAGATGTGAACAGATGTGAGCAGAAACTGAACAGCTGTAGGATTTAGGTCCTAGTTTTGCAAAACACTTAACTACTCACTTAATTTTGTGAACAGGGAGACTGTCCTACACTGAGTCCTAAGTCTGCAGAAAGTTATTGAGCATTGCTCAAGGCTACTTAATATTTTGTACTTTTGCTTGCATTCATTCTCATGAAGCTTCACCTGATGGGCATGTGCAGAAGATGCATGTGAAAAGTGGTGAGCAAGGCTGGACTAAACTGGTTTAATTCGAGTTCAATATTCCTGGGTTTTTTTCTACCACTATGGGTGAAAATAAAGCTCAAGTAGTGGGTCTGGTTGTAACAGTCACTGACTACATGGAAAAAGAAAAGAACCACTATTATATCACTCCTGTAGGTCATGAGCACAGGGGACAGTCAACACTTCTATTAATACACGTGAGAAGTTCTGGGCCTGCTTGTAAGGGTACCAAAGTTACTCGTGACCCTTCAGAGCTCCCTACCCAGTGCTGTGTCTGACCATGAAGTTTCATAATGAAGTCATTCAGAATTAAGTAGTGATTGCAAGTAAAGAAATACATTTAAATCCTTTGCATTAAATGTTCTTTAATTCACAACATGTTCATTTTCATGATACCGCATGAGCTGGATGAGGAGATCGATGCTTTTATTCTGTAGGTCCAGTTCAAGGGGGGGAGAAGGCAATGATATTTGAATCCCTATTTTAAACCACCCTTTGATAAATAAGTTTTTCCTGATATAAATCAAGATATTGTCAGAATTCACTTTTCTCAAATGTCAAGGTCATCTAGAAGTTTGTAAATTAGTTCATGCCAAGAGAAACTAACGAACCAGTTAAAAGACTGATGCAGAGGTTTGGTTCTGTGAACATCTTGGTTAATCAGCTGAGAGTCTACTAAATATGCTTTTGATTGCATTCTTGGCTTTATTTTTGTATTAAATGTGAATAAATCTCAGTCACAATCTGATTTTGCTAGGAGTCACGTATCTCCACTGGGTCGTCTTGGACCCTTTTTTAGTTTTCTATTAGATAAACATAACCAGTTCTATAACCAGCATGTGGAATAATTATAGCAGTTATTACACAAGTATTTTAGTTACATCCATAAAGTAGGAATACAAGTTGTACTTGTTTTTCAAGGAATAATCTACTCAAGTGAGTGGATAGCTCTGATGGACTCTGCCAATGCTTTGTGGTGATCATTTCCCAAGGACTGATACCCCAAATCCTGTTACAACTTCTAAAACTTCCCTCCTGCACACTGGGAAAGAGAAGAATAAAGACTCAGTTACAGGCATCCACGGAAACTTCATCATCTCAGAGCTTTGTAGATCCCAACAGACCCAAATCAGGCAAGGAGAAGGCAGCCTCCTTGCCAAGAGCATGGTCCTGGCCGGACACAGGCAGCAGAAACGTCTGAGGTCTCTTTCCTCAGCTCGTTCAGTCTTCCAGATCTATTTTTAATTCTGCATAATCACCTTGAAGTCTTTTTGTGGGTTGTTTGAAGCTCATCGCCTCTCACTGGAAAAGTAAGACAAGATTTGCTGAGGCTTTACAGCCTTTGCCTGAGGTTTTCCTGATGGCAACTTCACAACTGGCTGTTTCCTATCCTGGTTTATTGCACTGTGTTCCTCTCAATTTTCATCAGCACAGAAAAAAATCACAGGCGCTGGCTCATGAAAATGCAGATTTCTTTTTCCTCTTCCAAATCCAGCTTCATTCTTTTCTTAAGAAGGGGAATTGAGGCTTTAAGTCAATACCTTGACTACATCTAATGTGAATCGATGGTAGAGGCAAGCAGCTTAATACTGCCTTTCAGCTCCTTCACATCTGTTGGAAACTCAAGTACGTTCCTTTTCAGAACAAGTCTCCCCCAGGCATGTGTTGCTCTGCTAACACCCTACAGATGCACTTGATCCCTTTTGCTGTGAAACACAGCAGCTCCAGCTCAGCCAGGAGGGGAAGAGCCTAGCCGAGGATTACAGAGGTGTGAGAAAAGCAAACAGGTGAGTGCAAACCATGAGGACCCTCTTCTCGCACCCTCGGGAAGGGGACACAGCTAGCACCCCAGTTGAGGGACAGGGTCCTTTGAGAGCTCTCAGGAAAGGCAACCCCAGGATGCGAAGGTGAGAGGAAGGTTTCCCTCTCCCCAGACCTTCCTGCAGTGCCTGGATGTGGCAGCTGGGGCTGGACCACTTGCCTGGGAGACCTCGCCAGGGCTTCACCAAGTGAGGAGACCAAGTTCATCCAGGGGATGGGTGGTCATGGAGGGACACCTTGTCACCCCTCACCCTTGGTTGGTCCTCCAGCTCTCATGCTTTCCAAATTTCCACTAACCTCAGTGGCCCAGCCTGCCAGGCCATTTAAAGCCTTGCAAAAGTAAGGATTTAAATAAACACATGATCTAACATCCCAAAGGAGGGCAGGTAATTAAGCATTAATTTGAGCAACATTTTAAAAGCCCTTATGGATTTTATTTGCAGATCAGTAACTGCTTAAATGGGTGGCTTTAGGGCAAGAGGGTGTTGCTCATCCTTACTGAATCGGTATGGGCAGCTGTGTTTGGACAGTATTTCGTTGTGTCTCTGAGCGCTGAAGGAGTGACTGGTTTGGTGCTAGCCTGGTTTTGCAACACAGACATATTTTCATCAGGGCTAAATTGCTGCCAGTGTAATGGAACATGACGATCGCACATTTGTTTCACTCATCAGCAATGCAGCTGGTGAAACCGAAGCAGACAATTAGAGCTCACAATAAACCAAAAGGATTTACGGTAGGTACTGTTAGAGGAGCAAGCGGAGCCCATTTCTCATTGACATTAGGGTCCCTCAGTCCCACCATGACACTGGAGTTACGGTCTCTCCCGCATCCCTCATTAGTTAAGGACAGTGGGCAAGATCCAGGAAAAGATCCCAAATCTAAACCCAGCGTTCATCTGACCTATCCTCCCTTGGTTTTTCCTCACAGGAAATTTCTGCATTGCCCCACAGTTCAAAGCAAGTTGATTATCTAAGAGAGCAGTAAAAATATTTCCCTGTTTTTAAACAATCAAGTTTTTGAGGAAACTGGAAGAAAGCAGAAAATTTCATGGTACAGCTACAAAAAAAAATTGTGCTGAAGGGATGCAAAACAATAATTAATGCTGGGTACAGTTTTATTTATCTATCTAAGGGCAGCAGGTAAATACTGATGTCCCTGATTATCCGACTGCAAAATGCGGTGCAGCGTGTGAAGGAGCAGCGAGCTGCTGGCCACCAGCGGCACCGGGAGCCGTCTCCCTGCCCCACGGCCCGTCCCTGCCCGGGCAGCTCACCCAAGGGACGGACTCGCCTTTTGCCCTCTTCAGCCCCAGAGATCAGAAGCAGATATTTATTTTGGAACACAAAGCTTACAGGGCTTTAAATGTTTTCAGAGCCCAGACCAGCGCTGTCCCTGTTAGAGACATTTCTTCCTCCTCTGAAATCCTGACTCAGCTCTTGATCTCAGATTGTACAGCAGACATTTCCGCTGGTTAGTTGTGTTGGTTGTCAATAGTTCACCAGTGGCTGAAGGAACTGGGCTTGTTTAGTCTGAAGAAGAGGAGGCTCAGGGCAGACCTTATTGCCCTCTACAACTACCTGAAAGGGAGTTGTGGTGAGCTGGGGGTCGGCCTCTTCTCACAGATAACTAGTGACAGGACAAGGGGGAACGGCTGCAAGTTGCGCCAGGGAAGGTTCAGTTTGGAGATACGAGAAATTTCTTCTCAGAAAGGGTGGTCGAGCATTGGAACAGGTTGCCCAGGGAGGTGGTGGAGTCACCGTCCCTGCGGGTGTTTAAGGAAAGGTTAGATGTGGTACTGAAGGACATGGTTTAGTGGTTAATGGGTGGGGGGGACGGTTGGACTGAATGATCCTTGAGGTCTCTTCCAACCTTAATGATTCTTTTCTATTCTATTCTACATGTTCAACAGTGAGTTGTCTAGTTTACCTCTGCCGTATCCCATATCCCGCCCCCGTTACGTTGCCTTATAACACCAAAAGATGACAGGGACAAACCCAAACTGTGGCTATGTCCCTGGCAGCCCTGAGCCCCACTACCTGCGGCATCACTAACCATCTGATTTGTGCAGTGCTAGCAAAAGCGCTCAGGGAAGAATTAGCATCCTAAGGAGAACACAGTAACACCTTAAATCTTGGCCTTGGCTAAGTGGCAGCCTACAGTAATATATAATAGCATAAGCTAAATCAAGGAACATAAATGTAGAGGACGACCTCACATTGGCTTCCACGTGGATCCAGAAGTGAAATGATACATTTTCTGATTGGGAAAACCCTGAGTTGAGACCAGATTTGTCTTGAAAGACATGTCGTACCTGCTTATAATAATAAGAACTGATGGCTTTTACCTAGAATAAAACATGCCTGGGTTATTTTCTAATTACTCTATAATTACTATGGAAAAAAAATGGAGAGAAATTTGTATTTATACTAGAGCCATTACACTGAACATCTGTGAACTCTGAGTCAGGCAAGGTTACAGCTGGTGATTGACCATGTTTTGAGGCTAAGAGTGCAGATTTTGGGGCTGATAGTTATTTCATGAGTGGGTTATCATCTCCTATTTCAGCACCTTTTGGTGTAGAGATCATGTCAGGCGGAGGCTCTGACGTCAGGTGAGATGCACTGCTGTGTATGAAGCAGAAAAGTGGGAGTCTGGGTATGGCTTTGTACGTGATATGTGCACACTGGGCTGGACCCAGGGCTTGCAGGGATCTGCGCAGAGGCTCCTGGCTGCACTCTTACTGTGCAAGAGTGTGTGCAGGTTGGGTTGCACACTTGACAAACATAAGTAGGAGCATGTGGTGTTTTCTCACCGATAAAAGAATGATTGAACAAACAGCCCTCAGTGATGACCCACTGCAGAAACCTTGAGGAAGAGAGATTACGTGGTAGAAAGCAACTGCAAGATCAGATAGGCAAGTGTCGCTAGAGGCAGGGTGGTTTGCTGTGTCTGCAGAGGAGGGGAGGGGTGTGCTGGGCAGCCCAGATCCCTGTAGGAAAGACAGAGAACTTGTGACATGCAGATTTTCAAGCAAACACTGAAGTACAACATTGGTGCTAACCTCTGTTGGGTTCCCAGATGAATCCAAGTTGCCCGCCCCCCCCATCACTAGCTGCATGACTCACACCATTACCCCATCTAGCCTGACGGGACCCAGCCAATTCCCCAGTTGCTTGTTGTTCAATTAGCTCCACTCAAGCAGGGGCAGCTGGGGGATTGTGGCTGTTGAGCTTTGTTTGCTGGGCTGCAGTCGCTCTTTCCAGGGTACGCTCCTTGCTTGGGCTGCTCTGTCCTACCGTTTTCCAGCTGTACTGTAGGGACTCCTGGCTCCCTGGGGTGCCTTTGGCTCTGCAGGCTCTCACACTCTCACAGCAGCATGGCTCCTCTAGGCCAGCTCACCCAGCAGCATCCAGTGCCTGGAGCCAAGAGAGGTGGAGAGAGGGCAAGATCTGCCCCCACAAATTCAGGTAGCTGAAAGTGGGGGGTGATGTGGAAAGCCCAGTGCCCCATTGCTGTCCCTGGGGTGTGCCAGCCTGTGTGTGTCCTGCGGTTTTCCAGGGGAGATGGCCTCAGCAAGTGGTTGCTTTTCAGCTTTGCTCTTTGTGCTCCTTCCCAGGGCGGCTGGGCTGGTTACTGTGGATGGGCTGCTGCAGCTCTGGGGGAAGTTATGCCTGTCCCAGTGCCCGTCCAGGCTGTGTGGGCTTTCACACCCACCCTGCCTGCTGAGCAGGGGACACTACTTGGCTCTTTAGAGAGAGGTAGAGGCACAAGCCGTGTGAAGCCTTCCTGGTTATCTTCCTTTCTGGTCTGTGTGCATCTGGAGTGAGCTCAGATGCAAAGAGATAGACAGGCCATGGAGATCTTGTAGTTTGAGATTGTCATCCAGAAGTAATGGGGTAATTATCTTCCTAAATCTGCGTGTTTTGACAATGCAGAAAACAACTTAGAGTCAAACAGGGGTCACTGACTTGCTTTATTCTTGTTCTAGAATGACAAATATGAATTATCACACCAACAGTGTGTCAAGGTTGTCAGTGAGCACAGAAACGTGTCATGTCTCTGTCCTGCCTGGAATTAAGACTTTGCCCTTGTGCGCTCTGGATTCAGTTTGTTAAAATGCAGCAAACAAAATGAAAAGCAAACAGGAGCTCCGTGCTAGGTGTGCCCTAGCCATGCACGGAGATGTGGATGGAACCCAAAATCCAAGTATGAGAACAGCTCGGTGCGTGAAGAAGCTGGCCGCTTTGCAGGGTGGTAGGGACAGAGGAGGTGACTGAGCAGGCACAGAGATGGGTTGTAGAAAGTGTGTTTGCAAAGGCTAATCTCCGAAAGTAGTTAGCATGATCAAATCCAGCTCCCAATTCATGTACAGTCAGGCTGTGGCCAAGTATGTCCTGCCCATCTCTTGGCCTCCAAGAGCTAGCAGTGGTTTGTGCCAGGAGTATGGGGTGACTTGTTGGAGCTGTCTTGTTTGAAGTGATCGGGTCCCTCATTGCACTGGTTATTCTGACGCCTTTCTCTCTCACTAAGGACAACAAAGTGTAGCCAGAATATGTGGAGCTGCTTTTTGCTTTCTTTTTTCATAAGCAAGAAACATCCTTCACTCAGTTTATTCTTTGCCTAAATAGAGGTTAAGGGTGCCCTCCATGCCTTCACAAGACCGAAGGTGGTGTAACACATCCACGCCAGGTCAGGGGTGGTTCTTAGGCTGGCTATTGTCCTTGTCTAATTTAGCATCAGAGGATGGCTGAGGGGAGCAGGCACCTCTGGAGATAGGCTAGGTCAGCCCTGCTCAGAGCAGAACCAGCCAGGGCAGGCTGCCCAGTGCTGTCCCCACTTGGGGTTTGAGTATCTCCAAGGACAAAGAGCCCACAACCTCTCTGGGCAACCTGTTCCTGTGCTTGACCACACTCATTTAAAAACAAACAAACCCCCCCCCCCCTTTAACTTTCAAACAAAATGTTCTGTACTTCAGTTTTGTCTGTCACTGTGCCCAGAAGAGCCCATGCAGGAGAGTTTGGCTCCATCTTCTTTACTTTCCCAGCATCAGTTATAAGAACACCATGGAGCCATTTTAAGAACGAGTGTATGTTTATCTTCTCCAGAATATGGGGTCCAGCTGTCAAGCTTGTAAAAACAGATTGTTATATCCATCTTTTCCCTTCTCTTCCCCCAACACCAGATTTTTATTGGACTGTTCTTCCCAGCTGTTGCTCTATTTACCATCATCCTCTTCTGGAGGGCTGGACGTTTTGCCCGAATGTCAGCCAGCCTCCTTTGCTCTTCACATCCTTGACTTCCCAGCAGCATGCCGGCTCCTGGGCTGAAGGGGGTAGTGTTTTGGTGGCCTGCCTCAAGTTAGGTACCTGGAGGCTGGCTGGACCTTGGGACTGAGTCTTGCCCCTGAGGAGCAAAAGGAGATAAACCTGACCTCCCCCGGTTCGTATGTTCAGTAAGGCAGCAGCTAGACAGCTGCCAAGAGGAACCTGAGAGAAGAGAAAACTGAAATGTGTGAGTTTGGGTTTTTTTTTCTGTTTTCTAATAGATGGAGGCATTCATTGTCTAGCACAATGAACTGTTAAGCCTCTAGGTCATAAACAAATAATTTAAATAATAAAATGATCATTTCCAAGCAGCACAGAGTCAGCATCGCAGTTCAGCACGTGCCCTGAGCCGGTGCTTCGCAGAGCTTCGTTATTCCCGGCAAGGGCTCGAAGCGGGTATTGGACCCTGAAAACAGTCAGAGAAAACAAGACCAAGGCAGGCTTCGTAAATGGTATCAAAGCAGCATTTGAACCGAAGTCTTGCTCTAAATGTTGTTAAATAAACTTGCTGTGAGCTGTGGCTCGTTGCTCTGCCCTGTACTGGAGGCTGGCAGGTTGTGTTGAGCAGGATGGGCTCCTTCCAGGCTGGATCTCTGCGAGCAGATGGGGCAGGATGGGTTGGGGACCAGCTGAGATATCCTCAGGTTTCCATAACCAAACCTCCTCCTTTGCTCTCCAACGAGCAGAGTACTGGTTCACAGCTCCATGACCTTACAGCTATTTCTCATGCTGGGATCAGAGAGAGAAAGTGGGCAGAGGTTCAGGGCTTCGCAGCCACGTTCCCTTAGAGCTGCAGAGTCATTTATTTAGACAAGGAACTGAGAAGCAGAACCCAAAAATAAACAGGTTTTATCCTTTCCTATCTTTGTAGCTCTGATTTTATTCTTTTTTCCTCCCAAACAAACATTCTCTCTTACATGTAAACAATATTTCCTTCAATAAACTTCCAACAGAGGTCTGAAATAGCGGTGTCTCCCCAGAAAGTCACATTATTTGAATAATTCCTGCTTCTGACAGGCATTTAGGAAACAGAAAGTTGTCTGTGAGTAGAGTACCCTCTTTTTGCAGTGAATAATCAGTACTTGAAAGAAAAAAAAAATCTCAAAAATTGATGGTTTTTATTGTTGCACTTATGTTCCAGCTCATATTTCTACTGGAAATTATAATTCTGTGTTTAAGGACTTGGCAGACAGTGTTTGTGTCGAGTGAAGCAGTGATGTTGCGAGTTGCGTAGAGCAAGTAGGAAAACGAAGCTTTAAGACCCAGGGAAGTTGGCAAAGTTTAAATATATGTTGTGGGGTGGGAAAAGTGCTTTTTTTAAAAAAAAAAAAAATCAGAACATTTTGCAAATCAAAATATCCAGAAAGGTTTCAGTTTAAAAGGGATCCACTTTTTGATTGGCACATCCGTCAAAGCCACCCACTCTTACCTGACTGAAGCTACCTTCTTCAATTACAGCTTCTCAGAGCCACCACGAGGTTTTAGTCGTAGGGAGGGGGAGCCCTCCTGACAGTCTTTTGGCTGTAAGGTCTTCAGTCCCCTCCGGTATACGTGATGTGTACAGCCACTTGAATTATTTTGGATGAAGCCGCCTCTAATTCTAGCAGCTATTCTGATTTTTCTCTGTTTTGGGAATTTTTGTAACAGCTTGGAGCATCTTTCCATGATCCTACGCCATCAAGCGCACTGATCTGCTTTTTGGTTCATAAGCTTAAAATATCCTGTAGGTCTGTTTTTGTATTTCCTTGTGAGTCAGGCTGGATCCTCCAAGCTTCTCTTTCCTCCTTTGTGGCTGCTATAACAAAAAAGAATTAAATTTTGCCGAGTCTAACAGGCGTGACCTTTCAATCTCAAGCACTTGTACTGAATTTCATCTGAGCCAGCAACTTTTCCTCCAGCATCCAGAAAAACTCTTTGCCCTACAAATAACTTTCACAAATACAAAACCTGGCTGCTAATCAGACAGGGGAAATGTCTGGCATTTGGCGAGACTCGCTAAGCCGGTGGCTTTCAACACACGCGCTGCTGCTGGAGGATGCTGGGCAAGGCAGTTAGCTGGTATTTGCACCCAGCCGCTTCCACCACAGGGACGTCTGGAGCAGGGAGGTGATCTGATCAGTAGAGGTTGAGCAGCTCTTAATTTATTGCTATTGATCTTCCAGCAGAGACACCAGACACTGTGATCAAACACCTGGCTGTTCAAGATAAAAAGGTGCCTACTTCTAATTTCATTTGCTAATAACGGGGCTGTTCCGAGGCTCGTTGCGCTGGAGCAAGTCCCCCCACCACGATGTGGGAAGAAGGCAAGGAGAAGCTCCTGGGTATCAGGGACTTGCCCACGTGGCTGAACCTGCCTCAGTTTGCACCCTGGTCTGGGAGAAAGATATTTTCTGCAGAGCTTGAATCGTACCGGGATAACTGGGAAGTGGACTGGAGAGAGGGAAGAAGCTGAACCAGTGTTTGGTTGGTGGGCAGTTAGTCTGGCAGGGGGAGCTGAAGGCAGCAGACACCCCCTCTGTCCTAAGCAGGCTGGGACACCCCATGTTTGTGTTTTTTTGGTTTCGTAGGCTCACACAGGGAAAAAGACTAGTTATTGTGAGAAGCATGCCATATGTTGTTACATATGGCTGAAACATCTGCATATGTACCCAGGGATCTGATATACGTGATGAGCTTCTGCTACAAATCTAACAGTGAAGGAATTATCATTTGGATCTTTTTTATTATTATTTTCTATTTTTTCAATCTTTAAGGCTTTTTGAGGGAAGACAGCCTCCTGGCTTTGTTTTCATGGGATTTCATGAAACCTGCAGGGACCAGTGTATGTAGAAGCTACCTACAATTGTTTGTCTAGGAGCTACCAACATTCCAGCCATCCCTGGGGATGTCTAAAGGCTGAATGAGTTGTCCAAAGGTCTTCCATAAACCACTGCTACCAAGCAAGCAGCACAAGAGCAAAACAGATTCAAATTAAAATATTCGAACAACCTAAACAGATATTTTTTGCATTGTCCATCACCCTTTTTATCCCTGACTGACTCCTATGACTAGTAAGTGTAGTACAGTGTAAGGAAATCACAATGCACCGTGCATCCAATGGTGGCACTGTTAAGTTAAAGACTTTATTAGGGTTACAACAAGAAAATCTGTAGTCATAGCTGTTCACATGAAATGGGGTAAAGATTACTGCTCCTCATGCTTGGAGATGTTCACTGATAGCCCAGCTGCATGGTTAATCAAGGACATCCAAAAGCAGTGGCCACAGGAGACTTGCTCATCAAATATGGAAATCCTTCCGTTTCCCCCAAAGTTAGTGTCTTCATCCAGAAGGAGTTTATAAAACGCTGATTCTGCGTTATGTTCATACAGCACCTAGCACAAGGGAACGACCCATCCTGACAAGAGTTGTTAGGGAAAAGGGTTAAGGAAAATACCCCAAATCAGTAAATAAAGTGATGTTTGTCTAGTTCCCCACTGAGCTAGGGGGATGGAGCTCCTGAGAAGCCCTGTCGTGGGGATCTGAAGCATGGAGGAGTACTCCTAGCCACATGTGGATGCAGAAAGATCCACCTCATTCAGTTGTGGTACAGAATTCTCAATCAGGTCCCTTGAACTTTTAAGCAGATGGGGTTTTAGGCAGATGATGGGAGTGGATATGGTGTGTAAGAGATGGAACATCACCTGACTAGACAAATCGAGGAACTGATTGTACTAGTCCATAACTATAAATGTATTTCTAACAGCATTCTGCATGCCTCTTTTCATCATCCTACAGAAGGTGGACTACTGATGGGTAAAAGAAGATGGGGGTGGGGGAAAGCGAGGTGTCTGGGTTTCATTTAGGACTTGTGTGGCTCAATTCCTGATGGGAAAGTTCTTCACCTGCATCCTCCTGCCTCCCATGGGCAAGAAAGGGGGATAATAATACAGATGGGTCTAATGGGAACGTCTAAAGGTCAGTGTTTGCAGGGTGCTCTCAGGCTGGAGGTGCTGAGGAGCTGTCTGGCAGTGTCACTGTTGGCAGATCAGAGCAGGCGACGTTCTTGTGCTCTGACCACGGCTGGGTTTTTACTCCTCTCTATTCGTATAGCATGTGCAAAGGCCTTACGGTTGTATTACCGTTGCAAACAGGAAGCTGTCACGTAGAGGAGGATTTCCTTGTATTTCACACTTAAAGTTGGTGCATTTTGTTTGTGTTTCAGGCATACTAAGACCCCAGCCAGGATGCACCCCAACAGCACAGCTGGTGGGTCCTACAGTCTGCACCTTACAAGTCCCAGCACTGCAGGAGAGTCTAATGTGTGCTGTTACCTGGAGGGGAGAGAAAAGGCTTGGTCTGAACAACCCATGAGTGTCTATAGCACCTCCAGGTTCTCTGGGAACTGCAACGGTACCTTTTACTTGAACTGTGACAGAGACCCTATGACCCGGTTCCCTCACGATTTGCAAGACTGAGCTTTAAAAAGCTGGGGATGTGCAGAACAAAGCACAGACTTATTAACTGAGGAGGCTTAATGAGGAGGCATGAGGAGATGACTCCATCCTGTGTTTTTACTAGGTGATGCCCCAGCATTTTAGGAACATGGGGCAGGTGTATAGGCAGAGAGGGAGGGACTCACCCTGGAGTAAACCAGGAGCAGGATGCTGTCTGCACATTGGTAAAGGTGTAGGTCTGGGCACATCAGTCCTGAGATGGGTCACAGCCTCACAAGGGAGCTTAGATGATCATCTGAGGTGGATGGAGCCCTACTGTTAACTGCAACCTTAGTCCTCTTCCTTTTTTTGCTCTTTATACTGTTATTGTATAGCTACTTTAAAATGCTAAAGCTTGCAAAGCAGCAACACTGGCTGTGGGCTGGCCAGCAGAACGGACAAGCCCGCTGCTGGGCTCGCACTTGTCCGGTACCCACGGGACTGCTGCTGAGCTGGGCACGTGCCCTGGTCTGGGGCAGCCACAGGGAGCTGAGCCGGGCACAGCTCGGGAAGCCCAGAGCCAGGAGCATGTACTTTCTGGAGGAGATTCTCCAAATCCCAGGCAGAAACCTGTGGATCTTGGTGGTTTTCAGCTCTCAGGTGGGGCCGCTGAGGGGCTTTGTGGGTTTTAAGCCCTTAAACTCACAGGTTTTGCTCTCACTGCAAGGAACTGCCTGCTGTGCTGCAGGCTCGGGCAGGGCGAGGGGGTGGCAAGGGAGTCGGAGGCACTGCCAGGCGCTTCTGGAAACAGCCCCTTATGAAATATCCCCCCTCCACACATGCAAGTCCCTACCCAGAGGGAAGCGGTGGTAGGAAGACGGAGTTACTTGCTTCTGCCTACAGGCAGGTGAAAAGCTGGTGGTACCCAGGGGCTCCACGCCTGCTTCCAGCCCTCGGCGAGGCAGGCTGCCGAGCCCACCTCCTCCGCAGCGGTGTTGCAACAACTCTTTAAGGCACGTGTTTGATGGGCCGGGTTAATGCTCCAGTAGAGCTCCTCAGCATCACGCTTCATGAGGAAATGACTGAACGTATTTCAGCATATCAGAGAGTTGACTGCCCATCCAGGCATAGCTCACAAACCTCTCCAACTGACTGCATTGTTTCAAGACAGTTGTAATTAGGTGTAATAACTGCAATCATAATTAAAGCTCCTCGTAATGGGGATATTTGCTTCTTAATTCAGTAGTAAAATGGTCTGTTTCAATATTGAATGAACACTTCAGAGGAATCAATGAAAAATACGTTGTAAATCTATCTGATTTGTGGATGGTCTTGGGTGAATACTATTGAAGAAATGATAGAAAAGAGCCCAGACTTAAGCCCTGTGCATCAAAATAACACAAGGTAAGAAATAATGTATGATCAGTTTATTCAGTATTACTTGTAACCTGCTATTATGTGTCAGAGATAAGAGAACATATGATTCCTACAGAAGGTTTCTTGGACAGGAAAATTCCTAGATACAACTTGAATTACCATGTGCCAATAGCTCAGCATTTGCGGGAAGGTGTCATCTAATTAAACCAGAATTTTTAAGTACCAGACAGCATGAAGACCAGTAATAAGAGAGCAAGATCCGTCTGTATTACAGATGGGATGTGCAACTCTAATAGTATGGCTTTAGGCAATATTTAATTGAGTAGTTAAATTATCTTTTCCAGACGGGAAAATAAATTACTGCTCATCTCTCCAATTTATTTTAGCTTCTCCACATTCTGTTTCCTGAGGGAGTGTGGGACATCCCCAAATATGCCCAGGATGATTTATTTCCCCCACGTACCATAACTCCCCCTTCAAGAAGAACAGCTTATATGCATGTGGAAGTTGGTTTGTATGTAAGAGGGACTGTATTCCCATCTTTTCTTTTGGAGGATATACTGCTAATCACTGGTGGGATCACAGAGATCCACCTGTATGCTTACATCTATATATGGTTTTATTTTTATATATTTTGAATGCAGGAGAGGGAATTGCTGGTCCAGCATCCTGCAGTCAAATCCGGAGCGCGTGTCCTGCTGGGGCCATGCAGTTTGCCCAAGAAGCTTTTCCAGGCTCCAAGATGGCCTGAAAAATCTTCACTTTGACTCACAGCTGTTTGTAGCTTGGGATTATTTGGGAAAATTGTGTCAAATTCCAGATTGTTATTCCTCAGGTTGCCCAAACTTAGCCAAGTAAGCACACGGAAACACAGGATGCTCTGTGTGGTGCATGGGAACGGACCTTAATTAACTGAAATTTCCTGGTATTTTAAGTATTGGATCCACATGATAACAGATCTCCGGGCTGGATGAAGTTTTTCCATAGTCAAGTGTCTGCATGCAAGCAGAGCCCTGTGAGAGCGCGTTAGCTCTTGTGCTTTATGCTGGCTACAGGAGCACAGCTGGTCTTCGATCTGGCATGAAATCTTCTCCCAAAACGTCCCTCCTTGCAAAGCCTTGAGCAGATCTGAGTCAGCTGGCAGGGCCGTACCAGGCCGCTGGTTTGTGTCGTGTGGCTGTGATGGTTTTGATCAAATTTTCCAAGCCTAAAACCAGATTTCTCATGTCTTGCAGAACCACAGCCCCGCTCCCCCGCAAATTCTGGATATTTGTGAATGTAGTACCAGGCCTGTGAGCGTGGCAGAGCGCTGGATTGGGTCTGCCCGTTTCCGAACAAAGGCACAACTCGCTTTCCAGCTGGCCAGTTTCCAGCCGTGGGGCGGATGAGATAAGCACCTTCTCCTTGTGCCGCCTGAAATTCTACTCAAAAGAGGAAGGTGAAGTAGAATTTAAAGCACTTTGGGAGGAAAGACTCTGTATTAGTGCAGGATGGTCTTGTTACTGGAGTTCTATTACATCTTGAGAGTAACTTAAGGGACTAGATAAAATGGTTTTTAAAACTACAGGTGGTCTATTTTTCCCCTTGGTAAACGTTTTTTCCAACAAAGTTAATAAAAGGATTGCTTTAACGAATACAGATGCTTTTGTTGTATCGCCCAGAAACTCCATGGGCTGTAGAAGATGTCTTCAGGGGAAAATGCTAACTGGAAAAGCAGACGGTCCAAAGCTGACGTCTCTGAAATGTTTCTCTCCAGACACATTACGCAGAAAGTGCTTCCAGGCTGTGGAAATGCAGAGTGGTTGGCATGAGGCTGGGAAAACTCCGGTGCTTGATCTGAGTTTTCATCTGTGCTGATCTTTTCAGTGACCACAGATACGAGCTCAGCGGTGACAGCTGAGCTGCTTCCCCTTTGCCCAGAACTCTTTAACATTGAGCAGAGACAGATCTGGGGAAAGGGGCAAGGAAAATCCACTGATCTGCAGAAAGGCCGGGGCCCTGGGTTTGATGGAAGTCCCAGGGGATTCTTTAACGCTGCAAATCTGCTCTGTGGGCAGGAGCATCTCCTCCTCTTCTCTCCTGCTCTGGAAACTTCCTCTTCTGCCTTTGATCTTGACCTTGATTTCTTTTAAACAAAAAGATTTCAGCAGCTTTGTGGTCCCTCCTGTGAGGAGGAGGTTTGCTTTGCTTTGCTCTGTTCCTCTTTCATGCCCTGCAGGTATTTGATAGAGATGGAGCAGGCTGTGCCTTGTGCGGGTGTGAGAGGCAGGGGCACTGGCCACGGCCAGCTCTCTGACCTGGCGTCTCTGCGGAGGAAGGGGTAAGAAAACAGCTGCCCAAAATGGTGGGTTTCAGGCCAGGGGCTTCATCATCCTTTCAAACTCCAACAGCAAGGACATGGTTTCCTGGGAAAGAGCGGCTTCATCCCCTAAGGGGAATTTCCCTCTGCCAGTGCCAGGCTGTACGGAGCTGGGAGTCAGCCCCTCCGCCTGTGATGGAAAGGATGCATGTCCCTACAATGGCAATTTCTTTTTTAAAATGAGTGAGCATAAATGCTTTCTAAGTTGTCTGGAACACGAATTTAATACACACGGTTTCTGAAAGGATTCTACTAGCCAACTCCTTTTCAATAAGTCTCTCTCTCTCAGACCAGTCTAAGTTTAAGCTTTATAAGCAGCCAGCCCTGATGCACTGCTATGTGGCAGGATCAGTGCTTTCAGGGGTGCCTGCACAGTAAGGATGCAAGGCTTATCCTGCACCCAGGACTATATATCAGCAGTAAATTTGATCTCCAAATATATTTTACTGCATGTCCCTGCACATCCATAAATGATGTTCCATATTGGCATTGCAGAAACGCTAAATACTATTTCTACGTTTTCTTTTAATTAAAACATATTTAAAGCCTGAATACAGATCAACATTATACTCTAATGATTTGTGGCTTGCAGTGGTGAGCACTCGCCTTTCAGCTCTTGTGCACGGTCCCTGGCTGCAACATAAGAATTATTTTGTCTTCCTGGGTTAGAATCTGATGGCTGAAATGTGTTGGGTTTGGGGTTTTTTTGATTGTTTGTTTGTTTTAAAACCTTTTTCTAGGTAAGCCTTGACTTCAAAGCTGCTTTTCTCTGCCCTTCAGATCCTTCCTTTAGGATGGAGTACCCTGCCTTCAACTCTGCAATAGACTGCTCCTTGGAAAGACCTCCTGACAGTAATGGATGGACAGAGATGTGTTTCAAGCCCTGTGCTCTCTGCCTGGGCTACTCCAAGGTTGATGGATTTGGGGGAAGCTTAGATCCAATTTCATTATTGTAGTGTGAACAAAAGTCTGCTGGAAAGGTAGAGCTTGTTCCCCTCCATCAGTCTCAGAACAGGTGAAAGTTGGATGAAGATGTGGTTAAGCAGATGTGGGAGAGCTGTTCCCTGTGGAAACCTTAGGGACCAAAGGGGGCAGCAGGAGTCACAACAGCAAGGTAACTTGGACATTGTTCCCTCCACATGCTGCAGAACAGCATCAGATGCTAAACGTCCCCTGGGCCGCCTGGCTCCCCTGAGCAAGTCCCAAAAGCCCTGTGAAGTGCAAGTTCCCGGGGTCTGGTTACAGGTGCTTCTCTCAATGAGTTCCCTGTCACCAGTGCAACGCCAGCAGCTGCTGTGCAGGTGAGTTAGTTTAGAAATCCTGTTTGGGGGCTCTGCTGGAGATACCAGCTTGTAGAAGTCGAGTGAGTGGCTGTTGCTGCCACCGCAGCTGTGCTTCTGCACTGGAGCTATGCTGAAGAGCTCTCAGTCACCCAACAGAGAAGTATCACAGAGGTTCCAGCCTCTCATCCCTTGTGTACAAGATGCTGAGAAAAGCAGCCGTGTGTGCGCTTTCTCTTACGTCACATGGACTTTGTGAACCAAACCCCTGCAGAACTGAGCTGCTGGCTGTGCAGGGCTCAGGTTGTGAGGGACATGCAGGCTGGCTGTGCCAGCAGGCTTCCACTTGCTGCTTTGGTCCTCTGACCCCCTCCTCCCTGCTGCTCCAGCACCTGCTGGGGTGGATGGTGCAACCGCTGGTACGTTTCCCTGGATACCTCTTTGTAATGCTATTTTCTGGGCAACGTTCTTTCAGGGTTCATGTTTTTGAAGCTCTGATGCGCTACGGTATCTGTTGTAACGAGTTTGTGCTAGCACCTGCCCGCACCGGGCAGGAAAGGTCTGGGTACTTGCTGTTGTCTGTCCTTTCAGAAAAACGTTGATGTGGCCCAGTGGGTGCTGTGGGAGGACATGTGACTTCCTCAAACTCTCGCGGAGCTCTGCCAGCAGTTCATGCCCTTTCAGAGGGCACTAACCCAGAAGGAGCACTGAATTTGCGCTTGTGCTGCTTCTGGTGTCTCGGCATCCTTGGGAAATAGCACTCGCACCCCTGCTGTGGTGTGATGGTGCTTCTAGGGTCACCATGATGCTGGAAACTTGAAGTATGAAAAGTGCATCTGGCTTGAAGGGAAACTAGTTGCTGTATGTGATCCAGACAGGACTCAGCTCCTTTGGCTGCTCAAGAAGAAGAATGAAAGTCATGGACCTTTACGCTAACACTCATGGCCACCCTGGGGCTCCCTGGAGGCCCTGGCCAGGCCTCCTGATCTCCACCAACATCCTGTTACTCTGCAGGAGCTGTGGCTGAGCTGTGCTTGGAGGGATCCAATGCAGCCAGGCTCTGGCCCAGGTATGGGGCATTTGCAGCCCTCCCAAGGGGGCAGAGCCGGAGAAGAAACTGCATGGAGTAGTGGGCTGAGGCTCCTGCAATACCACCTCTGTCTCCCTGCGGTTGGGCTGCTCACAGCTGCGCTGTCCCCACCACTGCAGTGACTTTTTCCACATGCAGCATCACCAGTTGTCTTTGAGAACCCGAATCATTCTTCTGTAAGTTGCATTCGGTACCCAAACTAGTAGCACAGTGCTGGGTTTGCTGTTTGCTGCCCAGCCGCCTAATCCATCCACCTCCCATCGGCAGGCGGCCTGACCTATTTCTGAGCTTGCTCTTATCTCTGAATCTTGGGTGATGGCCAAGATTGTCAAGAGAAAATAGGGACGAAAATCACCAAATCAGAAAAAACAGCATGTTTTTTAAGTAGATCCACCCCCAGGGCATTGCTCCTTCATGCCTGCTCCTCGGTGTCCCTGGTTTAGTTTTTGGAACGTGCTGTTCACACCCCATGCGAGAATGAGCGTGTTGCTCAAGTTCACACCCCTCCCCTGGCAGAGTGGCACTTCAAAGTCCAAGTAGTGACACAAGTGATTTTTGTTAAGTTATAGGACTATACTTTATGCTCTGAAGGAACACTTACTTCACATAAAAGCTTTGACATTTTTATAGAAATGGCTATAACTGTGTTATTTCATATGAGGAAGAATTTATTAAGCCCAAATCTGGATCTTCTTTTTACGTTATGCAAATGACTAATAACAACTCTTCTTCATTACCAGCTCATTGCTTGGGCCAGGGCTATTAAATCCCCCCTTCCCTTCAGCCCGCATCTATCAGACTGCCACGTTAGGCTCAGCCTAATCAGAATTCATAAAACCAGCCCAGGCTCATGCGGGGACACAAGGCTGCAAAATTAAAAACCCGAGTTGCAGAACACGGTGTTTCTTTGGCTATTGCAAGAGCAGCAAGCTGAAGTATTTCGGGCACGGTGTGTTGAATGAGGCATGACACCACCTTGATTACTTGTGATTATGAAAAATTTTGCAACCACCATATAGTGGGGAAAAAAAGTAAAGGTTCATTTATCTCACCGCTCTGGTTGGATTACACACAGGGCAGAAACATCCTGCTTTTTTGTGGTTTTGAGAGTGGTTTCCACTGCGTGTCACCCAGCTGTGCTATCTTCCCCTCGAACACTGCTACTCCTTGCTCTGCTCCAGCCCTGGAGGTGGCTGCAGAGGAGGGCTGGGAGTTATGTGGCACCTGGCAGGGCTGCTTGGGACACGCCTGGGAGGACCTCACTGCATCCTCAGTGATCATAGAATCATTAAGGTTGGAAGAGACCTCAAGGATCATCCAGGCCAACCGTCCTCCCACCACCTATTACCCACTAAACCATGTCCTTCAGTACCAGATGCTCAGATCTTCATCCTTGTAAGACAATCTTGGTTCTTTGAAAAATCTTTCAGTGGGTTGGAGTTTTGTTTGGGGATTATGTGATAAACTAGAAGTTTAAAAGCAATAAGGACCTTTTCTTACATAAAGCCAGCAGAGCAGTGAAATGCCTAGGCGAGCCTAAGATGACAACTCTCTGATTGTTTGGGAGGCAGTCCCCTGGGAGGCAGATGTGAATTTGAACATTCACTGTGTATCCCAGAAGGATCCTTCAAATTGGAATGACCACTCAGAAACTGGGTAAATATGCTGGGTGAATAGGTGCTTCTCTATGCTCTGAAAATACCAGCTGAATCACATGTAGAGGAACACCTTGTTTGTGGATGGGATTTTGTGTGGGCTGAGCACCAACTGTTCAGCGTATTTGTGGATGGATCCAGCCCAACTGATCTGAAGTGGTATGTGCTGAGTGAAAAAATACATATCTGAGGGAGTTCCCGGACATAATTTGATAGAAGAAAAAGAAAAGAATAAGGCATTCCTCTAAGCTTCATTTTCTTTGCAGGGGAAAGCTACCAACGTTCATCCCAGAGCAATTCCAGGTACTGTAATTATGGTTGTGTATATCAAAGGAGAAGTGTGTTCACACCTGACCTGGTGTCTGGGGAGATGAGATGTTCTGTCTTGGGAAATTGTCACCTTCAGCCTGGCTGCTCTCACACAGCTATTGCAGAGCACAAATTTTCCCCGCAGTGTGGTCGTAGCAACCTGCCAATATTCACCCAAGGCAACAGCCGTCTTTTCTGCTTTCACGGCTTTTAGGTCAGACTCTGGCTGTCAAATAGTGCGAATACTAATGGGACAGATTCTTCAGAGCTCAGGCTGTGATTTCCATTATACAGCATTAACTTAAAAAAAAAAAAAGTATCCCAGCAAAACGCAAAGGTAATTTAGATACAGGGTAATTACCTGGACTAAAATCTAGATTGGATGTGAGCATCAACAGCTCCTGCTCTTCCTGAACTTGTGTGCAGCCTTTCGCTAGCATCCCCAGGCATGCCGCAGGTCTGCTGCGGAAATGGCTGTGCAAAGCATCTGCGGTCCCAGTGCGAGGACAGCCGTGCGCTGCACGCTTGGGCTTCCGCTCGCACCCGTGTCCTCGTGGATAGTGGTGTGGTTTGAGCCTGTGCCTGGGTATCTGAGAGTTCACTGGTAAGCACAGCAGGTAAGGACTGTAAAACTGCAGAGACTGTAAATGAAAAGTAGGTGCTGGATTATAAAATATTGTGCAATTGAGCTAATTGGAGAGGGACTGTTTGTCAGGGAGTGCAGGGATAGGACAAGTGGGAATGGGTTTAAACTAAAAGAGGGGAGATTTAGATTAGATGTTAGGAAGAAATTCTTCCCTGTGAGGGTGGTGAGGCCCTGGCACAGGGTGCCCAGAGAAGCTGTGGCTGCCCCTGGATCCCTGGCAGTGTCCAAGGCCAGGCTGGATGGGGCTTTGGGCAGCCTGGACTGGTGGGGGTGTGTCCCTGCCCATGGCAGGGGGTGGCACTGGGTGGGCTGTGAGGTCCCTTCCAACCCAAACTGTTCTGTGATTCTGTGATTCTAACATGTTTATTTCTGGCAGTTAAAGGGAAAAAAAAATAATTCTTTGATTAGGGCCTAGCTACATTTCCTTCTGTACTGCAATAGTTCCAGAGAAGTACAGCCTGCTTCTAGAACGGGCCCTAATGCAGCGTTTTGAAGGAAACGCAGTTAAACAAAGCGCCCAGTCCCGAGCACCCTTCCCGCCCAGGACTGCCGGCCCGGCGGGGCCCTAACCCCAACCCGGTTTCGGCGGGGGCGCGCAGTGGTGCTGAGCAGCAGGACCCCGCGGCCCCGGGTGGGTGTGTGCCCCGGGTGGGTGTGTGCCCCGGGTGGGTGTGTGCCGGCGGCTGCCCGGCAGCCGGGGCCCATTCCCTGCTGAGCAGCACCATCTAGAGGCTGCCGCCTTCCCAGGGCGGCGGGAGCCCGCCCCGCCCGCCTCCGGGGCTGGCCGCGGCTGGGCCGGGCCTCAGCCCTTCGGGTGCCCCTGGCCGGGACGTGCTGCGGCTGTAGGAGGTGGCTCTCTGTTTCCAGCGCACTCGGCACAGGTGGAAGCTGGAAGAGATCCCCGGTGCTGAACGCGCCATCTCAGGCTCTTTGAAGCACCCCCTCTTTTCACCAGGTCTCTACTCGGTCACCCGAGTTAGGCCTCGTCTGGTGCGATCCACCCCAGTCCAGCACTCCACAAGGTGCTGGGGAATCCAGGGGCCGAGCAGCAGGTTTAAGCACAGCTTCGTCAGCGGAGGTGTTGCTTACGGTGATTAACAGGACGGCCACAGCCCAGCTCTGGAAGCACGACAGCCAGGCACCACTGTGCCTCTCCCAGCTCTAGAGAAGGTGAAGCTTTGCTGTCTCTCAGGAGCGCTTCTTTTGCAGATCATGGTGACCTGCAGTTAAACAAGGCGAGGCTCTGAGATACTGACAAACGGCAGGGGACGTTTCTGGTGTAGCTTTATTTGTTGGACTACTTAGAAAGGACTTTCCTGGGGACAATGGCTGAGGTCCTCTGAGGAGGACCCTGTTCTTCAGCTCCTCATGAGGCTTGGTGGTGTTCATGGCCCATGAAGCCGCTCTGGGATGAGCAATGTTGGGCTGTGGGAGGAGAGGGGCATTGCGGGCTTCACGGGTGGTCTGCAGGGGGGAAAAAAAGAAAGAAATCCCCTGTGGCATTATGCACTTGCCTTTGTAGAAGAACTAAACATTAAAAATGTGCAGTCTCTGAATGTCCAACGTAGGGGAAGAGCTGAGGAAGTCAAACTACAAGCCAAGACCCTCTGCTCCAGGCTTGCTGGAAAGGCTGGTGAGTGATAATATGGTCAAGCACCAATTGTCTTCAAATAAGTGGAAAACCCACTCCAGGGCAGGTACAGCTGACAGGATATCTGCTGGCCATATCTTAGCATATTCAGGAACAGATCAGCAGCAGCAGAAAGAGTCCATGCGCATAAAGTTAAGACTCAGAGTTAAGTGTCTGCTCATTTATGTTCCCAGGGGAAAGACAGTAGTTTTGCCGTAGCAGTCAGTGAAAGGAACACCCTAATCCTTAATTGAGTTTACTGATAACCACAGTTACATCATACTTACTCCTTTTCAATGTATCAGATTGATTTTGAGTGAGATCAGATTGATTGAGATCAGATCTTCTTCTAAGCTGAAGAAGAATTGGCCGGAAAAAGAAACCTTTGTTCTTCTGCCTGCAACAGTCGCCATGTCTTAACATGAGACACCATTAAAGGCCAAATTCCTTCTAATCTCAGCAGAAACAGTAACAAGCAAAGGAAAGACCAGCAAGAGAAATACCTCCCTGCAAAAAGAAGAGGCAAGGAGATTCAATGAAATGTAAATATCATTTATTTAGAAAATGATTGCCATATCATTGGTGGGCATCGGTAACACAGAAGCATCAGCCACCTAGCCTGGGGCTAGCGCAGGGCTAATGCTCACATTTCCATGTCCTGTACGCGGCGTACTCAGCTGCGCTTCAGCGCTGCAGCAAAAGGCGCACAGCTAGCATGTAGCTAGTTTTGTGATTTATATTTTCTAACATGTTTAATTGCTACTGTAATTATTGTCTGTAATTTTTACCATGAGGGGATAACAGAGCAGAGATCTTTCAGGCAGCACTAAGTGGATAAATACTGTGGGGCTACTTCTACTACTGAAGAAGTCAGTTCCGTTGCGGATGAGGGAGGAGAAGGGGGAGCAATCTTTTGGTGTCCTGGTGAATGGCCTGACAGAGAGAAAGGGGTGGTTTCTCATTTTCACATGGATAACAGGAGTGTGTGCTTGTATGGGGAGGGAAGTCATAGGGCGGAGACATGAGCTAATGGAAAGTTATGACAGTGGAAACCAAAGAGAATCTTGTCCAGACTTCTGCATCTCAAGGTCCTCCAAGGCTCTTCATCAGCTTCTCAAAACACACAAGTCCTTACACACAAACCAATTACAGAGGCAGCATAGATGTGCTTGCCTGTATGCTGAAAAGACGAGAGGTGATGAGAAGCCTTCACTTGGAAGGAGGGGTCATCGTGTCAAAGGTTGAGAAACACCAGCCTCTGCACCATGCAGGGTCCTTTGCCCCCTCTGTGTCTCCCTGTGGCTGCATCCCATCCAGCTGGGGTCTGTGGAGCAGGGTCCTTCACTGCCTGCTAGAGAGCTGCTCCCAGGATCCCTGTCTGTCCTGTGACTACCAAGGAGTCTCCAGCAGCAGGCTTGGAATGTTTTGTCCTTTCTTTGCTAGTTTATGCAGAAAATCAGGAAAAGAAATGAAGTCTAAATGCTGAATTCCTCTGAGAGCTTCAGCTGTTGTCCCATGTGAGATTTAAAGGCTGTAACTCATGTCCCTGGTGAGGTCTCAGAGGAGTTGTGGGCACGTCTTCCGTGTGTCCAGGGAGTGCATCACTGGTTCTGATGTGCATGGAAAGTAGTGACTTCCTCCCATCTTTTTGATATCTCCAGTTATGAAAAATCTCCAAAACTCCAATTTTCATACTCTATATCCTTCCTGCGGTTAAAAATCAGACAGACACGTATTTGTGTTTTAAAAGTGTAGAAAGTAACCGTCCTTGTAGATATTTGAATACACACATGTGCAGCGGCTGCTGTGTTTGCCTTTTTCCAGGAGCAAAGTGAGCATCTGTTCTTTGGACAAAGCAAAGTGTTTCACTGGAGAGCCCTGGGATGGGAGCGAGGACACGCTGTTGATCCACAGCAGCATCTCCTGGTGACTTGTTCCTCCTCGTGTCTAGCAGGAAAGTTGGGCGAAGAGAGAAGGCTGACTTGCACCTCTCTGTTCTTCTTGATAGAGAAACTATGAACTGTGCTACTCATTAAGTTAAATAGAGACATTCACGGTCTCCTTTGAGCAGTGTTCATCCACCTGAAAGCCAAACTGAGGCTCTGGCTGGACTGAAGTATCCTTTGGGTGAGTACTGGATCCAAACAACTGACAGAGTAGCTGACCTTGGAGATTTTTATTAGCTAATTAAGATGCCACATGCAAAGGACAGAACCAAAACCACAGTCTCAGTTAAAATTTAGCTACTCTCTTAATTGAGTTGAGGAAGTCTGGCTTACATCCTAAGCTGTTGGCATCCTGTATAGCTATAAGAATATTACCATTCATTTTACTGGAGAATGCAAATAACATCACTGTCATGCTGATGGATTGCTTAGCATGTAACAGGATGGGGAAAAAGCTGGTCATTTTATACAATTTTATAAATTTTGTGGGGATCTCTGCAATGCTTTCCAGGACACAGGATGAACAAGGACCATTTTTTGTGTCACTTGCAGTGAAAATAAAATAGAGATTCTTGGGAGCGGGGAGAAGGGAAAGCAATTTTCACGTAATTGATGTTGTGAAGCTCATCAGAAATCCTTCACTTTTAGGACTGTTTCAACAGAGAAATGACAGGTTTTAAAACCCTCCCACACAATGCAGTCACATAGTAGTATCACTAATTGTTGTGATATAGTATTATTTACTCCCAAGCACTGTCTGTCTTAACTCTGGTTTAAAGCACACCTGTATGTACGTGTTTGTACCTATCTATCTATCTATCTATCTATCTATCTGTCTGTCTGTCTGTCTGTCTGTCTGTCTGTCTAAACCAAACCTTTCTGCTTAGCTAGAGAGTCCGACGGCTCACGTGCAGTCTGTGCCACAGCACTGAGGGGACCGCTGAGCAGCAACTGCAGAGCTACAGCTCAGCTCACAGTGCCCTTTCTCTTCCTTTGGGAGTGGGCACTTCCACCACAAAGCCAAATGTTTTAGGGAGTGGAGAGATGCAGTTCTGAGGTATCTAGGAGAAGCTGACACCTCTATTTCTGACAATATTTTCTGGAACATGGAGACAGTTTTGATTCTTTCTTCCCTACAGTGATCCACAGAAATGCTGTCCCCCACAGCATGCTCTTTACCTGCTCAGCCAAACAGAGTTTTGCCTATTTTACCTTTAATCCCAGTTTGTCTACACAGCACGGACATGGCTGGCTTGTAGATGTCACCTGGCAATACTATTTGTTTGAACTCTGTGGACTACTCAAATGCACCAATGACTACTTCAGGGCACCACTTCTGGATACAGCACCTGTTGTCCCCACTTTATCCTTGAAGTTTTCCACCTGCAGACAAATACACAAAGCCCTAACTTCCTCTTACATTTTCACAATAACCTCATTGGTAGCAACAAAAAGCAGGGGCAAACAACAATTAAATGCCTGCATTTCTTCCAGTTGTTTTATTTTGACTTATCTGTAATCAACACAGTAGTTTTAGGTAAAAAATCCTCAGCAGATTCCCTCTTATTAAAGGAAAAAAAATAAAACTCTGTTTCGTGCCTATAACCATGACATATCAGAAATGCGAGTTTAAGTCCCTCCTTTGCCACTATCTGGACAAGTTTCTATGACTTGGGCAGGTTCTTCAGTATGAGATATGGGAATGGGGGGGTCCTAGAAGTATTTAGCTGAATCTGTTGGGGTTTGACTGCTCCACTGAGACCTTTTTAAAGGTCCCTAGTCTCTACTGCCAGTTGCTCACAGTGCCTGGACAAAAATTTCCCAGAGAATGGCAAGAAGTGGTCTGCCAGGACCTTGTTGGAGCTTGAAACCTTTGATTTGTAATTAATTTTGAAGGAGTTTGGAACTTTGAGACCTAATCAAAATGAGGGTTGTATTTTATAAATTGGATTATTATCAGAACAGAGCATTGGCATTCATGTCCCTGGATGATCTTTGGAAGTGCTTTTATCCCTGCACTGTCCTTGCAAGGACATAATGTTAGTAGCAGGCGATGTAATTGTATTATTACAGGACTGCCAAGAACAGCAGCCTTTGAGGCTTACGGATCTGGGGAGAGGAAGCGCTTACAGTCAGTGTGCGCTCGTGCATATGAATAAAGGTAACAATTACATTTTCACTCTCATTCTCAGCCGTTTCTGATGGACCACAGTCATAGCACTGAGAAGTAATTTTTTGTTCGCCACATCACTTTTATAACCATCAGTCTTTTCAGGTATCCTTTTCAAGTATTTCTGGTTTGGCGCTTTTTTTGTTTTGTTTCCGAATCTGCAAGATTGAGGTAAAATGTGGTCCAATCCTTTGCTGAAATAATGGTAGTAGATCCCGAGGGCCAGTGCTGAAGCAGCTGGGGAGCTGTGAATCTCCCATCGGCAAGCGTATCACAGGGGACAGAATGCAAACAGCATCACTGTTGTTACCTGACCCCAGGCAGTGGGTAAGAAGGCTGTAATGTAATTATGCATCCAATCTGACTGCCAGGCAGCAGAAATGCTTTCTGTGACAGAAGGAAAGCCATGTGAGTATGGCCATAATCCAGCCCCATAGCAAAGAACACTATTCCTCCTGTTCTCCACTAATAATATTAGTCTCAAAGCCAAAGGGGAATGCTTCACACCAGGCCCTTCTGAAGAACTTACTGGAGATCCCGGGTTCTTCTGCACTCACCAGTAAGCAAGGCATGCCTGTAATCCTGCTACTGAGGGTGTCTTTTGAAGGATAAGGGCTGTCATCCCAAAGCTAGCAGGCATAAAGTCTTACAGTTCCCACGGCATAAAACAACACCCTTTTTATGAGTAGACATTATTCAAGCCATAAACCCCAAGCATGTTTCTCTATAAAACGTGTCTGTAGACCTGTCCAGGAAACAACTGCTTTTCCAGTTTATTTGTACATGTGGAGTTGAAGGCCACGCTTAATGTTTGTCACACAATTCCCTGCTGTTCAGACTGACGGATCTCTCTTCTTCCGTGCACCACAGCCCTGGTCACATCCTGCCCTGCCTAGAGGTGAGTATGCCAGCCTCGAAACCTGCTCCGCTGGTACAACGTATTGCCTGGTTGTATTTGTTCTAACCACTGTCTTGCTTCCAGTGGCGCCTGTGAACGCAGCGAGAGAACGCGTTTTTTTCTGTGTTGCCTGCTGGGACCTGGTGCTGCCCGGCTGTCCCTGCTCAGTGCCTGCAGAGCACTGGCTGTCGCAGGACAAACCCACTCCAGGGACAAGCTGGCAAAGACATAGTGGGGATGATGGCAGGTAGAGTTCGTGTCCATGCCTCAGGTCTAATTGGTTTTGTGGTATAGGTGCAGGTAAATTCCTTAGAGAATCAGACAGGGAAGATAAACACCTAACAGAATAAATGCGAAAGCCCCCACATAACCCTAGATCCATTCATCTAGGGTTTAGTGCCTCTGTGTTTGGGTATTAAGGTGGAAATATCTGCAGTTTTTGATGGTTTTCCTGGGCACTTAGAGCAGCCCAGTTGCTCTCCCTTTTCCTGATGATTTTTTTCTTGGAAAATGTCTAGAAAAATAATCTCCCCTTTGTGATAAAACCATTTTGGCAAAGGTGGGAAGTGGTTTGTGGCCTCAGCTAAACAATACTGTGAAATTTTATCTAATAATCTAGTGTGAAATTAGTTAGATGTGACTTTTTTAGCACGCGTGATCAAGTTACAGCCTAGGAACAGATTTTCATCTGGTCTCAAGCTCAGGGGTAAGCCCTGGATGTGCTGATGTTGTGAAATAAAACAAGCCCTACAAGCCCCTGCAGGTGAATGGGGGTGCCAGGCTTTACAGCAGCCTGTCTGCCTGAGGGATAAGCCCATCCTTTTGCAGCTTACTGCTAGAGTAGCTCAAAACTGGAATTTTAATGATCTTTCTGAGGGTTTTCAAATTCCAAGCACTTTTTATACACATTGCCCTTCATGGCAAACCAGTGCTGTGAGGCTGCTGTTGCCAGCATGGGCTCTCTCCCATGCTGCCTGATGCACTGGATTGGACTGCCTGGCTTTTTTTTTTAATATTCTGAAGCAGATAAATGTCACCCCCATAACTCTCCGTCTTCACAAAAACCTGTTATATTTTCCAAAGTTAACTATAACCCAAATAGCATTGGGAAGGGGCTGCATCTTCTGTGCATTTGTGCTAACATACACTATTTTTCAGAAAAGTACCACACCCCCCCCAACAAGCCTGCAAAACAAATCCACAACATTCACTCTGCAGTCGGCATTGCTTGTCTGGGCAGAGATATAAAATGTCACATACTGGTTTAATTGCACATAACATGTAAGGCTTTGATTACATTTGCCTCTACAGAAAAAGGGGATTTCTCTGTCCTTCAGTATCTAGAGTCTCACCTGTAACTGGTAAGTATGAGTTGGCTTGGAGCAGCTGTGGGAATGAAGCCTTTCCCACCCTATTAATGTAGGCAGCTCAGGTATTTCACAACGCGTGTGGAAAGCAGCCACTTCCATCAGTAGTCCTGTGTTTTCTTTGCAAAATGACAGCAATAATAGTGGGAGGTGGAAATTAGCCTGTGAGACTTCAGAGCTTCATTAATTAGTAGGGGTGTCTTAGCCCTTTGCTTTAGCTTATCCTGGGATGTGCAATAACAGCAGCAGGATCGTAACAGGGAATATACACCAGAAATGGTTTCCTCACTAACCCAACGCATTAACATCACTCTGGTTCTATTTCTGCAGTAGCTTGCGGTCAACTGTGCAACATATGCTATGCTTTGTATTGAAAAGTTGGGCTTTTGGCCTGGAGTATCATGAAGCGTTAGCCAAACCATTCATTGCACGTTTTGTGAAACATATTTCTTTCTCTATGGGGTGTAGGTTCATAAAACAGATAAATAGAGAGTATTTCTAGTTGTGCTGGAGGCAAGAACATCAAGAAACTGAAAGAGGAAGGGTTTGATAGGAAAAGCTAACATCTTTAATTAGATAAGCTGACACCACTGGAGAAAAATGGGCAACGTTCCGGCACAGAAGTCCTTATTATTCAGCAAAAGAGATTGAGAGCCCCTAGAATTGTCTATTTTGTTTGCTCAAGCTCTATCAGATGCTGTAAAAAAAAAAGATGCTATTGCTCCCTACAAATGCCAGTTCTCCTATATAAGAATTGTCTCTCCACACTGCAAATCCAGTCACAAAGGTTCTATACATGCTTCTCCCAACCACTGGCAAACCATGACTTGAAATAAAGCCCTGTTTCACAGCTGCTCTTTATTCTGCACCATCTCCTCTGGGGCTGAGCTCTAACCACATAAAAACATTTACTAATCCTAAGCAAGTGGTTAACAGCTTCGAAGCTGATGCTGCACAGCGCTGCTTGTTTGTTACTGGGAAATCTCATTTCAAAAGCCAGACCCTTGGGGTCGCTTGGCGCTTCTGCAAGATCAGGCCTCGTAATCTGAGTCTGTTACTGGCACCAGTAACCACGGTCCCTTCCCCAGTCCAGCTCCTTTTCTGATCATCTGTCTTATATCTTCCTTTTTGATACATTACCATGGAAACAAACCTTGAAAAAAAATATTCATGAGCAGGTTGTTTTAGTTTTGAATATTATCTTTTCAGTTTTCACCTTTCTAGCTCTGCACATGTTGGGGGGGGATTCTTGTTCTCCATCTGCCACTAGATGGTATTGCTTCAGCAGGCACCTTCCCGGCAGCACGGCACCCTTGCTGGGATGCAGCCCCCCAGAAAAGCAGAACACCCCATCTGCACAGGTTCCGTTCTCAGTTCTGAATTTTGACCCTTGCTCCCTGCACCAAATGAGCCCAAGTGAACCAAGTTCAGCAGTTACACAACGGCTTGCCTTTTCAGGTTGCTTTTACAGGCAGGCCGCAAGCCAATTCACAGGGACCTGCAGCATGAGTGAAGCGGAGGAGGAAAAGAAAATGCTCCAAGCGCTTGGAGGTGCGTGGCCAGAGTTACCAGACGAGCAGGCTTTCTCGCTCCATTTGCTGGACAGACAGGAACCCCTTCACCAGCAGGCAGTCCTCTCCATCGAGCTCACTGCTGGACCTGGGACGGTGTCCCACAGAAGGAATTGCTCTGCACTGGCTTTTTTTTTTTAATATTCTTCAAGTATCCCCAGAGCTTTGGTCTCAGCTAAATCAGCATCTTCTTTTGCTTGCAGCACGGTGTCTGCTTAAGGGCAAATTTTGTATTTTCTCTGTAACCCAAAAGGTAAGACAGGTCTGTGGTCTGCTTGAAATTTCGGAATACTTGATGTATAAAACCTGAAGCAAATTGACACAGGATTTCGTCTGCTCCAGATCTTTTAAAATAACTGACACTGAAATGCAAATAAAAAGCTTTATTTTTCTCACAGTTGCAGAATTTTCTAATAGTTTTGTATTTATGTGCTTATGAAAGAAAAGCAGTTAAACGCACAGGAGATCATTAAGTAAAATTGTTATTAGTCTAGTAGATGAAAGCATGAATGTGATGAGATATTAAATAATTTTATATTAAAAATTAATGACTTATGCTGTTAAGCCTTGAGTGATTTGCTACTTTCTAACGACTGATATGCATCTCTACGGTAAGCTTCCATGATGTGAGACATTCCGCTTTTATGTTTCCTTGTTTTGTTGTTAAACTGTCTTATGTCATTGCTTTTCCTACCGGGGAAACAAAGAGGAAAATCAAATCAGCAGTGGAAAGAACACCATGTATCTGGTGATTAAATGTTCACTGCACCTACCTTCGTATTTTTCAGTCATCTGATTTATATCTTAACTATGCATTGGTGGGGGTTTTTGCCAAATTATTTTGTTCGCTAAGTAATCCGTAAGCAAACAAAACCTGCTCACATATTTGGATTGGATTTTGTGAGTGGCTAGCTGTAATTGGATATTTTTAAGAACTCGTTTGAAGCTTTAAGCTCACATTACACAGCAAACCCTCCTTCCATCCCTGTCCAAGTGGGTATGGGCTACAAAGCATCCCCCTGTCCACATCAGCCCCCTTCTAACCCCCTCATCCAAATTGTCTCTCTTGCTGGCTCAGGCAGCAGTTGAATCAAATGAGATGAGTGCTGTCCTGTTTTAAAAGAGTGTGAAATTGGTTGGTTTATGGTGAAAGTGGGACCACGAGAGCCAAACCTTCCTCCGTAAGCACGGAACAGCCTGAACTGTGCTGCATCTTAACAAACAGGAGGGAGCTGCCAGCTGAGCTACATTCATTGGTGAAAAAAAGAATGCTTCTAACGAAATTCACCTTCTTTCTCACATCTACCAAAGAAAACATAGTAAAAGGCCTCACTATTCACAGTCAGCGGGGAGAAAATCAGTGCTGCAGACAGTGTTGCTCCTTCCCTCCTACCTTCACACGCTGTAGCTGCTGGCGCAGTGTAGTGTCCGTGGCTTCTAGCCCAGGTGAGGGAAATTCACTCTGAGTAAGCTCAGAGAAGCAAGCGCACAGCAGGAATTACCAAGAACATAATGCTTATTTCTGGACCTTTTGGCTTGCAAGGAAAACAACCCTCTCACATCTGCTCCTGGTAGCAGGATGCCATGCTGGCCCATGAGAGAAAGAAGAGGCCACCGTGCCGGGCCACGTGCTGTGTGGCACTGCAACAAGGAGCGGGGCAGAGGCCACGGTGCTGGGCTGCGGAAACGCTGGATGTCTGCATGCTGCAGGAAAACACGCGGGAAGAGTCGTGTGTGGAGTTAGTGACTCAGGCCATGGTGATTTGGCATGGCTGAGCGGTAAGATAGCAACACGGTTTTACCATAAATGGGGCAAATATGTTATTGCTGTGGTATGTGAGGTTCAATTAAACGGCAACATTCAATTAAACAGCTTCCAGAGCTGTCGTTTAGAAGTTGCAATGCTTTGCGCCTCTGCTAGAGCTCTTCATTAACTCCCCTGCCAATGAGGCTGATTACACAGCAGAGATTGTCACACTCTGGTCTTCCGTTGAAAAGCTGGGTTCAAGTCCATCCCTTGGTGAGCATTTAAGCAGGGTAGAGTAGCTTCAACAGGAACCTGAATTAACAGCTTAAAAAGAGTGTCATCTTGGAAACGCTGAGTGCTCAGCCAGGCTGCCGGAGAGTGGAGGCTGCCGAGTCCTTGGTCCCGCATTCACAGCACCTGTTGGTTAACGCTGGGGACTGCAGCTGTCAGATTTTGACCAGAAATTTCATCTTTGGCTGGAGATGGAGTTTTGATTAACTTCAGCACCGGGAGAGCAGGAAATCTGTAAGAAAACAAGCCTCCCTCCTGACGGGGCATCATAGAGAAACTTTGCAGTTTCCCTTTGGAGAACGCCTCAGCTCTTGCCAGTGGTTTTTTTTTCATTTGTAGTGTTTTTTGTACTGGTGAGTTTATCAAAACATCTCAATAATATTTTTTCTTTTTTTTTTTGGCCCCGAGACCACTGCCATTCGCTGGAAACCCTTGGCCTTCACTCGATACACGCTGCGCTCCACCACCGGTTTGGCGGCGCACAGACGTCGCCATCTCCCCCAGGGAAAGCACTCCAAGCCGCCCGGACTGCGCTGCTGTTCCAAGCCCGCGGTCAGCCTGCGCGGGGTAGTTCCCCCCGCACAGAGCCAACGCCGCCCGAGCCCAGCGGCCGGTGGCCGCCACCTCCCCANCAGCCCAGAAGGTTCGGCGGAGCGGGGCGCTGAGGGGAGCGGGCGGTGATGGAGCGGTACGGTCCGGCGGTGCCGGGCGCGGTGCCCGTGCCCGACTTCAGACAGTAAGTCCCGGGGAGGGGAAGGGCCTGGCGGAGGGAGGGACAGGCACCGTTGCGGGGTGGCAGAGCCTGGCGGCGGGCTGCAGCCTGGCCGGGGGAAGGGGTGTCTGCTAGGCCGCGACGGGCCGGAACCGCTCCCGGTACCCCCAGCCCGGCGTGGTGGCGGTGGTAGGGGCGGTGCAGCCCCCGGGGAGAGTGTCTGCCCGTCCCGCGCCGTTGGCCAGGCAGGGGGAGCGGCAGCCTGGGCCTGGAGGAGCCAGGGGGTGGAGGAGGCCCCGGGTGCGCCTGGCCGTGCCGCCGGACCCGAGACAGCCCCAGACCCGGGCGTGCAGCTGGGCTGCAGTCCCCAGCTCCCCGTTGGGGCCGAGGTTGTACGCGGATGTGTGGGTTTGGAGCGTAGGGAAGTGCCGAAGGTGTGTCAGGGTAAGAAAAGTGTTTGTCAGCAGTGGTGTTCTCAATTCTGGTAATATGCTGGAGATCGTCGTATTCTTCCATGGGTAGGTTTTATATAGAGAACAGTTTTTAATTTCCATAGGGAAAGTTTGAGTGCTTTGCACCCCAACAGACAATTCTAATGAAGGGAAAGATTCTAAATGTCTCTTTTTATTATTTTTTTTTAAACTACTTAATGTGCTACCTAATGTATGGCAATAGACGATCAGTAAAAAGAGCTGTGTGCTTTAGTGTCAGAGCTGTGCGTGGCTGCATGTCACTGTCTCTTGCTGACTGTCTGCAGATGAGATTATTTTTTGCTTATTTTCCCAAGAAGTGGGAAGGATAGAATGTGATTTCAAGCAATATACTATGGCACAAGTATGTCTTGGTAAAGCTTTTTGAAACAACTTCTATGAAAATTGCTGTGGAGATGCCTGGGAGTTTCAAGAATCTCTGTATCTCTAACTTGAATTATTTTTTAATGCATATTTGTGTTTCAAAGCCTTGAGGACACATGCTATTCAATCTAGTAGTCTTTGAAAGTCGGAAGGGTATTGCTTGGCTTACATGTTTACTTCTGCATAAAACAATGCAGTCAGCCAAGCAGAGTGAGTGAAAACTGGTGGCAGTACACACAAAAAACAAGTTGTGCGTGGTGTCTTGTAGATACAAAACCTGTTCTAGCAGATCAGGTTCAGGGAGACCTTACCAAGTACATGACCCTTCAATGTGATTCTCTTGCTCAAGGTCTTCTAGGCTCAGGTCTGTGAAGGCAAAAAAGTTACTAATGTTTTGGTGTATTGGCTCTGTGTTCTGATTATTGCTACGGTTGTTCCAACCTTCTCAGTAGAAACTGAGAAGTTATTTTAACTAGAGGAACAATACCTAGTAAAAAGGAACTTCACTTCTAATAGTAAACTGCTGAAGTCATTCTGCATAGTTCCCATTGTATCCTAGCGTGTAGGTTTTTTCATCTTCCTAGACTTGTTATTTTTTCAAAGAGAGGGAACTTGGCAAGTTTTAATGCAGAATGTAGTCATATGACAAGTGCTTGTGTATCTAATATTAGCTATTTAATAATTATGTAATAATACACTGATAAACATATTAATGTAATCCCCCTGTGCTTGCAGAGCAATAACAGAAAAATCTAAATACACTTTTCAATCTTGTGAGCTTTGACTGCCAGAATCAGTACACTGTTTTGAGTACTGTGATATTTCTATTGCAGCCAACAAATGCATGCTCAAAGTTTTTATTGCTTCCAAATGATATACATACTCAGTTCTTGAAAAATACATAGCTGCTGCTTGGGACAAGTTCTTGTCCTGTTTCAGGTGTATATATTGTGACTCTCTTCTGTGTGTAACTTTTCTTATTTATTTCAGAAATGAGGGTTCATTAACATCAACTTTAAGAACACTTCTGTTCTTCACAGCTCTAATGATCACATTACCTGTTGGGCTATATTTTTCATCAAAGGCTTATGTATTTGAAGGTAATTCTGTTTCTGCCAATTAGCATTACTATTACAGAAAAAGAGGAAAAGCACAATCCTCTAATAGCATCTTTGTTCTCCTTCCTGTTTTGAATATTTGTTTCCTTATGCAGACTAAAGGCCTTCTAATGTCTAATTAGAGCAAAAAATTGTATAAATGGTCAATGCATCCTTCCCTGCAGTGTGGACTGCGATCTGATATTTGTTGTTTGTTATACAATGGTCTACGTGGTATACAGGTGCATCATTTCCCTTACCTACAGGGTATCTAACACTACCCTACAGCAGACTTTTATCAGAATCATCAGGGATATCTTTACTGCAGGTGTTGTGAACTAATACTCTATTCAAGACAGAGTAGTGTTGTTTACTGGGTTTATTTTTTGCTTTTTAAAACATTTTTAAATGCATACACCTGCATTTGTAGGTGTAAACCAGGTTAAGTCGTATACCTGGTTTCAGGTATGGAATGTGGTTGCTTATAGAGCTTTCTTTCCATTTGGGGGAAAAAAAAAAGATATTTTTTTATCTGTTTATTTGGAGCAGTTCTGTCAAACTGCTAACAACCAGCCACTTTCTAGCCTTGATTCTGCAAAGTTTTAATAACTTTTCTCCTATCGGAGAAAAGTATCTCCTTCAAAAACAGGGAGGAGGGAGGGAGAAAGCAGCTGCTTTTAAGAGCAGTTTGTGAATATGTAACTGAGTTTTCCAAGATGATTCTCCTCTGGGTGTACTGCCGTATGTAGTCCTGAAGGCTGAAACTGAAAGCTTGCTAAGTGGCTTTCAAGATTCTTTTTAGCATGGTTGTTTTTTTTAACCTGAGGTGTAGCAAGCTGAGCCTTAAATTTGCTGTCAGTTAATGGCCAGCTCTGTCAGGACGGACAGGATTGGGTTTGCATTTGGAGGGTGGTGTTTTTGGTGTGGTGTAATGTGTGGGGTTTGGTTGGTTGGGATTTTTTAAATGAATGAAGAGAAATGGTATTTTGGTATTTGATCTTTTGATATTTGAAGGCTATTCATGTGTCTTAACTGGTGAGGAGTTTTTCTTTTATGGTCTAAATATAGGAGATAGAAGTCCTCTCAATTTAATAGTTGTTCTACTGTTTTATCCTGTTACGCTGGCAAATAAATCATGTTATGATCCCCTCTTTCCTCCCCATTTTCCTGTTTTCCTGCCTCACAAAGAGCGTTACACTGATGAAAAAAAGAATGTTGAAGTTTACTTGGTGCTGGAAGATAGTGACAGAAAAAGTGGATGTTACAGAACTCTTAAGCTGTTGACTTCAAAACCAGAGTATCTTATCTTAAATATTGAGTAACGGCAGTGTTGCTTTATTCCAGAAACAGTTTCAAGGTCTGTAATTATCGGAATGAATTCTTTCCTGTGAACCTTTCTGAGCTTTGATACAGGAGTAGATACAACTTTTGTCTTTTAGGAAAAATTGTGATTTGCTGTTTCGGTGTTTCTAATAACTAATATTCTTTCTTTATTTTCTCAGGTACCTTAGGAATGTCCGACAGAGACAGCTATTTTTATGCTGCCATAGTTGCTGTAGTTACTGTTCATGTGGTACTTGCTCTCTTTGTGTACGTAGCGTGGAACGAAGGTTCTCGACAGTGGCGGGAAGGCAAACAGGACTAGAATGAAGATCATCATCTGATACTTACAGACTGTAAATCTATTTTTTGTGAGCTGAATGAAAAGCATTCTTCAAAATGTATAATACACATGTACAACTATGAGGCTAACGCCTCAGCTCTGGTTAGAATAAGACTTGTGCTCCTCTTGAATGTGTACCAGTGTTTTCTCTAATGCTGATGGAAGTTGTTCTTTAGCCAGCCGCTGCTAGGTTGAGCTGAGAAGGTCTTCACCTGGAATTAGAATGAAATATATTTTTGAAAAAATCCTGTAGTTATTTTTGTCATTCCTAGTGTTTTTCTGGCTTGCTCTGAATATAATATTGGCATGAAGCAAGCATTATATTTTTGAGTAATTAAATTGCTAGTTAAAAAAGCTACATTACTCACTATCCAACTACAGTGGAAAAGATGGGATTTTACTTTGCTGTGGGTAGCTTCCTGATTTCTGGGTGTTGTGGTTAGCCCCATGCAGCAACTAAGCCCCACACAGCTGCTGGCTCACTTCCCTCGCAGCAGGATGGGGGAGAGAATTGGACAGGTATAAGTGAGAAAACTTGTGGGTAGAGATAAAGACAGTTTAATAGGTAAAGCAGAAGTCACGTGCGCAAGCAAAGCAAGGAATTCATCCCCCACTTCCCATGTCAGACAGGGGTTCAGTCATCCCCAGGAAAGCAGGGCTCTGTCACGCCTAATGGTGACTTGGGAAGACAAATGCCATCAGTACAAACGTCCCTCCCTTCCTCCTCCTTCTTCCCCCAGCTCTATACGCTGATCATGACACCATACGGTATGGAACATCCCTCTGGTCATTGGGGTCAGCTGTCCCAGCTGTGTCCCCTCCCAGCTCCTTGTGCACCCCCAGCTACTCCCTGCTGGGGTGGGGCGAGGAGCAGAAAAGGCCTTGACTTTGTGTCAGCCCTGCTCAGCAGGAACAAAAACATCCCTGTGTTATCACCACTGTTTTCAGCACAAACCCAACCCACAGCCTCAGCCACTATGAAGAAAATTAACTCTATCCCTGCCAAAACCAGTGCTGTGGGATAGACATAAATAATATATTTCTGAGTTTAGACGTAATTGCAAATACAGAATTGGTTAGAAACTCAGGTAATGCCTTTCTAATGTGAAATACAAAGGGGTTTTTGTTTTCAGATATAATTTTTTATTACTGTGTAAAATTCAATCTTTAATTTCCTTTCGAGAGGATTGTCGCATTACTTTATTGCTCTGCTCTTCTGCAGTTAATCTTGAGGATGCAAAGAAAATGGCATCACTTTTTTTTTATGTCTTTACATTTATGTATCTCCTTGATAATTGCTAAAGGATGTAGTTGGATTTCCTGTGGTAAAGTAATATCAGTAACAGCTATAAGCCACTGTAATGGCTAAGCAGAGGAATGAGCAAGGCAAAACAAGCTGTAGCCATCTGCAAAATGTTGTCCTCTATGAAGCAGAACATGAGTAATCACATGGAAAATTTTTTTCTCTTCATAAATGCGAACTTGTACACTGTGAAATGATACAATATGTTGATTGTTTTCTTTTTTTCTTGGTCATGTATAGAAACTTTCTGTTGTCAAATCACAGTGAGGGTTTTGTGTTGTGGGATAACCTGAGTTTGATTTCACTGTTGTGCTGTTGTTAGCAAGCTTTTAGTCTGTAGATGAAACATTTTTCCTAAGGTTCCAGCAATGCGTAGATCTTTCCTAATGCTGATGATTGCTGTTAAACTGTTGTGCTTCAGGTCCTTCTGTTAATTTGAGTTTTCCAGTTTGTTGTATTAGTTGAGCATCTTTTTGGAAGTGATTTGCTTAATACAGGGCTTGGAATGGTTTGGTGCTGCTTTTGTCCATGGTGAAAATCCATAAATGAATCAAAAATCAGTTATCCATGCTCAGTGGCTTGAAGAATGTCTTCACAGGTCTCATTCGTCTTAGCTGCACCCCAGTCCCAGGTGTGTGTGAGCATATACACCGTATCACACTAATGCAAATCAGCTTGTTACGTTTTGTTTCTGAAATGTTAACTTCTCTTATCCAGAAGCCACTGTCAGGTTACTGCCAGCGAACTCAAAGATGGTACGCACTACTCGAAGTACAAATTTAGTTTGTACTTTGGCATATTGGCCTCCTGTTCGCCGGTGTATGAACTGCACACTGTAGAATACTGCCTTTAATAAAGAACTGCCCCGCAATTCAAGATCCAGTAAAGAAGTACTTGTGCTGAACAGTTCTTGAATGACCTCTTTAATACTGCTTATGTGTAGCACGGCTTACAACAAATAGATCAGCTGTAGCACTGTTCAGTAGCGTTGGTTGATTGGGTTTTTTTACTATGTTTATAGTGGAGAATAAATGGGAACATAGCTGTCATGCTTTACTAGCTGGGTCTTGTGCTACATCTATTTTATGTTTCACATACCAGGATCCCTAGACATTAATTTCCTAGGAATAATAGGGAAATAATGCTTATTATAATTGTTTAGTTAGAAAACAGAAGTTTGACCTGTGCTTTAAGTATAGGCACTATAATGTCTCGACAGTTGGGCGTAACAAGCTGAGCATTAAAATCATCCATTGGAAGATTATCTTTGAAGATAATGCTTTGATCCACAGTGTTCTTGAGAAGAGGCAACGTGTGAGTCTCTGCGTAGTAACAGTCGTGTACTGGGTTTTATGTTGCCTGTGCTTGGAAGTTGAAACAACCACTCAGGTAAGTGGTGCAATGAAAACAGTCAGGTGGTGGAATTACACCATGACGAGGGAGCTCAAAACCAGAAACTGCAGCCATACAGTGTAGAGTGTCCGTGGAGTAGATACCCTACTGGGGACTCCTGTTGTGCCTTACTGAGATTTGTTATATTTCAAGAGCTTTGTTGCGTTCTTTTTTGGTTGAGTGTTTCCTTTTGTGTATCTGATGTTCCTGCATAATGTCAAAGCTAATTCTCATGGCAATTTTTAATTGTTTAATGGACATTGTGATTCTTCCAGAGTTTAATACAGTACTGATCAAAATTGTGGAGTGATCAAGATTCTTGTTGTTTTAGCTCTTTTTGATAAAATGGTGATGTGTTTTAAAGTGATACTGTAAGCTTCTTCATTTTATTACTAGGACTGGATTTGAGACAACTGTTGTTAAAGAGACAAAACTGGGAATACTTGGTCTGCGTAAGCCATTCGGTACTTCAGAATTGCCTCGCGGTGGTCCAGCATGTATAGGTTGACAATTAGGCAGCTTAGCTAAAGCAAGCAGTGAGCAAATATCTTGAGACTGAGATTGTAGCAGAAGAATTTTGGCGTATTTTCCAAAACTGTAAATAGTAAAGGCAATGGGGGGAACTGAGAACGTGGAAAATCAGTGACTTCTCAAAATTAGTTTTCTTTTTCTGGGCTTCTTGTCATCTCTTTTTAAATGGCTACAAGTATGCAGATGATCAGCTTTGGTTTGTGGTTAAGGATGCCTGATTTAATTGGTCTGTTAACTGCTGGCACCAAGTAGGAAGTCTGCAGAGAAAATGGTGATGGTGATAGTGTTAACAGGAATTCTGTGTCATACCCTAAGACCGATTAATGTACGTGAACTTTAAACAGTCTTTGCAGTATATTTGAAACAAAATCAAATATTATCTACCTGGTTTTTGCTATCTAAGAGAGGGCCTAGTGATAACTCACTTAACATTAAAAAGCAAACTTCACCAAAAAACTAACAAACCAACTCCCCCAAACCCCAACCTCCTGCGTAATTTTTATGGTGGTGGTTGTTGGACACTGATAGGAGGACGTAATTTTAGGATGTAATTTAATTTAAAGGATGTAATTTTGCCAGGCTGCTAATGCAGCATGACAAACTAGAGGGCAGGCTTCTCTACCTGATTCCTGTGACGGGAGAGGGGAAGTGGTGGTGCTGGCTGACAAAGTAAGCTCTCCATGCATTGGTGAAGAGTAAAATGTTTGATGTTATTGCAGTTCTGATGTTTTTTAGACTGCTGCACAGTTACTGTAGTTAAAGAAATTGCTCAGGCAGGGGTAGTATTGGTCATAGTTCAGGTGAGTAAGAGAAGGGGAAGGACAGAGCCCTTGAAACAGTGAACTAAACCACATTTGTATTAGTACAAAATAATATGGGTAGGACTGAAATTTCAGTAGGCTGCAGCCCATGGAACAGGGGGAGGCAGGGGTCCTGTGAAGCAAAGGGGAGGTGGGGGTGCAGATGGGGTAGGGTGAGGACTGGAATGTGCTGGCGCAGCTCGCTCTATGATGACCCCATATGTTTTTGTTCAGAAGTGTTTATTCTGCTTTTCTCCAGGGGATTATGTAGAGCCAATGATCTGAAATATTAAATGTAAATCTTACAAAATAGCAAGCCAATGCCATTTTTAACTTCCAATTAAAGCTGTTCATAGGCTGACAGCTTTGCAGCGTGCGATCTGGGGCACACATTCAGCTATTCAGCTTTGTCTTGTACAAACCAGCATTGTTACTGGCTCTGAGCCATCTCTTAGGGTAGGGTTAAGCCCTTGGAGTGTAAATATTACTTTAAAAATACCAAAGAGCAACTACCACTCAACTGTTTCGTTAACACTAATCAACTGTCGGTTTAAGGAAGACACGTTCAAGTTCACAGGAAACAGGGCTTGCTGTTTCCCTACCAGGGGAGGCTCTCTTGTGCTTGAATGGGACTTGCAACAAGGAAATAATTCTGTGTAGTTTGGGTGCTCCCAGTCATTCTCTTATCTGAAGGCATGCTAATGTTGAATTTCTGAGGTGGTGGGATACACTTGTGCCTCTCTGTTAGGACTGAATCACAGCGTTGTGTAACGATGCGGAGATATATTTTAAGAGCAGAGACGAAGGTAGACTCTTGGGACTTGAGTGCTGTTTGAACCTAATATGGTAAGAAGAAATATGGGGGAAGTGAATGGGGATTTCTGCAGAAAGCAGAGGTTTTTAGGTGCTTTGGTCCCAGTTTGCATTCTGGAACTGAGCGCGCCAATGGTGGTCCTGTTTCTGAAGGCAGGAATACTGACTGGGAAGCTTTGTGGTGAAGGATGACCAGGGAGAAGGGCTTGGAAAGACTAGTGAGCTAGTGGTGACTGTCCAGGTGGATGCATGGGACTAAGTTTTCTTGGTGCTGATTTGCTGTCATGTTTCACAACCATCTTTTGTCCTACTGGCTTCAGATGGCACGTTCTGGCCAAAATGGTTCCCCGTGCGTGCCCGGTGTTTCTAGGAGTGGTAGGTGCTTAGTTGCAACTGTGCTTTTACAGTAGTGCAAACTACTCAGGCCTGGAAAAAAACCTGTTGATGCTTATAGTTGGCACACGACACAGTGTGCTTTAATAGTTTTAGTGTAAATAGCCCAGGGCATAGACATGGGGGGGGTGGGTATTAAAGACAGTTTTAATTGACAGATGATTTATGAGCAAGAGTAACAGCAAAGAACAAAAACTGCTGTGGGTGTGGGCCCATGCTGCAGGCACCACTGAGGAGCCGTTTAATACCTTTGCAGTTTTTCATCCTCAAGATGCAGAGTTTCTCTTGCTTGACTCGTTAATACGGCTCTGCTGATGTTGGGGGTCAACTGGAAGTACGGAAGTTTGGCTCCACAGCTGGAATGCTTCATACAGCTCATTTCAAGGGAACGAGTCTTTGATATCTAGGTGGTTTTGCGTCTGATGGAGAAGACAGAACAACCCCCTTTGCTCTCAAACCTTATTTCAGTTTGAGCCCTTCCCTAGAACAATTCCTATAAAATAAACAAGCGTTGGATGATTTTTAATTTGAAGCATGATAGAGCAGTTTCCTTTAGAAGCTCGTGTTATGTCTTCAATACAGCATTTATTGTTTTTTTACTCCCAGTGTAAAGGATGCTCTCACCAAAAAAATCCAAACCAGAGGTGATTCTGATGATTTGGGTGTTTGAACCATTTTGATGGCTGTTTGTGCGTTAAGCGCAGCTCGCCCTGTTTGTACGTGGAATGGCTGTAGCGCGGCGTGGGCAGGTTTAACCCAACATCCCTGAAAACTTGCTGGCTGGATGTCAAAGTCTAGGCGCCGTGTGTTTAATAGGAGAGTCCTCTCTTTGCATTAATGCAAAGTGGCTTCAGCAGGGTTATTAGAAATAATTTTGAATGACAGGTGTTTTACTACATGAAAACTGGATCTTTACTTGGGTTTTATATTTGATATAAAATGGTAATGGCACCTCTCTTCATGGTAATGATGGACTGATGTGTTATGTGAAGCCAGTTCCTTTATTTCTAGCTAGCATTTATTTCTAAGCCGTTGTACTTTTGCAAGCAGCAGAAAGTTCCTTACTTTTTAGCACTTCCCCCTCTTTACCTCTCCTTGCTATTTGTCGAATGCTTTCTATGGGAGCAGATATTGTCTGTAGTGTGACAGCTGTTCTGATCCCTAGTTAAGATTACATTGAGCTTTGTAGCAAGAGATGAGGTTTTTATACCACTGGGTGGGGATTGTGCTTTCGTGCCCATGAACTTTCAGAATTGTTAGTGCTGTCAGCTCTAACATTTGAGGCATGAAAACAGGATTACCAGGGGAAAAAAATTTCCAATTTATCAACAATTGTTAACCAGCTAGTTATTTGTCATAGGCCTTGGGAGGAGTAGTTAACAACACTAAAATAATAGCATGTTTCTGGGTTGTCCTGTGCTTACTAGATTCAAGCCAGTCCAACTCTGTGTTCAACTGTCGTTTTACTTTAGCATAGTACAAAACTTAAGAACATTTAAGTACCCTGAACAGCATTGTCAGTGTGGTCCAGGCTGCTTTCACTTTTCCAGCTCTGAAAGAAAACTACATTAAGCCTTTTGGTGAGGAAATCTTGGAGAGCACCTGGGAATGTGTGATGCAGCTCTTCAAGAAGCTTGCCCATGCCAAAAGGCCATGTTTGCATTATATCAAGCTTATGCAAGGGATTAATTTGGAAGCAGAGCTGAGTGGCTTGTGAACTTTCTACCTTAGGTTAGCTGTGCTCTAGGTGCGTGGTCCAAATTACAATTTGAAGGGATTAACAACTTTTGTGTGCTTTTTATGGACTTTGTTCAAAGCATGAATGGGTAATTCTTCACAGCAGGTAATTCTGCACAGCAACAGAACTAATTTGCTATGATTTTATTTAGGTAAAGATGGAGCTGATAAACATAGCTGATTACATAAGCACAAGTTCAGTTGATCACATCTGCATGTGGATATATGTGAACTGACTGATCAGTAAAACAGACAGTAATTTATTTTGTGTCCCTGAATTCTGCCAAGAGCGTTTTCTTTCAGATCATACTCAGCAGTTTGCTCAGCCTCAAAGATTACTGTACAGAATGCCTGACCAGTGAGATGGATTGCTGTGTTTGGGGAAGCCAGTGTGCTCCAGACTGGTGCAATGAACAGGTGAGGCTTTGCATCGTAGGGGAAGTCCCCTTGCCTGTGATTCTGGCTTTTGCAGAATTAACACGGGCTGGTCACAAATCTGATAACAATATGAAATGCAAAAAATGAGGTATTGGAGGTGTCCGTGCTAGGAGTACTGTGATATGGACATGGACTGATTCTTCTTTTTCTCATGTGCATTCCTAGCGCTGAGAAATCAGTATAAAGCCATCATTTAATAGTCTTTGAAAAACACAATCTGTTCTTAATATTTCCCCAGGAAAAAAATCTACGTAAACTAGACTTTTGAGACTCAGTACGAAGTTAAGCTACCTATTCTTTAGCCAAAAAAAAAAGAGCTTTTGGATAGAACTCATGGTGTTGATGTTGATGGGTTTTCCTCCCCAGAATACCCTGCATATTCCTTTTGTGCAAAAAAGAAGTTTAATATCTCAGAATACTATGTGTGGCAGCATCCACAGGTTCCTTGTGTTGCAACGGAGTATTCGACTTCCTAGGGGTTGTACCAGATGTCACCACCTGTAGTGCTTGCCTTTTGCGTGTACGGTCTGCTCTTCATTGCAGCAATACCCAGAGAAGAGGATAGGATCTGGCTGCGTTTTGTGAACGAGCAGTGAGAGTTGATCGCTATCCTGAAGAAGTCACCGTCTAACTAGATAGGTCTGGCTGGTGGGGTGTTGGGAAACAGCACAGCAAATGTGTTGAAGTGGAAGTAGAGGTGTGCAGTGCAGTGAGTATGTAACTCTCGACATTGCTAGGTCTGGTGTCTGAGCTGTGTCTCCGTGGAAGAAAAAATAACACCTTTACTGTGTGTAGATACGCTCAGAGAGGTAAAGGGATTTGCTTTGCATGCTGTGGCAGATCCCAGGTTTGGAAACGGAGGGCAGGTGGGGGAGGGACTGGGACTCAAATCTTTTGACCCACTGATCTGTCAGCAGTATCTACCGTTCACCACTGTTCATGCACAGTGGTTTTGTTAGGAATTGTTTCTGGTGAGATCTTGGACCAATGGATACCTGTAACGTTACCTAATGTTGCGTAGCTTGACCTTCTCGTTGGGGTCTGTGCAGCTCACGCTGTAGTGCATGCTTTCCTTCTCCGCCAGTTCAGAGTGTTCTATGAAATCCCTGTTCCAGCAGATCTTTGCCGTTGTTCAGCTTGCTTTAGGCTTCACTGGGCTTCTTTCAGACATACCTTTTCTCTGCCTGATCCTTTCCTTCTACCTCCTCCTAAAATCTTATACAAAAATAATAAAAAAAGGCTACTTGAAACTTGCCCACCACTGGAGAGTGATGCCACACTTGAACTGTGCGATTCCATTACCCTTCCAGTAGCATTGGCACTGTGCTGTTGTGCTGCTTTGCGCTTCAAGAGCACGTCCCTTCGTTTGCCCACGAGATTGAGCTGGGAATGAGTCCGGTCATGCGGGTGCACAATATATGTATGGCGCTAGCAGAAGGCAGGGTTGGCACGAGACTGGAAGAATATGGGAGTGACTAAATGATAAAGGAATTAAACTAATACAGAGATCCTAATTTTTCGTGTATGTAAATATGTACATGTCTTAGTCTTAGCTCCAAGCAGTGTATTGTTTGGGGAAGTACATTCAAGCGTGACTAAACTGCATTTGTCTCCCTCTCCCAAAACATCATGCCATTTGAGATGTTTTATTTTGCTGTATTTAAAGAGTATTCTTTCATAATCCAAAAACTGTTTTTCATTTTTTCTAGAACAATTGGTGGAAGTGTTTCCATTAATCTTTTTATTATTTAAGTGCTTCTATCTGCAATACACAATAGAGGCAAATGAATTGATTTTTTTTTTTTGAGACAAGCTTGCTTTTTATCCTACAGAAACGATGACTCATGAGATTCATCCAACCCTCATCTCTATTCCTCCCCCAACTAATAAGTTAAATGTGAGGTTTGTGTTTGTATTAACAGGCAGCCTGCGCTTACCTCACCAGGGAGCTCATTTGAACATTGAGTTCACAAGAAGAAAATTCCTTGCCACAGTAAAACTGCATCTCTGGGCATTAAGGAGCTTTGCAAAGTTTGCTCCCTCCTGCAGATGGAGAGTATCAGGATGTACAAGATGCTACGCGGATCTAGGATAAAAACTCCCTCTGTTTTTGTTCTGACTCAAATGTTTGTTCTTGTGTAGCTAAGAAGGGAGCGTGGAGGATGGAAATGGGTGGAGGTACTTCAAGCCAAGTGTTGCTGCTGAAGCCCCATGCTGTGAGAAGGAACCCATAGCTGGGGCTGACTCCCATGTTAGCGCAGAGAAGCTCATTTAAAGCTAAAATGAGGTATGACCTTGCAGCTCTGCAGTGTGGATGTACCATGAGCTTTAGCTGGGAGGAAAGGAGAGCTTGATCAGTACAAGGCACTGCATAAAAGGTGGCTGATTCCTCTGTCAGGTTGTGGCTTTTGCACTGGGCTTTCTTGAAACGGAGCAAAGTGTTCTGAGCATCCCTGCTGGCAGACCCTGGTTTAAAGCCTCCTGTGAGGGATCCCTGATAGGGCTGCGCAAGAATTGGTATGTTGTGCCGTACCAGTTTGCCATGAATCCCATTGGCTGGGGGGGCCCATGTCTGGCAAACAGTTTCATATCTGACTTCTCTTAACGCTGCTCTCCCCTTAAAGGGAAACCTTATAGACATCACTGGGGCAGTAACGAGGCCTTTGTCAACTGGGATTAGGGAGAGTGTGAGGAACCAGTTGCAATACAAGTTGGTGACTTTGGAGGGCTGGCCCTGAAAGCTGGCTTACAGGTGGATGTTTGAGCTGTCCATTTAACCTCAAGCTCTTGGGCAAAGAGGTACTTGTCTTCTGTTACATAGCTGAGCCTGATGCTGATTATCTTCATTTATAAATACTTGTTTCTTTTGTGATGTAAATACTGTGTAGCCTAGAACAAATTCTGAGCTCCTGAATTGGTTTTGCCTAGATGCTGATCAGTGTCTGGCTGTTGACAGTGCATGAAGCCAAAAGAGTGGCATGGGTGTGAATTCTCAGTCTGGACAGGTGATTTGCCCTCTCTTCCCTGCTGTTAATTGTTCAACAGCTTCACAAAAGCAAGCCCTGTTTTTCCAAGTGCTCCTTTTTGGTGAAATCTGGAGAGGTGAAGCAAAGGACACTGTGCCGAAAGAAATCCGTACTCTGAACATCATTTTTTCCCTGTTTGGTCACTGCACACTTAATACTGCCTTACAGATGTTGGGATGACTGGTACTTAACTGCGAAAGACTGCTGAGATTAATTTTCCAGAAACAACAAAAACTCCATGTGTAACTATCTTCTCCCTTCACCGTTCCCTGGGGCGGGAAGGACAGGCTGTAATTACAGAGGCTGCAGAACAGACATGTCCGATATAATCATGGTGACTACTCTCATCAGCCAAAGCTGCAAGCTTCTTTCTGTATGACTAAGGCCAGACTACCTATGGATTCCTGTTAAAAGGGTTTTCACAGAATCACAGAACGGTAGGGGTTAGAAGAGACCTCTGGAGATCATCCAGTCTGCTAGAGAAGGTTGCACAGAATCTCATCTAGGTGGGTTTTGAATCTCTCCAGAGAAGGAGACTCCACACCCTCTCTGGGCTGCCTGTCCCAGTGCTCGGTCACCCCTAAAGTGAAGAAGTGTGTTCTTATGTTCAGGTGAAACTGCCTGTGTTCCAGTTTGTGCCCAGTGCCCATTGTCCTGTCACTGGGCACCACTGAGAAGAGTCTGGCCCCCATCCTCTTGACACCCACCCTTTAGATATTGATAAGCATTGATCAGATCCCCTCTCAGTCTTCTCTCCTCCAGGCTGAACAGACCCAGCTCTCTCAGTCTTTCCTCATAAGAGAGGTGCTTCAGTCCCCTGATCATCTTTGTAGACCCCCTCCTGGACTCTCTCCAGTGGTTTCCTGTCTTCCTTGAATTGGGGAGCCCAGAACTGGACACAGTTTTGGAGATTTTGCAGCACTTCTATTTTCGTGGAACTCTCCACAACAAGTATGCTGCTGTGAATAGAGTTCTTAATAGGTGAACCTGCATGAGTGCAAGTGATTGGGTCATGTATAGCAAAGGGTTAAGTTTTATATCCACAGGATGCTAAACAGAACATGCATCTGCAAGAATAAAGGATGGAAGCAACTCCAGACAATCAACTTCACATTTTCCAATGGAGAAAAAGACTAGACAGACACAGCATGTGGGAGGAAGAAGAGATTCTGCCATGGCAGAAATGGGAAGTTGAACAGTGTATTGAAGTTCAAAGACTGAAGGCTGTGGAGGGTAATTCAGGCTCCTGCCATAAAACTCAGAAGTTTAGTTGCAAGTAGAGCAAACACTGTGAGCTTAGGTGAGACAATTCTGCTGAAAATATGTTCTGTGAATGGACAAGGAGTGTCTTTAGAGTTTGACAAGTAGTATTTAATCTCTCTCATCCCTTCTCAAGACAACTGCCAAGTGGGAAAATACTGACTGACCTCAGGCCAGTAGGCCAAGAGACATTTTTAACTTTCTCTGACTGAGAGAATGCTTTCAGCTGCCTTCTGAGAGCGTGGTTTCATGGGCACTTTAGCACTAGGACTGACCTAAGTGCAAGTCAGGTGGGGGGGTTTTGGATGGATTCCCCTTAGCTGGTATCCTCAGCTTTCCTTACCTTGAATTTTGTGAGTTTTCTATTGGTTCATGGGCTGAATCTAATTTATCATTCCAAGCTTGAATGCAAGGTAAACAAATTCCCAGCCAAAAAGGCAATGTCTGTGATTTCCAAACCTTCCCTTATGCTAGAAGTAGTTTAAAAGTATACTATAATGAAGGTAGTATCTGTGTGCCCAAAAATATCTAATTTCACTGAAAAGTAACTTACACAGTGTGGATTTTGCAGCTTGATGGTGTTCCATATAACATGTTATTAGTTTTCTCATTCATTTGTAGATGTGTGTGTGTTAACAAAGATCTTCTTTACAAAGTGTAGGGGCTGTTTAAATGCTTTAGGGGATGAGCATATTTATTACAAGCTGATAATCCGTGTAACTTGTTACATTAAAATATAAATGAATTAGCGTATAGTCCAACTAGAAGCATGAAGTGATTACTAAACTGCGGGGAAAAAAATGCACTAGAACCCTAAATAGTATAATAATCCTCTAAGGGGAAATTGCATCCTCATTCATTTCTTGTGATTGGCTTTGTTTTAGTCCAACTTTGAATCAACGCCTCCATGAAAATCTCATGACTTGCCTTCCAAAATGACATCAAAGATGAAAGGAGGAAAACAGTCTTGACAAAACCAGGTCACTACATCAGCAAGAGCAGAGTGGGTTGAGCAGCTCTGCTTCCTAAATCAAAACCTTGCTGTGTGTCACAAGTGCCGTTCTCAGTGGTGAGGGACCAAAAAGTGTCATGATGGTGGCTAAAGGTCTTGGCCGAAGCCTGGTGCCTCTCCTCTCGGAGCAGTGCCATCCTGAGATGACAGTGTGGAGGTGCTCACGGCATCCCTTTGGGGGGAATGTCCTGGTCCCAGCTAGGCTTTGTAGCCAGCCCCTGTGCAAGTTAGGATTGAGCGGGAAGAGCGAGTCCTTTGTGGCTAAATCAAGCACAGCCTCATACAGGTGTTTCTGTTCAACAGCAGCATCTGGTCTTGCCAACAAGGCTTGTGTTGCTTATTTACTTAATGAAGAAGAGACGTTTACCTGCATCTTTGACCGTATGGTGCAAGGCCAGAGTTTTGGTGTTACCACGTGAATAGCAGTACACAGCACATCGCGTTTTGCAGGTTTCACTAAAGCCATCGAACAATACATGTAGCAGATGCTTAATGGAAGCCACGTGGCATAAGCTTTGCTCTTTCTAAAGGACACCTCAGGCAAGATTTACCAAAAGCAAAGACCTAGTCTCAGGCTTGAAATGTCAACACAGGGCAATCTGTCTCTTTATGCAGCCACTACCGAGCACTGAAAGCTGAAGTTTGCTCCAGCACTCATGATCTGATGTTCCCCCAAGCTCCACCTCATCAGCAGAGACACCCTGGCTTCTAGCAGAAGTAGCTCTGCTCACCAAGAGGTTCAGGTCAGCGTTCTCTCCCCATGGTGTCCTCCTAAAGTGCTGCAGGGTCATGGAGAGGAGTTATTACCTGGGCGATCTGGGGTCCGTGTCCCAGGGAGTTTGTGCCCATGTGAAGAGAATGCTGAGCGTGAGCTGGTGTCTGCCCTGACTCAACAGGTCATCTGGAGAGGTAAACTCAAGGAGGGAAAGAGAAACTTCCTGTGGTAATATTAGGAACACCTGCCTTGGTTTCAAGTGCGTTAATATCTCAGTGCAAAATAAATGACTTGGAATTGTTTTGGTTGGAAAAGACCTCTAAGATCATCAAGTCCAACTGTTAACCCAGCACTGCCAAGTCCACCACTAAACCATGTCCCTAAACACCACATCTATGTGTCTTTTAAATAGCTCCAGGGATGGTGACTCAACCACTTCCCCAGGCAGCCTGTTCCAGTGCTTGGGAACCCTTTTGGTGGAGAATTTTTTCCTAATATCCAATTTAAACCTGTAGACCCTTCACCAGCTTCATTGCCCTTCTCTGGACACTCTCCAGCACCTTAATGTCTTTCTTTGTAGTGAGGGGCCCAAAACTGATGCAGTATTCAAGGTGCAGCCTCACCAGTGACAAGCACAGGGGGATGATGTTTCTCTAGTCCTGCTGGCCACGCTATTTCTGATACAAGCCAGGGAGCTGTTGGCCACCTGGGCACACCACTGGCTCCTATTCAGGCCAGGGAGTGTAAGGAGTTGGGGAAGGACGTTCAGAGTGATGGCATTTGTCTTCCCAAGTCACCGTTATGCATGATGGAGCCCTGCTGTCCTGGGGATGGTTGAACCCCTGCCTGCCATGGGCAGTGGGGAATGAATTCCTTGGTTTGCTTTGCTTGTGTGCACGGCTTTTGCCTTACCTGTGAAACTGTCCGTATCTGGACCCACAAGTCTTCTCACTTTTACTCTTTTGATCCTCTCCCCCATCCTGCTGTGGAGGGAGTGAGCAAGCAGCTGCGTGGGGCTTAGCTGCCGGTTGGGTCTAAACCACAACTGTAGGATTATAATTTATTTTTTTTAAGCTTTTTATTTCATCTTGAGCACTGGCAGAGGCAAGCAGGTAACTGAAGGTACATGCAGAGCATTTTAATGTGGCCTTTTCGTGAAATCATCTGAGCAGCCAAGCCCCCTCTGACCACAGCCCCACCCTCCCAGCTACATTTCATAAGGGTATTATCACTGTAATTAATAGGAGTTGTATAACAGTACCTAATTAAACTCCGATCATATAGTGTAAATTTAACTTGATTATTGTTAGCCTCAGTGAACTCTGCAGGAGATTAATCCTGGTGATTCACTCAGCGCAGAAAGCAACAGCGCCAGTTCTGCAGAGGGCCAAAATATTAGTGTACAGAGATGCTCTGCGCTCCGAAACGCTGCGACGTGCCGTGTACTGATAACAGCACCCGTGTCGGCAAAGGCCTTGTGCTGCAACTGGAGTCTCCCCATCTCCAAACTGGTTAAAAGCCAGTGGGATGCCGGCGGGATCCTACGGCGCAGATCTTAAAATCACTGAATAAGGAGTCTGTGAGAGGATTATGGCTTACGTAAGAGTTTTATGTCTGTCCTAAAGCTACAGCCCCTATACGTGTGTGGGCTGTGTACTGTGTCTGCCGGTGATTCGTGGGCACCAGGACCTCCTGAATGACTGCAGGCCATGTTGTGTTTAAGATGAGGTTTCAGATACAGGACCCTGGTCCCTGTCTTATGAAAGCTGGTGAGGTTTTGTCTGTTTGTCTGGCAATAATGTTATTTATTTATCTTGATTTCTGCAGATTAAAATGTTGTGTGCTTTGCTTCTTCCCAGTGTGCTGGAGAATGTTTCCACTTTCCTTTGCTAAAATACCAAATAAGTCTTTGGAAAAATAATCTTTTTTTAGTCCAGAAGTACAGGGCCTGGGGTTTGTCCTGTCTTTCGCTGAGCACATCTGTTTGTTTGCCGCTAATAATAGTTTAATCAATGGGGCTGATTCCTGCGTATTCTCCGGCTGACAGCAGTGCAAAAGACCCAGACGGCAGCAGAAAAAGGTCTTTTGTATGCGTAGCTTTTTTTCTTTCTTAATTAAAAGCAAAGAGAAAGTTTTACTCTTGTTTGCATGAATGGTCACATCAAACGGTACAGGAAAATCTAGGCCAAGCTGCTTTCAGCGGGCTAAGGAACATTATACCATTGCACCGCGTCCTTTCATAGCAGCAGTGCCTCTTAATAAACGTCGGGCGTCTTTTGAACTTTCTTTGATACCGTTAGCTTTGCTTTTCACGAGTACCCCGAAGCCCACCTTGCCCCTCCCTCGCTCGCCGTGGCGCGGCGGCTGTTAGGAGATGTGTCCGTGTGGGATGGGAAGGAGAGGGATGCGCGGGGAAGCACGGCTGGTGCATCCTCGCTGCCTGCGGAAACGGGGCCGGTTATGTAACGCCCTCGCTGGCTAACGAGGTAAAACTCCATCAACTCTTCCGCGGGAGGTTTCAGGGGGTTTGGGGCTGCTGGCTGGCTAAAGGGTAAGTAGGAAATGTGTTTCTCGAGGTGGTGTGTGTGTTGGGGGGCAGTGTGTGGGGTGTGCGCACACGTGCGTTAAGCGTGCGCGGTGCGCTGTGGAGGGAGTGAGCAAGCGGGCTGAACCGTGGGTGCTAGGTGATGATGATAGCTCAGGCAAGTGCGGCCGCTCCGCACCGTTAGCGACGTTGCCTGAAACGGATCGGTTTAGGATATTGCTGCTTTGTGGAGCAGCTCTGTAACTTGTTTGTACTGTTTTTCTGGTTTCCTCTAATGCGTCTGAAGCCCAATTAGGAATATGGTGTGCTTAAGCCACAATGGCTTTCCTTAAATTTTATAGTAGTAATAACAATTTTTGAGAGAAGGCTGCGTTCAGGCACTGAAATGCTTTCTACCTAACGACCACAAGATGTTGACATTATCCTGAATGCAACCTGCCAGAGCTTTGCTGCTGTTTTTTGCACTTAGCTGTGCCTGTTTGCAGCTCAGCTGGTACATTTGCTTGTCTGAGTGAAAATATTCTGGTGAGCACATCCTGAGTGTGTCCATGGGTGCCAGATACCCACGTCTGTTTTGGTTTAAGGCTGGAGCTGTAGGTCTGGACACGCTTGCCACTGTCGCAGAAGAACTACGCGTACGTGTAGCGCTCTCGTGGAGCTACTGTCAAACGTGCGTCTCGGAGCAGAAAGCAATCAGTCTGCAGCAAGATGAACGACAAAGCAAATGCCTGAGGTTTTTGGGGTTATCTTACGGGGGTTACGCTTGCTCCGTGTGGATGTGCTTAAAGTATGTGGGAGTTACTGGTGAATCTGGTGGTCCCTCATAGAAACGGAAGGGCTGCGGAGAGGGGCTGTACAGCCCAGTCAGCTGTAGGCTCGGAAGATTCAAACAGCGAGAAACAGAGCCCAAACGAACCTAAATAAGCAAGGGGATCTGAATTATTCACAGTCAGAAATGTCTGTTTCTGAACGGTCAGGTGCCTAAATCCGGAGCAGCCTCAGGCTGTGGGACTGGCGTTGCGAGGGTGAGCGTTGTCCTAAAATGAACTGTGCAACAGAAAAATCGCTTGGTATTAGATGCGGGCTCGTGTTCCCCTGGGACTGTGAATCTCTAGTGCTCAATTTTTAGACTCTTCTCTTTTTTGTTAGCTGCTAAAAGGTACTTGATGTCACAATTCCTGTCACTTTGGCTTTTGCGTTTGTTCCTTGCAATATTCACCTGGAAGAGCAGACTGTCAAGACCCACATCCTATTTCATCTTTGTTCTCCTCCTCTTAGGGCTACAAAGTTAATTAGGGGACTGGAGCATCTCTCTTAGGAGGAAAGGCTGAGTGAGCTGGAGCTGTTTAGCCTGGAGAGGAGAAGACTGAGAGGGGATCTGATTAATGCTTATCAATATCTAAAGGGTGGGTGTCAAGAGGATGGGGGCCAGACTCTTCTCAGTGGTGCCCAGAGACAGGACAATGGGCACAAACTGGAACACAGTTTCACCTGAATATGAGGAAAAACTTCTTTACTCTGAGGGTGACCAAGCACTGGGACAGGCTGCCCAGAGCGGGTGTGGAGTCTCCTTGAATCTGGAGAGATTCAAAACCCGCCTGGACACGATTCTGTGCAACCTGTTCTAGGTGATCCTATCCCCTGCCGCTCTGTGATTCTGTGAATCTCGCTGCACTTGGGTCTGGTGGTCCCATAGATCCGTCTGGTCCCTGGCTTAACATGGGGGCGCTGCCTCATTCCAGACTCGCATGAGCTGCGTGAGGACCGGTTGCCAAACAGTTTTTACGCTGAACCTCTGGGATCGTGGGTAGTTGGATGTGTGGTGATCTCTTCTTTTGCATCTCACTATCAGCAGCATGCCTCTGTTTGTGTCAGAAGTTCTGCAAGGAGCAGCTCGCTGACATTTTGTCCCCCCATCCCAGGCACCCTGGGAGGGGGGCGGCAGGGCTGGCTGAGGCTGGCAGCCGCGGTGTCCAGGGCTTGGGCCTTGGGAAGGGAAATGAGCTAATGGAATCCCACCTTGGTGGCAAACGTGGCATATAACCATCTTTGTGCCAGGGAAGGTGGCTTCTCTGTGCTGCAGAAACACCTCGTCCCTTTGGGAAAGATTATCAGTTGCCTGCTGTAAGTGGGTGATACTAATAAACAAACTATTATCTGTGAAGATTGCAGGCACGTTGAGGCACGAGCTGTTTCTTACTACAAACTGTGGTGCAGTAAAGATCATTCCATGACTGGCCTACAAGCGTGACCCTGTCTGGGGTCTGCCCTCACTCTTGGTCATTCCCTGGGGAGGACCGTGGGCAGGTGGTAATTACGATACTGGATGGCACAGTGTAATTCATGCTTTTATGGTTCTGAACGTGCTCCTGAGATCACAACCGTGGGTTTCTGTGGTGCTCCAAGAAGCAGGGGAGGACAAGGAGGGAGCACGCACCCAGCGCAGTGGTTGAAACCAGGCTTGGGGCTCCCTTCTGGATCCTGCTGGGCTCACTCCCTGGGCCAGAAACACATCACAGATTTGAAAATACAATTAGTATTTAGGTGTAGAGATCTCTCTCTTGCTGGCCAGTTCCCACCAGCTGGTGCCAGCCGGATGAAAACAGAAAATGGTTTGACCTGCAGGTTGTCTGGTGTTGAAGTGCAAGAGGTTTAATGGAGCAGGTCTGTATCCCAGTAGCAGCTGCCTGTGGACAAAACTGGACAAAATGGAAGGAGCAGTTCAGATGACCAGAGCCTTGAGCAGACGCTGCTGCCTGGTGAGAGCTTACAGCATGGCACTGAACTGCAGGTTAGCTGGGATTGTTGCTTTTTCATTTTTTTCCTCAGGCAGGAACTGAGCCCGATTTGGGTGGGTTTTTGGCTTGGTTGATTTTTAATTTTTCTAATCCAAACCAGAACCAAACTAAAACATGGTCTGGTTCTGGTCCAGGATAGTGGTCCAGATGAACACTGGACCAGCAGGACTCCCAGGCCCAAAGCGTTGTGCCATACTGCGCTCTCCTGTCCACCCTCCCTCTCCTGTGCTGCATCACCCATCGTTCATGCCAGATGTAGGAATCGGAGGACAATATTGAGACTCCAAGTGGTGCCGTGCTCTGGCAAGGGGAAAGGAGATACTTGGGGATAGGCTGTCTTTGCTTCATCCACTTTAGTTTTTCCCCGTGTGAGCTGGTTTCAGCTGGTCCTGGGCTTAAAGCTGAACCAGAACACCTTCAATCTCAGCAGGGCTGAAAAGCTCAGCTTCAGTCTACCAGGCTCCCTACTTCTGAGGTAGGGTGCAATTGAATAGAAGCAGCACAGGACTGCCCAGGAAACAGAAACTGCTAAATGCACATAATTATGCATAAAAATCATTGTAATAATTGGAAAGTGATGGACAGCCTTGCTGGGAATTTAAATGCAGATGCCAGGAGTTAACCATACCTCAAAGACTGTGCTTCATTGTCTTCTTGAGATAATTTCTGTCTTGCTGGGCAGGAGGATGGGCAGAAACCTCTGCTTCCCATTTCCAGGAGGGAGTGCTGAGCCAGTCCTGTGTGCAGCAGCAGTGCAGCAGTTCCCCCAGAACTGCCTCTGCAGCAATGGAGTTAGGCCTTCTGATCCTGCAAGCCCCCAAGCACTGGGTGCACGGGTGAGCACAGGTAGAAGGCCATAAGTGACCATACCCATGGAAACATCACGTGGCTGCCTAATTTTTCGTACATGATCACCATGGTGTTGGTGGCTTTGTAACTCTTGCAGCCCCGTTAGCAGAGCCCGCAGGGTCGCGGTTGCTGCCTGCAGGTGGTGAGCCTTGCCCTGTGTATCGAGCAGATTCCTCTCTGTGCGCATGCTTATGTTTAATTACCATTATGAAATGGTAATAAAAAATTTAAAATGTTGTTACAGTGTGGTGCAGAGCTGGGATTTGCAATCCAGCTGCAAGTCTCCTGTAGGCCAAGTTGCTCTGAGTTTATCCGAACTCTGTTGTTGGATGGCTGTTCCCCTCTGTGAACATCTCCCTGAGCAGGCTGACACTGCTGGCGGTGTTTGTCCTGACTTGCCTGGATGTGACTGTGTCAGCACCTTTCCTGAATCTTTCCAATGGAGGAAGTTTAGCCTGGTGAAAACTCTAGGGAGCCAGATGCCTCAGCAGGAGCAGTGCTAGGTGTGCTTTGCCCAAGGAGTAACTTGGAGAGTTATTTTGATGTAGACAAGGGACATTAGGATTGCTTTGACTTCTGGACATTGATACACCCTCTGAGAAAGTCCCCGTGGAGATAACTTAATGCCACTGGACTCCTCTCCCTGATGCAGCTGCAAGAGCAGTCCCATCTCCGAGGCAGCAGAGGCACGGTGCTGTGTTACATCGCGGGGCTGAATGCTGAGCATCTTTGCATCTGTTAGTTGACAGCCATCCTACCAAAGGTACTGCAGGTAGTTTCCTTTGCTTCCTTTATAACACCAGGTGGGAGATGCCCAATGGAGCACCTTTGGCAGTTGCCTTCCTCTGCCCCAAGGTGTAAGACAGCCCTGCAAGTCTGCAGCGGGAAACCAGCACAGCCCTGTGACCATGTTGATGTTCGCCAGCAGCTGCTTCAGCACTCAACACACAGTCCCCACCAGTTGTCAGTCCTTAGATTGAGTGTTTGGCCCTTAATTTGTGTTGGGGTCGCTCGAACAGAAGCTGCCTGTAAAGTTCAGCTGCAGTTGGAGAACTTGGAAGATCTCCCACGTACAGTGACTGCCTCTGCTCAGCCATGGCACTGAGGTCAGATGCCTGCTCTCGCACGACTGCAGGAGCCTGGTTCTGCTTGAAACTTCTGACAGGATAAAACAGTCTGAGATCTTTGCCAGTGACTCTAAAGTGTAATTTGTTTCCAGACATTCATAAAGTCTTAAACTGAATGTTTGGAGCAACCTTGCTGCACTAGAAACCATGTTTTTGGTGCCCTGATGCATCTCGTACATGCTGGAGACAACAGTCTACTGCGTATTTGGCCATCAGGCCTCATCCTGCTAACTGCTGCTGGGAACTCTCCTTCAGCTCATTTATTTCTCGTTTGTGCTGGGACAGGGATGTGTTAAAAGAAAAGTGGAAATGAATTGATCCTCATGCGTAATCATCAGATGGCAACAGCACTCGGTCACTTCTGGAATGAGCTGGACCACAACTTGGAGTGAGCCGTTGCATTTCTCTTACCAGCACTCGAAGGGCAGAGCTGGACACATCTCTCGGTGGGCATGAGAGAGAAACAGGAGAGTGGTTTGGGGTTGTTTTTTTGCGATATCACCACCTGCCTGAAGTTGTTTCAGCAACTGTGGGGTGGAGCAGAGTTCCTCGACTTGTGTTTATATTATGTGTTTCTAGAATATACCAAAACACTACCGAGTGTCCAGATTGGCGGAATGTTAGAATAGAATAGAATCATTAAGGTTGGAAGTGACCTCAAGGATCATCTAGTCCAACCATCCCCCCACCACCTATTACCCACTAAACCACATCCCTAAGTACCACATCTAACCTTTCCTTAAACACCCTCAGGGATGGTGACTCCACCACCTCCCTGGGCAACCCGTTCCAATGCCCGACCACCCTTTCAGAGAAGAAATCTCTCCTCATCTCCAACCTGAACCTCCCCTGGCGCAACTTGCAGCCATTTCCCCTTGTCCTGTCACTAGTTATCTGCGAGAAGAGGCCAACCCCCAGCTCGCCACAACTTCCTTTCAGGTAGTTGTAGAGGGCAATAAGGTCTGCCCTGAGCCTCCTCTGGCTGTGTTAAAGTGCCATGGTGAACACTCGACTCTAAAAACTTGCGGTGTTAATTCTAAGGTCATAGATAACCATAAAGACTTAGGTGAAGGCATCAGTGATAAAAGTAGGGGGAAAGGGTGGGTACTGACTGTGCAGGTAAGAGGTTTTCAGATAATGGCAGGTACATGGATGTTTCCTGTTGAAACCTTGACATTTTAATAGTGTGATCTTCATGCCACCCTCTTAAAACTCCTTCCCAGTTTGTTGAATTTGAGAACTGTGTTTGCACACATTCACTGCTGCAAGGGTAGGTGAAGAAAAGCCTTTGAGAAGTTTTTGGGCCAAGCAGTGTAAAAGCATGTCACATAATGGAGAGAATGATCTGGAGAACGTCGGCGGAGTGGGCTGGTGACTGGATTCACGTTGCCGCCTGTCTGCGCTGGCATGATTTTGTCCTTTAAATGGCCTGTATATTTTACTATTTTTTCCCCTTTTGTTAACGTCCTTGGAACGGCACTCTGTGGCGTGGTCCAGGAGAGCTGCTGGGGCAGGCGAGGTGGTAGGGCTGAACCTCCATGGGTGTCTTGGTTTTACCTCAGCCAGCAGCCGAGTACCGGTCCCCAGGCCTGCCTTGTCACATTGCAAAGTGCCACCTCGTGGTAGCTGCTGAAGCCACCAGCGTGCATCTCACCGAGGTAAAGCCATCTGATGCACTTTGCAGTAAAATGACTCTCTGCTGCTTACCATTCTCTCAGGGTATGAGAACGGCCTTAAAACCTGCTGTATTTCTTGCTTTAGCTTGGAGGTGACTGAGAGCTGGGTTTGACTGGCAGCTCAGCCACTGCTTGTGGTTTAAGTTCTTTGGGATGGGATGATGAATCCCTGCCTTCCCCAGCCCCCCTTCACCCCGCTGCCTTTGGCGCAGGCTGAGCCCCAAGAGTTTAGCTCCAAGCTGCAGCCAGTGGAGCTCTCGGCACGCAAACCTCGGCAGCGGGGGCAGAGCCAGGTTTGTCAGAAGTCCACCAGCTTCAGAAAATAAAGGCTTTTATTTTGGGATTAGGAGGGGAGAGGACAAGAATGATTTCCATCACGCTAATAAACCCTAAAGTAAGTAAATAAGCGTTCTTCCATTTCAGTGTAGCTGTTGGAAAATTTCCCAGGACGTCTTTAAAGAGTTCATTGTAAAATAGTGGGATGTTCTTTCCCCACAGGTATATGTTAAAATAAAGCCATTTAATTTTCTCCACTTGAAATTATTATAGAATTACCTGGTCTCGGGATTACTGTGAAGACCTTTGGGAAATTGTTCTCCTGGGCTGTGTTATGTGAGATGTGCTGTGGCCACACAGGTCCTCTGTTCTGTATAGCAGGGGAGGGAATGGTTCAACGCAGTCTTGCCCTCCTGGCTGTAAAGGGAAAATCATAGGCTTGACTGGGGTTATATTTGAACTTTTATGTCATCAGCGATGAAACTGGTTCTGTTCTTTAGAGTAAACTCTTTAAAATAAAAGTGAGGCTTTAGTATGAGTAGTATTGTTTGCCACAATCTGATCGACTCAGCCAATTATTTTTTTTTATTGAAGCCTTTTGTTGCAAGAACTAACATATCTAATTACTACCAAACTTGTTCTAACATTACAACACAAATGTGTACATAGAAAGCAGAGGTCTTCCTCTGTGTGCATCCTCCTCTGTCTACATGGAAGAGCAGTCCGGCTCTTAACCGCTGGTGCAGAGCACCTTGGGGAAGGTGCTGAGCCCGGTTGGCCAGGGAAAGGAGTGCTGATGCCATCTGATACCTTGGGGAGTTGAGCCTAAGGCAGACGAATAAATTGCAATGTTTTCATGGACTTCAGTAGCCTTTTGATTAGATTGCCATTCCCTCCATAGACTCGAGGACCAGAGTAATAAAGGTAATGAAGGATGAGTAATAAGGGTAATCACAGACATTTAGCCATCCCAGTGCTCCGACATGCCGGCCCACTGAACGTATTTGCTGTTCTGACCTCATCCTGGCTAGAATTCGATTTTGAGTCTCCATAGGTGAGTGGATCGGGCAGCCCCTCGCTTGAAGTTCTGCTTCAGCTGTGTGGAAAATATTGTGCCAGGCTGTATGTTTATTAATAAGCTGATTTTGTAAGGAGATGGAGCACCGTGTCTGAGCTCTTGTGGCAGGGCTAGCTAATGATATTGGACAGCGAGCAACTGTCACTTTTGCTAAATCTGTCATATTGCGAGTAAGCTGCTTACAGCATGCAGTTGAGGTGGGCAGAATGACAGTCTAATCCACCTTAGGGCTCTACCCAAAGTCAAATTTTGAGTCTGCTTTTCCCAAGAATGCAGTTGTCCCTTGGAAACCGTTGTCTCAGAGGCACAAAGAAAGCTAAGGAGCAGAACAGTCACCAGCTTGGCTGAATAAACTCCATCTGTCTGTCTGCTCAAGGGCTTGTAGACCCTCATTCCTGAGCAATGGCAAAATAGAACTTCTGAGGAATGGAAGTGACATAGAATTTGTCAGAAAACATATCCTTTTACATTGCTTAGCAATGCAGCACAGATCTGCAAGCAAGCCGAGGAGCTGGAACAGCGCCTGAAATAGAAAAGGGGAACGCAGTGAGACCCGGTCAGCAGTACAGGACTCTCAGCAAAGCTTCCATGGGTGGGAGCTGTGGCAAGCGGCACACAAAGCAGCTCTTGGCTCTCTCTCTTCTCCCTGTGTAGCAACATGCCAATCCGTAACGCAGAGACCCTGCCGGGACCTCAGCCGCACCAGTGCGAGTGCGACCGATGTGCTCTGCGATGGCTGTATGGTGGGTTTGGGGGAGGGAGGAGGGTGTAGGCACCCACTTTTGCTGATACCTTCCTGTTGGCATTCAGCCCTGGGTCATTCTTCCCTGTTGCTACACTATGCATGACTGTCCCTTCGTGCTTCCATGGTAGGAAAACAGTGGATTTCTCCCTCTTTTTACAGGTGAGACTTTACCCAAGCATGACAAGACACAACATGTCTTTCAGAAATGATCCCCCATTTTGGCCCTCATTTGGCCAAAGTGCCTGGCAGATCCTTGAATTTGAGTAGATAAATAGTCCTGTTGATGGAGGTGCTGCTTAATATTAAACTAAGTCTGTCGCTGAATCAGCTCCGTGATCTTTGGCAACCTTTGTGCTACAGGAATGTTTATAGATATAAACATTAGATCGTAGATACGGTTTCTTCAGATGACACTGAGCATATGGGGTGCAGTGCTGAGCTTTATGGAACAATAAAACTCAGCGCTGAACACTGTGAATAGTTTCCCCTTCACAGGTCTTTATATCCGCTCTTAACAACTGAGCCTCAGCGGCGTTTAAGAGTGTTTAAGAATATCTTCACTCCCTTGAAATTGTTCTGTCATCTGTGCACTGTGCAACGTGTAGAAGGCGCTTGCCGATACTGTTGTCTCTCCTGTGGTTGCACAAGAGCTCCACATGAGATTGGAGTGCTGTGTTCAGCTGGGACAGTAGATCGTGAGTAGAGTTTGAAGGCTGTGGATTACAATATGTGTTTTGAAGTGATGGGGCTGTACAAAATATGCCTGGAAGGAGCTTCAGGAGGCCTTCAGTTTTGTTGCTCCCCACAAGGAGATCCACAACAGTCAAAGGTAGAGATGTGGCAACATGACTTCTAGAGTTAAAGCTTTAGAAAACAAGACAGGAAGTTGATTTTAAATGTTATCAGGAGAAGGAGATGGGAGATAGATTAACTGCCCTATCAAAATCACCTAGAAGCAGGGCTGTATATTCAGTGTGGAGTTCCTGGCTGTCAGCACACCGACACCAAAAACGGTTACGTGCTTCTGAGATAGAGAGCTGAGGTCCCCTCCACTTCCTGCAGACATCAGGGAGTGCATGGGACTCCTTGGTGGCCATCATAAATGGTGAGTTGGGCGACCGAGGATACCAATTCACGAGTAGCTGGTGTAAGACCAAAGAAGGCAGTTCTGTCTTCTGCTTCCTGCCATCTCCGCTGCATCAGCACTGTAGTGGCAAAGTAGTTGAAAGCTGATCTTTTAAAAACTTTTCTTCCAGCATTAGCTTTCAACCATGCAAGCGTGATTTTCCACACAAGGGAGGCTGGGAGTGGCGGAAGTGCGTTTTCAAGGGCAAGATTTGCTTGAGCTGGTCATGAAACTGCACCCTGAGGGCTGCTGAATCAGGCAGCTCGTAAAAGTCAAGAGCGTTTTAATGTACGAGATGTTTATGTCCTTTCTTGAAGTGTTATAATGAGGATAAAGTGATAGCATCAGGGAAACGGGGTCACAGAGCAGAGCCCTGGGGAAGCGCATGCCCGGCTCCTCTGGTGTTTACCTCGGGATGCGTTTTGGTTACTGACTGCTAAACATAGCAAAGCTGAAGGTGCGTTATCACTCTTCTGAATTTCAAACAGTTTGTTGTGTCTTACTGGAGAGCACGTCACTGGTAGCTTTAACCAGCTGTAATATAGAGGTTGTTGAAAAACACAACTCTGTTGCCATAAGAACACTTATTTTTATCTTCAGGAGGAAATATTTGTTGAGATTACCTTTTGGTTCCCAAAAGGCGAAGACATTTCTAATTGGAATGGTACCTATGAGTAGGTGTAACGTTTTTTTAAGGCAGAAAAATGTTTACTGGTAGGCTTATGCATTTGGTTTGTGTGTTCTCTGCAGTCTTCAGCAATTGGGTTGGGGTTTTCTTGGATGGCTTTAGTAATTATTTAGGAGGTGATGGATGGTCTAGGGTTTTGAACACTCTTTAGATGACTCTAGTACATGGCCTGTGAGGATGAACATGCTTTGTTGCCACTGGAGAGATCCAATGAGGCACTGGTGCCTGAAAAGCAATCCCCAAATTAGCCCACCTACTAGACAGGAGATCTAGTAGACTTGAAGACCTTGCTCCATGGAGGGTGCTGGAGAGCACCCCAAAAAAGTGATTCCTCAAAGTGGTTTAGACCATGCACATTCAGACCGGTACTTGCTTACCATGATGTCTAGACTTTCATTGTCCAGTTGATTTGGAGGCTACAACATGTGTTTAAAGCTGGGCATTAGAGATGTAGGCTGCAAAATCCCTTCACGGTCTACTCTCAGGGAAGACTGACACCTGTTTGTTGCCCTGGACCTAAAACCTATGTTCCCAGAAGGTCAATGGGTTGAAAGTACTCAGTGGGAAAGATATGAGAATAAACCCTCCAAGGCAAGAGCTAATTTAGACAGAAAGGTTTTCTCTTCCGTAATGCTGTGGATTTTAAATTTTTTTTCAGTGTTGTGTACAAATTGTGATCAGCTCTAGAAAATACTTTAAAAACCTGCAGAATTGGGTGAACTGAATTCTTTCTCATATATATATATATTTTTTAAGTCTTTAAAGGAACGTCAGCCAAAAGTTTTACTTTGCAGGTAAAATTCAGTTTCCCAATAATCTGTGACTTTGCTGCAATCCAGCATAAAATTAAAAAAAACAAACCAACCAAACAAACAAATGTGCAGACATCAAAGAACGTTAGTAATTACCAGGGTTGGAAAGCTGGCATTGCATCCTGAAAAATAGCTAATCCCGCAGGAAGGCATCATAATTTAAAATCAGTGGCACATAAAAGAAAAGAGGCCCTCGTGGCCATCTCGGGCAGAGTGAGTCTAGGTTTATGTAGGTCCATTTGTTTCAGACATTGAACGTTTCTTGGAAACTGGGCCCTTTCCAGGCATTTCGCTTTGGATGTCCTGAGGTGCTTTTCAGTTGTTTAACACTATTTGTCTCAAGTGAATCTGGCCGTGGGTTTTGCGTTCCGGCACCATGCACAGTATGTTCTGAAAATCCAGCTGGTCACTGATTGCTTGGCCTGCCCTGCCCTGGACCAAGGGTTTGTTGGAGGAATTTAGTTTTAAATAACATTTCCACTGTCTAGATCTTTATCGTCATTAGCAGAGAACTTACTCTGGAGGGGCCACTGATTGCATGGGAGCTACCGCTGGCTCTCACATGCATGACTGTGTTTACGCAAGCCAGGATTTGTTCCTGGGAAGTGGGAAGGTAGGCATTCTGCTCCCACCGGCATGTGGGGTGGATGGTTCTGCAGCCTGGCCTCGTCTCACTCGCTTTAACTGTAAGTTCTCACTGGGCTCTACCAGAAGGTGTTTCTGCAGCAATTCTGATGGTCTAACATCCTCTGGCTACCCATAAATGCGTACTACAGCTGCTAATTCTGTTTGGGGTGGGTTTATTTGGTTGGGTTCGGGGGGACATCTGGGGTGGTTTTGATCTTTTTGAGCTGGATGCTGTGGTTAAGGCTTCTTCGTAAAGATGCTAAGCCAAGGAAGTTGAGCCATGTTAGAAATAACACAGATAACATTCACAATCTTGCCCCCTGCTGAATGAAAACTATTGAAACACAAAAGCTGTGAAAAGCTAGACTGAATTTTCAACTTTCACAGCAGCACTTTGTTGACTAGGGATGAACCTAAGCATGAGCTCAAGTTTCACTACAGCATCTGCTGAATAAGGGCCTAAATTAATAACATCAAGTGATAGCTGGTGCGAAAACTGGCTTCGCCTATGTAGGAGATTCAGGGCTGTGTTTTTCAGACACACAAGCCCGTTGCATTGCAACGCCAAAATGAAAAATTCACTTTGCATTCACCAATACTGAAATTTGGGGGTGGGTGGGTTGCAATGGATTTGCGTTGCGAACGGCTCAGTAACAATACACTGGGTGACAGTGCTGTTGAAAGAGAAGATAGCATTGGTGTTTGGAAACAGCTCTTACATGGGAGGGAAAAAAAAAGGCTTTTAAGACATTCCTTTGTGAAATAGCTCCAGACAAAGCACTGCACACACGGCAGTGTGTAGGAGAAAAAAAAAAGTGCATTAAGGCTTCTGTATTTGTTGCATGAGTCATCCAACTTATGTAAATATGCGTTTTTATAAGCTGTATTTATCTTATTCTTATGGAGGAGTCAATAGTAACGCTTGTATCTTTCCTGAGCAGCAGTGACGTAGATGTGGAGTATAGTATTTTGATAAGCAGCATTGCATGCGTCCATTATCCCTGTGGATCACGGAAAACAAGACACCAAGCAACCGACCAAAAGCAATTCCCCATGACCGTTACTTGGAAACTTAAGCAAAATCCCAACCCCTCTAATCCAGGATGGTAATGCTATCTAATCTGTGTTTGAAAGACAGGTATGAGAGTCCGAGTAACATGTCAGTTTAAAATAATCTTCCTTTTTTTTTTTTTTTCGACTTGTACGCCTCTCTGCATGTGCTTCAGCAGGGAGTCGACGTGAAGGTTAAGAGGCTTCTTTAGCTTAGTTGCACCTTTCTTGAAATTGGTCAGAACTCAGTTGCAGCTGGCCAGGGAGAGTTGGCAAGAGTCAAAATATGGTGTGACACCAAGAAAAAGGATCTCAGGTTGTGTAGGTTCAAAGTCAGAAAAGTTCTGTGACAGCCTGCTAGCATGATTCACGTATTCTGGGGGTGCTTATGCTTCATACGCTGTTCCCAGCTAGAAGACACTGCTCTTTTGGACTTCTTTCAGCCTGGTGCAATCAATCCATCTGCTTTAAAGGTAGATATATACATATATATGTATACGAAAACAATGAGAGGGATACTAACAGATTGAAATTTCGTGGGGCTTTAGGGATGAACCGCTGTCTGCTGAAGTCAGAGGCAGCTTTGCCATTAACAAGGGTATTTAGTCACTGTAGTCTAACTTAATAGACTAGAGTTATCTAAAAGACCATTCTGTAAATGTCAAACAAGGTTCAACTGGGGTTTCTTGTGCATTTTATTGGGAGTAATTGGGTCTTGGACAAGAGGAAGTATACTTTAGAAATCTATCCGTAAGTGGAGTACTTTGGAAATTCACCTAAAGGTAAATGAGTAACAGTCCCAATATTCCTAGGTTTCTAGTGTTTGGATTTTGAGAGTGTCCTGGGTTTGGCTAGGATACACTTAGAGTAGCCTTTAAAAGGGCTGGCTTTTCTGAAGAAAAGGGGACTTGGAATGTACGGTGAGCTTTGGGGATGGGTTTGGATTTGGGCCATCCTTTCAACTGCTGATGAACTTCAAACCACCCAGGGAAAAAACTGAGGTCTTTGATGTCGTACCAAGGTCCTCTGTTGCCACAGAGCTACCAGTGGGCACCGTAATGGTGAGCCTGGCGTCGGGCCTGTGAGGTTTACCCTGGCTCTCTGCTTTCTGATGTGTTTGCCTGATGTTTGGACACTGTGTAAGTTGACTCATGGGATTTGAGATTTTCAGCTGTGGAGCCCAGGAGAGCAGAAAGGAGTCTCTTAGCTCCAGTGCCCTAATTGGCTTGTCCTTCGTCCAGGACAGCGTGAGTTATTTTCTTCTAAGCAAATATTTACTAAGTGCATGGGGGAGAGTTCATACACAATTTGTTGGCATTACGTCAATACAGATTTATTCTGTTGTGTGTTTTAGAAGTTTTAATTAACATGAGCTTTGCAATATGTACTGAAAAGTAAATAGCAGGCGCGTCTTTATTTACTTGGCAGAAGAGTAACGCTTCTTTAGAAGATATGAAAGCTTTTCCCAGTGCATGAGACTCTCTTCACCAGTTCCCTGCAGGCCATTCCACAGAGCACACACTTCTTAAATCCCCTGTAAGCCCAAATATCAGGCTTAGGGGAGACTTAAGTGCTGTACAAATCTTGTGGTGAGCCTTCGCACAGGGGGTGAATTTCATCCTGCCATCTGAACGCCGTGCAAACAAGCAGGCAGGCCCAAGACTGAAGGAGATGATCGACCCCATCAGTTTGGCTGTTGTGCGGAGCCATTTATGGAAAACGTACCAGATGCACAGGCTGTCGCTGCTTTGTGGATTTTACCATGTTAGTGATCAAAAATATCCAACATGAGCAAAATACCCACAACTGAGCAGTTTTCATTTGGAAGGACTTCTTGGCTGAGAACTTGGCTGTCCACGGAATGATAAATCTCAGCCGACAGCGTTTTATAATAGGAGTCCTGATATAACCTTTAGCAGAGAATCACAGATGGCAACCATGTGAGAAGGCTACTGTGCTTTTGATGCCATCTGCATTGTAATCATCCCCGTAAAAAAGTGTCGTACCCTATCAGTGGTGCATCATCCTCTTACGTCTCATCCATAGAGTCTGGTTTGGGGGCCTTGCAGATTATTTACACATGAGGTTTCCATTGCAGAATCCAAGGTTCAGGCTGATCAGTGATGAAACGTCACTGCCAGTGGTGGGAACTCTAGTTAGAGATGAGAAGTCCAGCCTTACTGGAGCTGTCAGACCTATGACTACTTTCACGCATTTAATGTTTAACCATCTGAACAATGAGTCCTCATTAGCTTCCCTGGAATTACCTGCATGCTCAGAGCCAGTTAAAGGTGTGCGGGTCTTCAGAGCTTGGGGTCAGGTGGAAAAGGAGAAAAGCCCTGCTTTGGGAGAGATCTTTCCTCATCGCATTCTGGTTCCCAGGCAAGGTGTCTTTTCCCTAGACGCATCCCCCAGTCTACTGCGGATGTTCTCATGCTTCCTCTGGTCCTTTTGGTGTAGCATCTCATGTCTGGGATAACAATGTCATCGTACTCCCTGTTTTCCAAGAAAAGCTTTCATCGTTTCATAAGTGTCTAAAATATGTGTAGCCACTAACTTCGCTATTAACACAACATTTACAAGGCTTAGCAAGGACCAAATTTCTCGTTGGTGACTAGCCCTGTTGGGCTGAACTGAGCACAGCAGTCAAACTTCTCTTTACTTTCCTCAGTACTTTTCCTGCTTGCGCGTAACTGACCTTTCCCCTTCCTTCATTCCTATTCCTGTTCCTGTTTTGTTGTTCAAATACCATTCACATGATGTTTAATGTGAGTTAGATTCTACAGAAACACTACTGATTGCTGCTCTGCTCAAATTTGACAGCTCTGTTATTTTAAGGCATCAGCTCGCTAAACGGTCCAACACCCTGATACAATGCATATTTTTCCAGGTTGTCATTATAGAGAGGTAGAGTAGATGTATGTATTCCTCAAGGTTATGCAAGAATAGACATAATATTTCTTAATTGTCCCTCATATCACCATGAATGTTTAGTGCTTTGTGACTGTGAGTAGGTTATTACTGGCCTGTTTATAGTCGTCACCCGCACTTCGATACAGAAATTGCAGTGGGTGATGTTTTCTCTCCGGACCTCTTTATAACTCTTCTTTCATCTGCCTCCTGATTTTTCTCTGCCTATTGAAATTTCTTGCATTCTGGGGGGCTGGTAGCCCAGATGTTTTCATGACAATGGTGTCTTTATCATCAGGATTTCATAATTAGGCAATTATTTTTTTTACAATACAGTCATGCCAAGATTTTTGTGTAATAAGCAGTTAGATATTATAATCTGCTGGAAATGCATTTTTGCCTAAGTGTGGATTAGAATAGATTTTAATTTTACAATTTCAGAGATCTAAATTGGACATTGTAGTAAAGAAAAATGACTTGTTATGTCTATTAGAGCATTTACTTTTGTGTTGTGCTTATGCCAGCTAGAGTGAAATACTTCCATATGTTTTTAATCTTAGGTTAAGTTAAAACTGCTGGTAAAAGAGATGGGGCAAAAATGGTTTGTGATGATACAAGAAAATGTAGTTAGAATTTTTAAGACACTGCAGCGCCCTGTCCCTTCCTGCTCTGCCATGGGGAAGTCAAAGTGTCAACAGAAATAAAATCTTCGTCAGTTTGAGCCAGCTGGAAGGTGGAATAACTTCAAGACATTTTGTTCTGATTATTTCAACCACTTCCTTTTGCATGTAGCTGGAATGTTTGACCAAAAGTCATTTCATTTCCACCTCTTCCTATTTCGTGTGTGTGTGTGTGTGCGCTTCAGCTGCGAGATGCGATGGCAGCAGTCGCCTGCAAGAATGGGCATATTCCAGTAAAGAATCGTTTCCCATCGTTTCCCTAAAGACATCCCTCTGTAATTTCTCTCACTCTGTCTTACTACTCTTACTCGTTTTCCCTGATGTTCAGTAAAATATTAATCCTTTCAAATGTTAAGCCTGAATTTAGTCTTTCAGTTTATCTTTTGCTTCTTAATGGCTAGTATTAAACACCAGTTCCTAAGGATGTTCACAGAGGCGGATATAGTTTCAGAGAACACTGAGCATAATTATCTGTTTCTGTGCTTGTTTTATTCCTAGTAGAAAACTGCCTGAAAACTTTACTCCTAGTCCATCTCCATTTGTGTTTTTATGGGAAAAATCCCGATAGCTTCAGGCAAACAAAATGCTTGAAGATGTAGACAGTTTTGCTGAACTGGGGCCCCGTTAAGCTCTCTCTGGTCCTGCAGTGCCAGGGCTGTGCTGAGACTCCCCGGCACTCACGGAAGCCTTGTGACTGTGGCTTCTCTTTGCTGGGCTGCCGGATCGTTTTCCTCTCATGCTTTCTGCTGTACTCTGCACGGGCTGCTCGACTTCTCTCCACTAGCTCACGGGACATGCAGGGCCACCAAAACACCCAGCAAGTCGTCTTGCTGCTTTCTGCTTTAGCGTTGATCCAAGGATCCAGCTCTCTTCCTTTGCTCTGTCAGGAGAGTAGCAGTAGTATAATTGCTTTTTTTTGTTGCTCCTGGAAGTCCCAGGAGTACGACATGAAAATAGATGATCCGCCATGCTGAGACAGGTACTAACTTTGCGGCTGGTGTTTGTTACCTGACCCATTTGGGGACAGCGGGTGTTGAGCGTGGACTGTCCCTGGATGATGAGTGCCACAGGTTACCGCTTTTCTTGTCTGCAGGCTACTGACACTGCATCCAGGTGCATTGCAAGCAGTGATGCTGCTTTTGTCATTAAAAAAATGAAGAGAAACTATAAATAAGGTGCAGGAAGAAATTGCCAGTACCCCAGGAGTTGTCCTGGAGAAAAGGGATACTGCGTATCCTTGAAAATACATCTTTTCTCACAGTATTTAGCAGTTCCTCAAGATCCTTCGTTAACCTGAACAGATGTGACAAAGTGTGTGAGCACAGGATCAGCTTGGCTGCTTCTTGGATTGGAGGGAAGCCTGAGATGGGGGAGAAATCTGGGGGAGCAAAGAAGGGAAGAGGAAGGCGGATGCCATCCCAGAGCTGGTGGGTGGTGTTTGCCCTGTTGAAGGGAGAACAGGCATGGAGACCTGTTGCAAGAGAGCTGCTTTTGCTGCTCACAGAGGTCCTCAAGTCTTCCCTGCCTTTAAAGACTGAGCTCCGTGGTCTCTGAATACGACATCAGGTCAGGATGAGGGAGTGGGATTGAAAACAGCTAAAGGAGCTCTGTGGAGGTAAAATGGGTCTCCTTCGTGAAGTGTTCCCTTGGAACAACTTTACCCACAGCCATGATGTTGATGGTGGCATTGGTGCTGTAGACAAAATCTAAGGTTGCTCTATGTGTCAGCATGATAAGCTCGCAGGTCCAACCCCTGCTGCGTGGAGCATGCATGTTCAGACAGTGGCTTTCAATGACTCAAGTTAGAAACCGCTCCGTTTTCCTCCTTTCTAACCTAAAATGATTTTTGTGGCCAGAATGAAGTAAATGGTGACCACATCTCCCCTAACTCTTCCCAGCCAGACCCACTCTTCGCCTCTAAGAAGTTAAGTAAGAGATGACGTCGCAGTCTGAGCTAGGGGTGGCTTTCATGTTACGTGGTGCTCAAAAAGTAGGTTACTGGGTCAGGAACAGCAAGTTCTGACTGTTTGCCAGCTCGGCCTTTTTTTCCTCTCTCCCCACGATGTTTATACTGCTGTGACCTGCCATGCTGAAGTGAGTCTAAAACGAGCGCAAGCAGCGCTTCAGACCAGTGAGATGTGCTGGAACTTGTCCTTCCCTACTTGTATCACATTATCTGTTTGCAGGACGCTTGCTTCATGGAGGCTTCCTTGGCTGCAATGAAAAGTCAAGCTAATTGGAATCCGGTTGCTAGAAAAAAGCAAACCTGTCCTTCTCAAATTATTAGCTTGAAGTCAAAAACCTTTCTGAACTCTCTGGAGAGGGCAGAGATGGGGGTCACTCAGAATTCAGTACTGGAAGAATTTGCTCCCAGGTCCAGCGATATGTTAGAGAGGATCCCTTGGGACATCTGCAAAAGGTGAATTCACCTCAGAACAACGAATTTTGGAATAAAGGAGTTCTGATTCAGGCTCCGATCTGTTTGAAACACCCCCCCAGCTGCTTGCACCACTTTGTCCAAAACTGGTTCCTCCCCCCGCAGGCGTTCTGTCCTTTTAAGCCACCGCAAAGCCAGCACTCAGGTCCGTGCTGCCGGGCACGCAGGTGGCGGGCAGCTGCTGACAGGATCGGGTCCCCGAGGAGACCAAAGTGCCGGGCTGCGGGTGGGAAACCTGGCGGGGAATACAAGGAATGCGATTGCAGCCGCCTTCCCAGTGGCAGCACGGGCAGGAGCATTGCGGAGGGAAAGCTGACTCACGCTGCGCATGGCATCGTGCCTGCCCTGAGCATCGGACCCCGCGGTCCCTCGCGTGCCGGTGACGGCAACCTGGGAGCAGACGCTTGTCCCGGTGCTGCCGTAGACTTCGTCGCCCCATGAGGGGAGCGCAAAGGCAGCAGCGGCGGCTGCTGCTTCGTCTGCGGAGCTGGAATGAGCCTGTTCTGGGTCTGATCGCTCCAGAGGTCGCATCCAGCTGCCGTTAACACCAGCGGCACCCGGCTGGGCTGCCCCAGCCTTGCAGCTGGGTATATAATATTATATCCAAAGCAAAATCCCTTCGGTGCTGGAGGTGAGCTTTCCTCTTGATCAGTGCCTTTGCGCTCAGATTTCTACAGCCTGATCCTGCAGCCCTTCTCCCTCTGGTTAAGTGCGAAGTGTGGGGTACGCAAGGGATGGGTGGCCTGGCTTCAAATATTTGAATAATCTCACCAATAAAAATATTACTTGAAGCAAAGCCTCAGAATATGTTCAGTGGCTCACTGCCAAGGCTGACTTAAGAGGAAACTATGTGGGCCATTCAGCCAAATGATTCATCGAGTTTTCAGTGCTTCTGAAAGCTCATCTAAAAGAAATTAAAGAAGGGGAAAAAAAAAAAAGAAAAGCAGGATTTGAAGAAAGATTGCACCTCGAAAAATCTCTCTCTTAAATCACACAGGGCTTTCTGCTGCCAGACCAGGTGTAGGAGGATAGAGAAAGAACAGCATCACTTAATGCTCCTCGCCGAGGTAAAACGGCATCTAACCACAGCGCATCAGCACAGCACCCAGACAAGGGTCTGCGCAGCCTGCGAAGGCCACCCTCAGCGCTGCGGCTTTCACATGCCTCTTCATGTTTCTTGCCCACGACTTGAAAATATCTGACTGTCTGCAACTAGAGGAAAAATCTGTTGCTCGAAGGAGGGTGAGGTGGGTCACGCAGCTAATAAACCCACAAGCCTCCCTATTTCAGAGTAGGGATCAGCTCGTTTTCTTGCTATTTAACAAAATGCAAGTCGAACCGCAGCATCTCTTAGAAGACCTGTTATTTATGACAGACTATCAACCTCTCTGAGTTGCAAAGGTTCCCCACCGGCGACAGCTCAGCAGGGCCCCGGTTATCACCGCTGACTTACAGTTCCCTCTCTGCTGGCAATCGGTTCAGCAACTACCAGAGAATATACGTCCAGCCTCACCCCGAAGACCCCAGTCCTGCGAGGCGCTGCGTGTTTGGTGCGGGAAGCAGCATTACAGGAGGCAGCGAGGAGGCGACCGGCTCACCCCCTGCGTGACCTCTTCTTTCTTAGAGGGCTGGATCAGATTCTTAAAGGCTGATAAAAATAGACGCTGCTCCGTCGCCTTCGGAGGAGCAGCGCTGGTGTACGCCGGCGCAGAATCTGGCCAGGTGTCAGTTTAGAAGCAAAAGCTCTAAAGCTTTGGGGAGACGCATGCATTTAAAATGCAAAATATCAAGCGTTAGTTTTTGTTGGCCTTGTTTCTTAAGGGATTGTGTTGATGCTCACCTGGCCTGGAAGTTGACCTGTGTGAAAATCCATGTGTTTCTCTCGGGCACTAAGGCACTGGTGAGTTTGCAGTCGTTGCGCAGCGCCGTTCTGCTGTCCCCCTTCCCGTGGCAGAGGTTAGCAGAGGAAGTGACAGTCTGTTGGTTAGAGAGCGCTGCCACATCACACGTGCTCGCTTCTGCCCTTGCACTGCTTTGTTGCGTGATCTTATGCAAAGCCTGTAGCTGTGCTTGGCCTTGGTTTCTCTGTCTGCGGAACCGTGACGGCAGCGCGAGCCGAGCGCTGTGCCTAGACTGCTTTTTTGGGTGGAGAGGGACATAAAAGAGCAGAAATCTGTACGTGCTCTTCATCCCTGCTGCACAAATAGCTCTCCAGACCAGCTTTGTCACTTCAACGGCTGTAGCATGAAAGTGGAAATATCAAAGCCTGATATAAGTGTTGGGCTTTGGAACTCACAAGCCATCCGTATGGCGAAGGAACGCCCTCATGATGCTCTGCTTCCAGTCAAAGAAATACACCTTCTCTCGGTGCATGGGATCCTGACCTATGAATCCAGTTACACTTAATAAGATGTAACGGTTGCTCAGGGGACTGATAATAGGATACAGAGTCCTTTATCTCTGTGTCACGCGTTGAAACCCAGACCGGGCCATTAGCAATTAAAACATCTTACCATCTGATGGCTGTCCAGTGGCCTGTGCAGAACGAGCCTCAGCTCAGCAGCCAGAAGATCAGCTTCTGGGCTTTCAGGCTGTTGGGCTGGCTTTTTTTTTTTTTCCCCCTCTTTACATTTTTCCTTTTGAGGGGGAGCATCTTTTGCGATCCCATTCTGCCTCCGTTAGCACCGTGGCCAGCTGTTTGTAGGCAGGCAAGCGGCCAGGCAGACGCGGGACCGTCATGTTTGCTTTCCCGAAAGATGGTTTTCCAAATCAAAGCCGAAGTGTGTTAGAGCGAGGCCCTCGGGAGAGCAGCCAGCGCTGGCTGTACTCACACCGAGTTTGCTTTGGGACTAAATACACCGTTGTGTTCTCTTGGCTTCTTAACAGAGCGGCTATTTAGGAATATAGAAATAATAGCTTGTAAGGAGTGATGCATGTGTTTCCTCGCTTTCTGTCTCTCACATGAAAAATACCCCAATTATTTATTTTCAAGAATTATTTGAAAAATGGGTGGGAATTAAGAAAACCTTTACTTACTGCTGCAATTTCATTCAAACACAGGCATATTTGTATTCCCTTGGTTATGGTGAGGCTTTATATTGCATCTTTCCCATTCATTTGTACCTGGTAAGATTATTTTTTTTTCCCATCTGAAAGCACCTAATGAGTGTGAGGGCTCCACGGTTACCACCTACCCTGACAAGGGCTGTGTGAAAGGAGGTTTTTCTTTTTCTGTCATCAAGACAAGGCCACGGTAATGTTCGCACACAGATGTTTGTGTTTCAGAGAGTTTTATAGCTGCGAAGACCATTGTTATCAATGGCTGGTCAAGCACAGAATTCAAATTCCCCGTGAGCTGAACCTGGGTCTGTGACTTGCAGCTGTGGTTTGAGCAATCCTCTTCTGAGCAGAGGGAAACCAGGGCTTCTCAGGGGCCGGGCAACCCCACCTTTGTAGCCACCTGCCACCAAGTGATTCTGGTTCCTCTGCCACCTCTGTCCACCTCGCTGGAATGATCCATGGGTGCCCTTCCTTGTAGGACTGACCTCCCCTGACCGCGGCCACCCGAGAGCCAGCCTCCCACCATTGTCCTCACCTAGCTGCAGAGGAAGGTCCCATCTCCCACACCTCCAGGCTCTTGTGAAACATCAACGGTTTTGGTGGAAAATTAACATTTGCATCAGAATATAATGAATCTATCTGCAGGGAGAATTCTTCACTGAATATTTTTGTTTCAGATTTTGAACATGCCAAAGGAGAAGAGACTGAGAATGTCCGCTTTGAATAACTGGGGAACTGAACTTCTTCCTTTCTGAGTTCACTGTCCACCCATCCATACAGATGCTTCTAAGATTGCTCTTGTGTTTTTCCATTTTTGTGTTTAATAGTCTGAGCTGACGATGGGCAGAGCTGCCATTAAGATAAGTGCCTGTGCTGTACATAGAAGGATCACAAGCATCCTCTTGGATGCCCTTAGTAAAATGTTCAGCTCTCTTTAAAGATAGAAGAGAGCTGTGACACAGGTCAAATCATCAGATCCTCGTCAGCTCTTGGCCTGCTCACCTCTCTGCAGCTCCCCAGCTGCTCAGTGGTACTACTCCAGATGCATGAAGTGGACAAAGCTAAGCTTGAACATTGGACTAGATGATCCTTGAGGTCTCTTCCAACCTTAATGATTCTATGATTCTATGATTAGCCACATTCTCTTAATTGCACCAAAATGTGAAGGGGTTTTGTTCTTATCAATAGGAAGTGATCAAAGCAAATGAATGAAAAGGTGCGATCAACGCGTTGGAGGGAAGGGATGCTATCTAGAGGAACCTCAACAGGCTGGAGAGGTGGGTCTGTGCAAACATCATGAAGTCCAACAAGGCCCAGTGCAAGGTCCTGCATGTGGGTAGGGACAATCACAAGCACAAAAACAAGCTGGGCGGAGATTGGATTGCGATCAGTCCTGAAGGAGAAGGGCTTGGGCATGTTGGTGTACGAGAAGCTCAACATGTCCCAGCAATGTGCGCTGACAGCCCAAAAAGCCAGCTGTGTCATGGGCTGCATTAAAAGCAGCATGGCCAGCAGGTCGAGGGAGGTAATTCTCCCCCTCTGCTCTGCTCTTGTGAGACCCCACCTGGAGTACTGCATCCAGCCCTGGGGTCCCCAGTGCAAGAAAGACATGGAGCTGCTGGAGCAAGTCCAGAGGAGGGACATGAAGGTGCTCAGAGGGCTGGAGCACCTTTCCTATGAGGACAGGCTGAAAGAGTTGGACTTGTTCAGCCTGTAGAAGAGAAGGCTCCAGGGAGACCTTACAGCACCTTCTGGTACCTGAAGGGGCCTACAGGAAAGCTGGAGAGGGGCTGATTACAAGGGCGTGGAGTGATAGGATGGGGGGAATGGCTTTTAGATGAAGATGGATAGATTTTGATTAGATATGGGGAAGAAGTTCTTCCCTGTGAGGGTGCTGAGGCCCTGGCACAGGGTGCCCAGAGAAGCTGTGGCTGCCCCTGGATCCCTGGCAGTGTTCAAGGCCAGGTTGGATGGGGCTTTGAGCAACCTGGTCTAGTGGAGCGTGTCCCTGTCCATGGCAGGGGGGTTGGAACTAGATAATCTTTGAGGTTGCTTCTATCCCAAACCGTTCCATGATACTATGATTCTATGAATTCTAGCGTAGGCGTTTTTGGCCACCACAAGGAGTGATTAACTTTTTAAATACCAGACTGGTAGTGAAGTTTTGAGAGCCCACAGCAGGCTATCTCTGTTCCTGTTGCTTATGACTATTCAATTGTCTCCCACGATGCACCAAATTAAGAAGCTTAGCTGGAAATTGGGCAAATCAGCTGTTCTCGGTGTTTGAACATAGCTGCGGCATTTGGTCACCTTGACTTCAGATTTACCAAAGCCCATAGCAACTGAGCAGTGAACCCCACTCTCTGCAGACAAGCGAGCACAGCAACCCCTTAACAGCCTCTTTCCTAGACTGTGCTGCAAAAAAATGGTTTTATTTATAATTCATCTGAAACTGTAGTAATCTTTCTCTTTTCTGGTTCTACCTCTCTCCCCTTTCAATTTTGCGTTACATGATAATGAGGCTTGAGATGTGGTTGATGTTGCAGGGGAGATGTTCAGGGGAGCTTGGGGTGCTGTGGTCTCAGGTGCTGCACATGGGTGCTCTGCCACCAAACTGATAGGCAGCAGCTCAGGGCTGCTGGAGCGGAGCTCCTCCTGAGCTGAGGGGCTCTGATCACTGATAGGATTTGTTGGCCGAGGAAGGGCCATTAATTCCAGCGCCGTGGCTGAACCTCAGGGGTAATAATTGCACAGTGCCTACCTGAAGTGCTCCTTGTGGTTTTGGTGGGAGAGCTGCTCTCCCACACCTCCTGTCCCAGGCTGGTGGGTTGTGCCCTTCTTCCACTATTGCTCTGCTGCCTTTTCCCCTAGACTTGGCCGGGCTTCGCCCAGCGGTGCGTGGCTGACTGTCCGCCTGGGTTTTCCACTGCGCTCTGGGTCTCCCTCAGCTGAAAGACTCTGTTCCACTCTTAGAGGAAATTATTTCATTCCTCCATCCTTTGTGGCTTGAGGTTTGCTGTAGGCAGGACGCTTGCTGCTGCTCCTCTGACACAAGCAGCCAGGGGTTACTTAACTACCCACATCTCTCTAAAAATAGGAATTCGTGGCTCCAAAGTACTTAGACGCATTCTCATTAGTGTGTACAGTGAGCTTCCTCCCAGCTATCCCCGTCTGTTAATAACAGCTCCAACGCCTTTGGTTTGCCTGAGCGTTTAGGAAAATTCACTTTTTCCAGACAGGAGCTGTTGGTATTTCTGTACGCGGAGCTCAGAGCTGGCATCCCGCTCACATACTCCGTGACGGAGAGGGGGTGTGTGGCTCACGCACCCGCTTCTTTCGTTCCTGTGGCCGGCTCTTCCCCAAGGAGCACAAATGCATGGGGTGGGCCATGTCTTTCACTTACCCTTTTCCCAAGAACTGACCACAGAGAGTAGGACAGGGAAGAATCAGAAAATTTGGATATACATTAAAGTGTAGGAAATGGCAAAGAGAGAGAAAAAAAATAGCAGAGAGAAGAAAGCGCAGAGAGAAGGTACCGTTTTGTTGTGAAGGGATTAGCTGAGGGTCGGATTTCAGATGCTTTTTTAAATAAGGCGTTCTCTTGGAAAATAGATTGATCCTGATCGATTATGAAACCCTCGGGATTTTTGAGATCAGAGCTCCCCCAGGAAAGGGGACAGACAAGACTGAGCAGCGGTGTGTTTTGTTACTTTTTAGTGAGAAATGCAGCCAAAAAGATTTCACGGAGTTTTGTTTTAGGCTTCAAGCAAATATTCTTTTGTTATTTCTAGCTGTGCCCCATTAAAAAACTAAAGACAGGTTCTTCGAGGCTGGATAACGGGGTTCGCTGTGGATGATTCATACCTAGATGATGTAGGGAGGACGGGACCTGCAGCAGGTGTGACTTACAGACCCACCAGCTTCACGCTGGCACGGGGCCGTCCTGAGCATCCTCCTGCCCCGCGGCGCGTAGGCTCTGCCTGTGGGTCGTTTGTCCCTTTTACCCCTCTGTGAGGCTCAGGCCCTGAGCAGGGCAAGTTTTTCCTCTCCCTGTTGTTTTCCTGACGCTTTCCTCTGCATCCCTCGTGACGTTTGCAGTACCCCAGCCCTGAGGTGTTTGCAGCCTGAGAGGTGCAACTCCTCTGCGCGGAACAGCTCTCCCTTCCTCTCTGGCCCTCCTTAATTCTCTGCTCGCGGCTGGAAAGGTTTAGCTGACACACAGGTTGACTCCTGCTGACCTGGGGAAAAGCCGCCTTATCCATTCGTCTCGAGGTTACGACTCAGCCCCTGCTCTGGCTCTGCAGTTCTACCGCTCATTTGCATTTTTCTGTACGTGGTTCTTTCCATTTCCACACATTAATCTCTCTTTGTTAAGACTCTACCCCACGCTGAACAGACATGAGGCACAGATGGCTTGATGTAGGTTTTTTTGTTGGTTTTTTTTTTTACTCTATAATTTCTACAGTTCATTAAACAGCAGCAGTGTATAAGTTACATAAACCTTAAATATCTTTTCTTTTCAATGGAAATCGCCCTTGCTTAGCCTAACCCTCCACTAATCGCCTTGTGCTCGAGAACATTTCAACTTTATTCTCCAGTGTCGCATTTGGTTGTGCTGAGGAAGGGGCAGCGCTCCTTCCGTGCCGTGGGAACAGTCTCAGGCTGGTTGGGAAAGGGAAGATTATTTGGTTCCTCTGGGGGTAACTTTAGGACATCCTTTGGAAGACCTTTCTCTTTGGCATTTATTTAAATGGCCTGTACACCTCCAGAGATCAACTTCAGTGCCTGCCACAGAGTCTGTGTTTCAGACTTTTAACGGCCGGTCAGTGGTGATACTTTGGTACTGTAGGTGAACCCATAATTAGCATGTGGAGTGTGTGCTTTGAGCGTATCCCTTCTCTTTGCTGCCAGGCAGGGAGGTAAGAGGATGCAGTCTTGGGTTATGATGATCCTCTCGGGCTCAGGACAGCAGATGCCCAAGGCAGCACCCGTTAGGGTGCCTTTGCAGGCTTCCCTGGGCCATCCCTGCGAGGGGACCACAGACAAGAGGGGATGCAACCCAGCCCCTTGTACCTGCCCGCTGAGCCACAGACCGTCTCCTCCATTTCACCCCCAAATCTCAGCTCAGCCGCACACTGCTCCCCGGCCCGGGCAGTGTGTTTCAGAGATGGAGCCGGTGTTTCAAATGCTGCTAGAATTCCTTGTGAAAAGTTACTGAAGGAGTAAAAATTTCCCCACGCCCTGTGTTGCTTCCCCAGTGGCAGGTTTCTCCCTGGGCCTGATGGACTTGCTGTGGCAGTGACGTGGTTCTGGCGACCGTTCTTTACAGTGCTCCTCCTGTAGTCCCCACCTGTGCCCCCCCTCCCGCACCCACTCAGCTGGCAGTGGTAATTGGGACTGCTCCATTATATTTTAAAAAGCTAGTTAGAGACCTGATTTATAAAATACAGGTCTGTCACACTGACAATGTAGATTTTGAATGTGCTCAAGCTTTAAAATCATGTGTTTTGACTTTTTCCAAGGTTTCCTTTTTGGCAGCTCAATTGCAGTGCTCCCTACTGGGACTTATTTAAGGGGAAGAAAGGACATAATGTACTTACAAGTGTAAAGGATGTATGTTTATTCCCCTGAACTGAATAAGTGGCAAACCCAGAGGGTGAATAAGATAAGCTCATCAACTAGGCACTCTTAACTTTCTTTCCAGCAATTAAGACAAAGTTTGTACCTCCCTGTCAGTTCTGCTATATAATAATACTGGGTAGTCATGTAGCTTTTATACTAATAGCAGATGGTGAAGGCATTTATCCCAGCTCTGAAATGCAGAGCCTATTAAAGTAGGATTGGAGCTATTTGATACCAATCGTTGTATTTTCTATTTGTATTCAAAAATGGCCAGCTTCGTTGTATGGGGAAAATTCAAAATAGTTCTGCTGAAGTCACAAAGCCCAAATTTACACCCTCACAAACACAAAATCAATTTTTCTCCAAAGTTTTCTCAGAAAACTGTCTCAAGTTTCTTGTTTCTAGATGCGTTTGCTTATGTTTTTTCAGAAGAAAATTTTACATATACAGAGAAAGAGAGAGGGAAGGAGAGTTCCTCTTTCCTACCCCCACAGCCCCAAGCGGCTGGGCAAGGTGGGGCCCAGAGCTGAGCACAGCCCACAGCCTATGGGCTGGGTTGGGATGCAGAGAGATGCACCCTGGCACGGTCCAAGATCGTGATGCAGGTCCCAGTGCAGGGTTGATCAGTCCCTCCATGCCGCTCACCTGAGCCAGCGCAACGTGCTGCCCGCTGCTGTGGCTCCAGCTCTGCAAAGAGCCTTCATTAGAAACTGGCCGCCTTTTAGCCACTGCCTGGTCTTCCAGCCGCCACAGGGCTGCTGAGGCTTGGTCCCTTCTTCCATTTGTCCTGGAGCTTGTCTTGGCTGTTGTGGCACAGTCTCTTTCAGCTTGAACTCTGCTTGTACCCTCTCCCTTCTGAGCTTAGAGATCCGTGTTTTGGCACATCCTCTTGAACAGCTTCAACCGAGTGTGAAGGAAGGCACGGTACTGATCCGCAGTGCTGCAGTGCCAAGGGATTCCCTGCAGCAGACGCGACCCTGCAGGTTCCCATACACTTGGGTTTGCATCAAGGTTCAGTTTATCCTTTCATCCGTCCGCAGCTCGGGGATGCTGACTGCACGTAATGGAGTCTTGCCTGGGACATGATGAGCTTCTGTCCTTCTCGACTGGTTTGTAACTGGTGGCTAAGGTCTGTACCCCTTTCTGCCCAGTTTGCAGGAGACGATTGGTTTTTCACATAGCGACCAGCTTACGCGACCTCTTGTTTGGTTTTGATTTCAGTGCTGAAGGTTTCACATCAGTCCCTGGTTACAAGAATGACGGTTGTCGTGCTCAGGGATGTCTTTTCCCTTCTGCCCTACCACAATCACAGGAAATCCAGCCCCAGGCCACAAAGAAGGGGTGACATTGACTCCACAAAGTGCTGCCTCCTCCCATTCCTGCAACCTGCACCAGTTGCTCTGTGTGGAAGGGGCTGGCAGAAGGGGCCGGCGCCATCAGGCACGGGGGGACCTTCCTCTGAACCTCCCAGCATGAGGTTTAACGCTGAGCCCAGCAGTGATAACTCCAGTCCTTACAGCTCTCCTGCTGCTGGAAGGAGTCAGGGTCGTGATTATAACGCAGAGGTTCCTGTGGATGGACTGGGAGCTGATGCTGGCAGAGAGTTCGGGTGTCCCTCCAAAGGTTGCTGTCCGGGCTGGCTGCCTGCCATGAGTGCAGTCCTGCTCATCCAGCCCTCAGCTGGATTAACCAACAAAAATAACTATAGAAAAGGCCCTTTTACAGCTCAGTGGGATATTTGGGTTGGTTTTTACCATCAGCAGCTGAGAAAGAGCTGCTGCGTCTGGCTTTGCACTTCTTCCATCTTCATGGTTGCAGCTAATAGCCACTCCCGTCCCTGTGCAGCTCGCTGTGAACTTGATTAACAGGTGACGTATTTTGCTGCCAGGCCGTCAGCGGGAAAGGAAAATGAAGGTATTACCAGTGTTCTCACTTGTTGTCTCTATGGTAGTGAAGATAATACCTGGGCCACGCTAAAGCCCACGCACTACTTACTCCTTTTACCTTCCTGCTGTAAGACCTGCCTCTACTCAGGAAAGACAGCCCGAGGAGAGGGAGAAGACACAAATTGTCCTTCTGCCTGCTCAAGCCCAGGCAAGCGCTTTGTCCGCCGGTGAGAGATACTCGGGTGGTACAAAGGCGCTGCTTCCCATGGTCTGCATGCACACTCTTTTGAAAGTTACTGGGCTTAAAAGTCTGTGAAAAAAACCTCAGTTCTCACTTTGTTATTTATCTTCATAATTTATGTTAGGTAAATGTAGAGAACTGTGGTTAGAAACATACCTTAAACACCAAAACCCAAAAGAAATAAATGTACTCTAAGAAGACAAGACCACAGCATAGCTGGGGCTGAATCTTGCCATCCTTCCCTTTCCCAGTTACATTTCTAAGTCCCCGCAAAAATACTGAGCTATTCATTAGCCAGATTGCTTCTCCTTTTCTAGGAAGGTGGTGCAGGAATGTAAGATGTTCCTTCCTTTTCCAAATTATAGAAGCAAAAAAAATGCTCTTTGTGCAAGCTGACTAGCAGTTTTGCAAGGTTGCTATTGCAAATACTGCTTGAAAAGGGACTCCAAGACTTGGCCATATATATACACATATGAAAAACCTATATATATATATATAAAAAAGTTCATTACAATTTGAATACACAGCAGGACAGGTGCAATACACATTTCAAAATAGAACGCACCGTCAAAGAACAATGTCCTGCCCATCGTAGAGTGGCCCTGAAAATAACGAAGTAAACCCACTCACAATTGTTCTTTTGCAGCAAGCGCTGGTACATTTTTGAGCTACTCACAAGCCTGTTAAATAACTGGCCATCTTTTAAGCTCAGGCACCCTGGAGTGTGGGAGGTGAATAATTCTCAGGGGGGATTTAACACAGTTATGTAAAATAATCTGAAGCCATCCTGGTTGCTCCAGAAAGATTATAATTAAGCAGGGTTGGTGTTTTGTTTTTTTTTTTAATGTTGGCTATCATCTGTTGATTTTTTCTTTGTAACAAAACAAAAGTCTTGTTCTCATTTGTTTGAGAAGCAGTTTCTGTTCCTCTCGTGAAGAGGAAGGGGGTTCGGGCACGCCGCTGAATGCACTGCTGTGAGCCTGGATATTTATGACACAGAATATCTTTTGAATAGCAATTTTTAACATCTGATTAATCTTCCATTCTGTTTGAGTAGAGAAGCGCCATCATGCTGGTCTGGGTACAAAAGGCGCTTGGTACCCACTAACCGTGCACGAAGGCTTTTGAGCAGAGCCCCTCGTGTTGGTTTCCAGCCTTGCTGGTCGGGACCTTGGCCACTGCTTAGCTTCAAGTTGGGGGACCACGTTTTTCTCCACAGGAGCTCGTGACAAGCAGATTTTAAAGCAACCCTCTGACATCTTAACATGTATCTAGGATGCACACAGAGCGCGACCCGTGCGCCCTGCATGCCCTGTGTCCCTGCGCTGCCTGGTGGGCAGCGGGGTGAGGATGGGACCTCTGGACTGAGCTGGACTTTCTATACTTTGCTGCCTTCTGGTTTAACGCATTTCTCTCCTCTCCCACTGGCCACCACGCGTCTTCTGCTCCCTCGTTCACCCCTGCCCTCCACATGACAAGTTTTTTTTATATCCTGGATAAAACAGTTCTTGTATTACCCTGGCTCTGTCAGGGGTTAAAGAGACAATCCATCACCGTGCCGGCTGGCTGTGGTGGGAGTTGGGCTGCCTGTGCCATTGCGTTAGCTGCCACCCGTGCTGCACATCTGCAGACCTGAGAAGGAAACCCTCAGCTCGTGTTTGGCAAGCTCCTAGCGAAGGCAGACGAGCCACCGTGCTGCGGACGGTTTCCCACAGCCGCATGGCTAAGGGGTGGAGGGACCATTGTGGAATGTATTAACTGGTACCCAGGTGGTTTTCCGTGAAGAGAGTGATGGTTAGCAGGCCTCACTATCGATGGTGCTGCCGTTTTTCGTTCCACTGTAACTAAAGCAGAACTTCTTGCAGACGACTGTGTTCAGGGTCGACTGGATGCCCTGCAATATGTTCACATATTTTTCCACTGCTGAATGAAAACGAGTGTGATACTTGTTGTAGGTGTCTGCCTTGCTTGCGGATGGTCTAGATTTATGCATAGCTGCTTCTCCGTTACGTGGGGCTTTCAGGTTTCGCTATTGATTAGAATGGTCGCTTTTCTAATTAAAAGAATTCCCGAGTCTGACTATTGACTTGGGCAGTAAATGTGCCGGGTTATTAAAGATAAGAGGCTTTAGTCAGAAAATACGTTGCCCTCTCTCGCAAAAGAGGTCAGCGTAACTTGAGTAAAAGCGTGTCCTAAAAATGAGAAAACGAGCGAAAGAAGGGAAAAAGTAGGAGCCAGGTAAATGCTGCTTATGTAATTACAGCAAAGCAAGTAGGACAGAGGAGAGACCCGGCAGTCGCGCTCAGCTCTTGCGTGCCTGCTTCTCAGGGCAAAGTGCGACTGCACGTGTGGTTCATGTTCCTTCTGGGCGGGCGGCCGGTTTCGCTCAGCAGAGGCTACCTGGTTAAAAACAGAGCCAACGTCCTCGTCCTCCGTGAAGGGACAGTGGTGGGAAAGCATCTGCTGTCGGGATGAACTTTCACAGGTCTTCAGTGTGTAGCTGCTCGTGGTAGGTCAATGGAGGGTCTGAAGGTACGCTTCAACGCTTTCTTTAAAATAGTCCTCAGCTCTTGTCACACTCCCCCAAAATATTACAACAGTGCAACCACTTCTGTTATGGAAAACAGAATTGCCTGCCGTGAGGTTGAAGCCACCCGTGCCTTGCCCAAGGATCCACTTGTCCATAGCAAGAGATGGGCCCTTCCACGCAATCTTCATCAGAGGGTCGGAGCAGAAGTCTCCGAAGGAGCCCCTCTCCCTCCACTGTTTCTAGAAACGAGCCTACACAGTTAGCTGGGAGTGAGCACCCAGCTCTTAAATAACTGACGTTGGGTGAGATGAATCCTGCCCCGGGGAACCTGAATTCCTTGCAGCAATGCATAATTACCCTTGCTGGAAGTTGTTCACACCTCTGGGCATATGTCTTGTAGGTGGTTCTCAGTGCGCAGTGATAGTTACAGGGTTTGCAACGTTTCATTTGTATACTCGCGTCCATCACCTGGGGACGTGAAGTTCTCGCTGGCGAGTGTCAGTAGACACAGAATAGAAAAGCAGCCAGGTCCTGCAGCGTGAGTCGGCGCGGGAGGCAGTGGGTGGACGCAGTGAGTGACGGGAGGGACACGGGGTGACCAGGAGGTTTAGCCAGGGTGGCTCCCAAGGGCCACACTAAGCCTTTGTGGTACAGCCTGCCTCTGGAATACGCTCCTTCACAGCTGACACTGTACGTGGGAGGAGCAAACGTATCCTTGGACCTGCTCGCTCCACGTCATTAACCGGTCTATTTCTTTCCATTCTCCATCTCAAGTTTTTCAGTTTTCCTATGCTTTTAGAGAGCTTTTCCTTACATCAGATGACTTTTTCCACTTCCTTGTATAAATTTTACCCTTGTCTCCAGTCCTAAAGTATTTATAGCTCAATGGCACACCTAACCATTGGGCATACAGTAATTTATCTTTGAATACTTTCCATATCTCTCCTGTGTGCTTTTCCACCCACACGTGTTCCATTGCCTTATCCCGGAGGATGTCGTTATTCCTCCTTTATACTTTTGGTTTCTCTATTGTTTTTTTCATGCCTTTCTTCTTGATGGGTTGGGTGTTTTTGCACATCACACAGCTTGAGAAATGTTTCCCTTCAGACTCTTTCATTGAACCAAATCCTATTCATCTGATATGCACACAGACTGAAATTCAATCCCGAGTAAAAGAGCGCCCTACCTGCTGCGGGGAACTTATTTTGAAGATTTTTTGGGACAAAGGCCTCAGATTGGCCTCCGCAGAGGAATTAACTTCTCCCACAAAAGAGTCCCACTGGCCACAGCACAGTTGTGACCTCCAGGGTTGTAATTGTATCTGGATATTTTTGTTGTTGGCATTTGCTTCCCTATGGTATTTTTGCACCAAAGGAGAAAAATGATTATTTTTTTTTTCTAATCTTGTCGTAGTTTTTCTGATGAGAATGTAAGAATAATGGTGGTTCAAATTGTGCAGTTATTTTTTTTGCTGGTTTGACTCAGCCCTGTAAGGTAATACAAAGGGAATAGCTACCTGCGGCAAGCGCATAGCTTTTGTTTCGGTTCGGACTAATACGGAGTCATGCTTCAAAGGACAGCGATGGCATGGTAGCCTCACAGGATTGAAAGCAATGACTCTGAACAAGACTTTAAATGTCCAGGTTAAATAGCCACAGTGCTTTAGTTAGAAGGAATAAAATCAGGGGTGTTAAGTTATGTTGCTTCTGTTATTGGGTGCTCATGGCAATGCTGATGCAAGCCTTCCTTTAATGCAAGAGGGATGATGAAAAGCTGCAGAGGACGAAGGGCAACAGAGGGACTGGAAAAGGCATATGTTGGTGAAGGACTCCAAGGCTGCCACCGGGCTCTCTTAACAAAGAAAAGGTTTAGGACTGACTCGACTGCAGCCTAGAAGGAGCTAATATTTGCAAGAAGGAACACTTTGTAGTAGGGAGTTCTCCTATTTAGCAGATAAAGGCATAATGAGAGTCAGTGACTAGAAGGTGAAGGTAAGAGACATCCCAAATCGGTTCCGTTGGCACAGATCATTGTGGTTCATCAAGGATCAGAACAGATCCTCACGTGCAGGGCAGTTCCAAGCCCAGACAGACTGACTTTAAAATGCCAGTGGCTAGCTCGAAGGTGCTCCCAGCCATAGACACTGGCAGCACCACCTCGTCTACCTCCATGCAAAGCCAGCATGGAGTGGTCACGTTCCACACATACTGGTGGTGTGTTGCTGGTATAATGCTCTTTGTATGCATGAGCACTACTAGTTCAGGCAGGAGTTAATCCAGACTGCATTAATGCCCAGAGCCCTGATGAGAAGGCCAAGATAGATTTCTCTTATAGGAGCAATATTAACCTTTATAAATGCTGCAAAGAAACATAACATTGTTTGGCCTGATTTTTCAAAGATAAAGAGTGCCAGGTATGAGTTGAAATTTGCTTAGCGTTTCTGAAAATTGAGCCGTAACTAATTAGCCTCTGCACACCTATGTGTTTAATTTTTTCCCTCACTTCATTTAAGAGAGGAAAAGGAAACTTCAGACTTCTCAAAACTTTGCAGCAAGTTTGTGGCATGATCAGAACTTGGAAAATCCTGAGTAATCTCCTCATCGCTACTTCTTCCCCCTTCGTAATTAACTCAGCTTTTACTATCACCAATGCGACTTATTATATAACATAGACCATATAAACTACAGGAACAAACCCCAAGAATACAACTGACTGCATTCAGCATCAGAACTCCGATAAGCCAGCCCAGAGCACATCCTGCCTTTAATTATACTGAAGAGGTCTCGGTGATTTGGCGTCCTACATCAGTATTAGAAAGCTTGGGCATTGAATTGCTATAAATCAAGAGCTTTGCTGCTCTCACAACAAGCCCAGTGGGAGCCTGACTTTCTCAAAGAGCTTAATTAAAGAGTGCTTATTGTCAGCTCACCCCTGTAGCCCATTAGAGCTCCGCAGAGATTTCTGTTCTCCAACATCATTGTGAAAAGTGGGACAGCCCTTGCTTCTTAGGAAGCTCTGTGTTCATAATCACTTCCTCACATGTCAATACGGTCCTGGTGATCTTATCGTCATGTTGCAATTAGTTGGTGATAGGTGTGAACAGGGCATATCTGAATAACTGTTTATGGAGATCCTACTAGCTAGACAGTTACTCAACTCAGTTGTAATTTTCCTTGGAGCTAGTACTTTCTCTGGCTGTATCTCAGTGTGTTTGGAAAAGCAAGATTAATATGTAACATTTTCCAAAGTTGTCTTATTTTCTTTCCTCAGAAGCATGTAGGTCTCTGCCCTCTGATGAACGCAGCTCCTTGTGATTTATAGAGAGAGAGAGGAACCCCGGTTCCCATGTCATGGAGGCCCTTCAAAACGTTGCTCACTTTTGGCTGGAAATCCCAGTCACGGTAGAGTTGTACTGTGCGCCGTAGTTAAATGAATTATTCAGACCATAACCTCTGCTGGTGGTAGAACCAACTTAATTTTTTTGTATGCATTGGGCTGGAGTACTGGGGCCCCCATCAGCCTCATCCACCTTGAACGGAGGATGTGTATGTGCTTTAATATTGATAAACGTGGCCGTCAGACATTGTGCTGCACAGTTAGAGGAACGGGTGGGAGGAGAGCAGTAACGTTTTAGACCCGTACCTGTGCCGTCCATTTGTGGTGTTACCACCTACACGTATGGAACAGAGAGGGTGATGTTGTCATTCGGGTTTGACTCGCACTGCTCATGGTGCAAGGCCACTTAGAGCGCAGTTCCCAGGCTTGTCCCACCCGCCCCCTGAGCCACGCAGGCGCTGCCGTGTACAGTCATTACCCACACGTGCCCCTGGAGTGCTGAGAGGGAGTTTTTTAATTTGATTCAGAACGGACACTTCTACACATTGCACAGGCACAAATGGCCATCTCCCTTTACGCTGGGCTTGGGCGGTGTGGCGGTGGGGCACGTTCCACTGGGCTACCAGGGGATTGCACAACGTCTGGCTCTGCTGGCTAACCCACATCGCAAAGGAGCTGAGAGGACTCATTGATTCGGGTTTGTCCATTACTAAGTATTATTTCCCAATGCATTTATGAAGCCATCCTGTCTCCGAATTCCAACCCACAGAAACCAGAGATGTTTGGAGGCTTCAAAAGAAATTTCGGACAGCAAAAATGAGAGGGAATCTCATGGCTCTAGAAGTTGTCCTTATTTTGCATGTCCCTCTTCCAACTTTCTCATCCTCCATGACTGCAGCCATAAATTAATCTAGTATTAATTTTAATTAAACTGGCCAACTAAACATGCCAAGAAGCTTAAGGAGCAAAGTGTAGGCTGTCATCCTGCCCGTGGCTATTCCCAGTGCAAAACTTGCTGTAACAGAGACATCTGGTAGACAGGAAGCTCTTTGCAGTGATACAACAAGGAAAAGACTCCACTGATTGTGTTCTTCACTATTACAGCGGTGTTTATGAACTTCCTATGGGTACCTGTGTCCTTCGCTGCATGGTAAGCAGCCCATGGATTGCTTTAATCATATGAATCATCACTGTCTTCTTGACATCTGCTTTCCCACCCAGGGAAGTACATGTTTGCAGGATCCTCATGGAGGAGGAGTTCATCCTAGAGACAGAGTGGTCCTGGAAGGGAAGTTCTGCCTGCCAGCAGATTGTATATTGTAATATGTAACGCTGGCAGTCACTTGCTTATGCCTCATGGCTCACGTGGTGATTTGTCCAGAGTCCCCCACCCTGATGTTTCACTGTGATGTCTTTTGTGCAGATATGGATCTGTCCAAACACAAATTCTTCGACTGCCTTTTGGCAGAGGTGAAGAAACGGTGCAAACCCTACTATGCCCACACTCAGCCACGGCATGAAACCGCTCCTCTGGCTGCAGCCCTGAGGGAGCAGCTCGGGGAGGCAGGATTTCCCCACCCAGGGCAATCATTTTCCCCAGTGGAGCCGGGGAACAGGCTTGGCCCATCGCACACATGGAGATGGAGATCCCGAGAGACTTGGCAAAGGGAAGGAAAACTTGGCTCCCATCATCTTGGTGCAGAAGTGATCTGGTTTTGCAGAGCAGGCGGGCTCCTGGTTTTGAGAAGGGAAGTTAAGCAGCACAAGTTGCTGAGCTGGCTCTGGTGGAGTATCTCCTCGGATGGTGCCCAGTGACTGAAGGGAGCACATGTAGTGTGTGATGAAAACAGAATTGTCAGCTCATTTGGGCATAATAGTATATTTAGAGAAACAGCCAGCCAAACCAACCCAGCTCATTTTTCAGGCCAAATCTCACTCTATTCCTGTTACCAGAGGAAAAGATGTTGCCCTGATCCAGCTGAGTTGTTAAATGTCCAGTGATGCTGCTTCTCTGCCAGTGCCTGCAGTGCTATGGCACAGCTGAACTGTCTCCTCTGTTGCATATTTGGGAGCCAAGACCCTGTGTAGGGTCACACACACAAGTTATTGCCATTGGGAACCAGTATCATTCTTTTTGCCATGTCTTTACCTAAAACTGCACTTTGCTGGTGATGAAAATGCATTTAATAAGAAACCCAGAAGCATTACCAAATAGCTGTGGAACACAGAAAGTGAAGGGCAAAGTAAGGCACACTGATCATTACTGCCAGGCTGACCCAAAGAAATAGAGATCGAAATCCAAACTCTTCCAGCAGCTCCACTTTTCTTACTCAGAGACTATGCTCTTCCAAGCCCGGAATGCAAAGCTTTCTCTTGTTCGCTGTAATAGCTGTGGTAGTGGGGGCTGCATCTTCCTTTATTTTTGAGCCTTTATTGCAAGTGGATGACTGTGTTTCATAGATGCTGAAATCCAGAGGTGATGTAGGCTAGTGCTGTGTGCTTGATTGCCCTCCTGACCGATATATTTTGTGAATCTTATTGTTGAGCGTGTTAGTCACACATATGGCTGTGCCACATCTGGAGTTATTATCGATAAAGAAAAGCCTACTTGTGCTGCTGGGTTATATAAAATGGAAAGAGCTTGAAACACATAGGGCAGTAGCACTGCCATTATCTTTTTAGCTTTACACTTGTGTGAAGTAGAGGTTTAAGATTGCACTTACATCAAAGGGCTGCAGGTATGAATTGAGGATACTGGGTTGAACTCTGAAGTTTAAGTTACTGAATTTCTGCCTGAAAAGCAACTAATAAAATAAATGTGTGTAACTATGCATTGACTGCAAAGTCAATGGGCAAAAAGCAGTCATTTAGCTCAACTTGCTAAGTGCATTAATAAATGGAAGCCCAAATGCAGTGGGGCTTTTTTCTGTTTAACTTAACCTGGCTTTTATCCATCTGCAACTGGCATATGACAGCGATGATGATGATGATGATGATGATGATGATGATGATGATAATAATAAATAATAATAATAATAATAATAATAATAATAATAATAATAATAATAATAATAATAATAATAATAATAATAATAATAATAATAATATTATCCTTGATAAGTGTCATAGGCCTACTAGATTTTACCACAATTCACCCTAAAAGCCTTTTCTCTGTCCTGCATCTATGGGAGAAGAGATCATGTAACGTCTAGTAATTCCAGGCTAAAGACAGAAGTTCTTATTTCCAGTGAACTCCAAAAGAAGAATTTTATTGAGGACAAGGATGACTCACAGAAACAGTAGCTCCCATCTTCACAATGCTTTATCAGTGTTAATAAGGGCTTCCCCAAACAAGAACAGCTAAATAGGTATTATAATATGAATGTTAATGGTGCGTTGAAGTCTGAATACTTTTGCATGAAAGCGCTGTGTTCAGTGTTATAATTACATTCTGGAGGTATTTTCTGCTGATTTCAGGATTGGGTCTATTAGTTTTATTCTGGAGTGGAGTGGATCAAATAACTGGAAAATGTGTGCTCTGTTCTGAATATACGATGTTTCTGTGCACTAGTATCCTCTGTGCTTTGTCACCCTTCATCTGATGCATGCAGGTGTCAACTTGTCCTTTTAGAGGAGGATAATGACAGGCTGCTCAAGGCTGCCTGCATTAGACCTCTCAGTCTATGCTGAGTGTGTCCCAAATTGAAGGATATTGATTAATTTTGGCAGTGCCTGAAATACGTTCCTGCATTAGCAATGAACTACATACTTGGCAAACTCCTGGTGCTGTAGGAACATCTAGAAGTCCGTTCTTTTAAGGATGAAGGGTGAGAACAAAACTCAGGCGTGGTGGTAGCAACAGGTAATAGCGGTGTGGTACATGGGAAACGATGTAAGATACTGACGGGCACGCACTAACGTCCTGGCAGCGCTGACGGCAACGCGCTGCGCTCAGTGTACCTGCTGGCATGGGCCTCAGGGGTCTCTCCCCTCCCTCTGCAGGATGGGTCTTCTAAAATCTCCAGAGCTCGCTCTCTTGCGTGCAATTTTCACACACACTTGCGTAGTTCCCTCAAATGAAACAATCAGCCCTCTGAAGTTGTATGTATCACCTTTCACTGCAAATTGGCAGATTTCCACCTGATAAACTGACTCTGAACAAGTTTCATGCTCCTGGGCTTTACCTGCTTCTTTTCCCCCAAAAGACTGAAAACTGAAAGCTCTGCTCCATTTACCGATCATCAAATCCAAAATGAAGATCTAAGAGCCTGAGTACACTGAATTGCCACGGTACTTCTTACCAATGCACACCCAAAGCTTACTCCTTCATCCCCACTTTAACCAGATTATCTATAATAGTAAGCAGGGTAAAATTTTTCTCCTTATTTACTAAAATAATGCTGGCAAGAAAACTGTACTTTGCACGATCACTTCTCAGTCTAAAACACTTCTACGCTAAATATATTCCTCTAAGATATGTCTTTGGGCATCTGTTTTCGTGCTGCATTCTCTCTGCAAGCGGCACAGAAGATGCTTTTCTTTGCCATCACTGTGTGCAGCGTGGGTAGATCTGAGAAGAGAATTCTGCCTGAAGATTTCTGTTGTCTTTTTGTTCACTTGAAGGATATGGCTCTAATTTCTCCCATTTGTAAACTGCACACAAAACGCAGTCATATGCCTGGCTGGAAATCTTGGTTATACCTTCCAAGCTGTTCTAAAAATACAGCTCAGGCACTGCAGTTCCGAAAAATTAAATCGAGTGCTCCAACGTGCAGGGCAGACTAAAAGAGTGCGCTTCATCAGAGCACACAGTTATTGCCCCTGCGCTCGTTAGAGAAGAGAATTGATATTCACAAAGGCTTAGTTCCCTTTAAAATTTTGCCCATTATGTGTTTTATGAGGACACAGGAGCAAAGGTCCCTTTTATTACCATTCTGAGGGGATTTTAGAAAATGCAAGTAAGTTCTCTGCCCACCAGACTTCATAAAGAAAGGGACGCCTTCCCACTGCCCCTGGGAAGCCTAAGCAATACCAGCTTTGCAATCCAAAAATACCATCTGGTTGTTCAGCTTTATTTTTACAAGTGTTGGACTTAGGCAAAGTTTAATGTCTCACCTTTACAGGTCAACAGTGCATATTATTCCAAAAAGCTCTCCAAGGCAACTCTTTCCAGTCTTGGAGGCCATGCTCAAATTAGCCATCATGAGGAGGCAGTGAACCCCACCCAAGAGGTTTTGCTCTGTCAGAAATCCAGTATTTGTTTCTAGCATTGCATCTGGGCTCTTGGCTGTTAGATCAATCAAAGTGTTCACTTGCTTACGTTCATCTGAACGAGGAAAGGTCACGATACAGAGCCATTAAGTCCCTTCGCAGTTGTGAGCAGCAGAAAGGCTACGTAAAGGAGAAAAGGATTCTTCCTAGGATGACAAATAAGCACTGCCTACCTCGGATGCCTCAGCTCTGCCAGTCAGCCTCAGGATGGAGAGTCTGTCCTATGGATAGCCACATTTCCAGTGCCCAGTACGTAGGATGCAAATGCTTTTGCCTCTTATTTTCATTTACTGTGCAGTCTCTCAATGCTGCAGTATTGATAAGGAAAAGACTCATGTTCAAAAGAGTAGGCTCTACCTAATGATCCAGAAAAGCAGCCCAGGAAAAAAGCAAACAGACCATCCTTGGTTCTTCTTACAATTGACGGGGCAGAAGCCCATCCACTAAGGTCCCTGGATCTGAAAATCTAAACAATAAAAAGCAAACTATCCTCACAGAGAGCAGAAGTTCTCCCAGCTCCCTCACTTTTCCAGCCTGTCAGCACAACCTGAGACTTACCGGGCTTGGGTCACAGCCAGCTTGCCCTCATTCAAGCCCTGATCCTGGCAAGACAGTAGGTAAGCCGATCAACTGCTCCAGCCAGCCCCAGCAGCCGAGACCTGAAATAGAAGCACACATCTGAGTGCTGGCCGTGCACTGCAAGATCTCTGGTGTCCTCATGGAGAGAGGAGTAGTACGCCTTGCTCAAAGACCATTTCATTGCTCTCTGGCCACAGGATGTTTTGGCCGGTGATAGCAAAAGTGCCTGATGTCCACATGGACAGTGGGTTTTGCCTGTGGCAAGCAGGAAATTACTGAATCAATTGGTTCAGCCCCTCAAGTTGTAGGTTCCTTCTTTTAGAGGAAACTTGTTGAAAAGTTGAGGCTTGCCCTTCCCTAACAGAGGCTGTGACTTTAACCTCGTGTACCAAAGTCTGAAGATTATAAAAAAAAAAACCACCACCATAGCCTCACTAATCTGTGATGAAAGCTGCTTTTCAAGGACTGATCTGACTTCTGTGAAATGAAGAGATGCTCTCCCTGCTCTCAGGGGCTGTGATGAAACCCTGAGATGTGTGATGAGATGGGCAGGAGCTGCACAAGACCACGTGCTGCGTCATCCCACCAGGAGGACAGGAGTTGTAGGTCTGGTTGAATCAGGAGGTCTCTTGCTCCAGTCAAGGCACCAACAGTGGGTCCTGGGCATACACGGGCAGACAGCAGGCAGCTTGTGCTTCCTCACAGCTGGGAAAAACTCCTTGCTCCCTCCTAACGTAATGGTCATGCTCTGAACCTTCCTTCTCCTTTGGTCCCACCACTCTCCCTGGAGGTACCTGGGCTCTCAGCATGTCCACCAGATGTGTTGAGGAGTGACTGCAGCACCCATGCTGGGGCTCACCTGAGAGCACCCAGAAGTAGCATGGTGGTGAGACACAGACAGCTATGCAGAAGGTACGTGCAACAGGAACAGCCTGTTCCTTTCTCCTCCTTAATAGGGAGCGAAGGTAACCTGGCCCCTGCAATGAAATCCTGATTTTCAGTGAAAAAAATTCATCGGGGCTTCTTATCACTTTGAGTATTTCAACCTGTCTGCAGCTTTTCGTACTAGTTCTCATATCTCAAGCATTCCCAAGAGGCTTGTTCAATCCGATAAGGCTTTGTTCACAAGCAGCTACGTATTTATTTTCTGAAGGGAAGACAGCCAGCATGGTTTCTGAGCAGATACAATCGTGTGAACGGTTAAGCAGAGACTATTCCGACAGCTTGTGTAAGAGCATGATTGACAGACAGGTAACACTCAGCCAGCCCCCTGCTTGGGGAGTTGGGATGGAGAGCACTTCGCCCCAGCGCTGTCTGAGACATGGAAATCACACAGGCTGCGCCTGCCAGGGTTTATGGGTCCCCAAAACTACTTTTCCTTTCATCTTTCCTTATCAATATTGATCTGTCCAGACAATGGGTGTCTTTGTCCTTTCTGAGAGAACACGCAGCGCTGGTGGGCAGTCGTGGTGTGGAAGTGCTCAGTATGGAGATGGAAAAAGCTCAACCCTGCAGTATGAACTAAGACCCAAAGTCACTGTTAATTCTTTGCAAAATTTACCACCCACAGAAGCATGAAGGGTTAAAGGCACCAATCAGGCAGAACCCTTGGCCGTCAAGGCCACCACAGTCAAATGAAGTAGCTGTGTGATGTATATTTGTCTCTTACTCGGCTTCACGTGAACAGCCTCTTACTCTTACAGTCTCCTACTCTCACATGAACAGCACTTCGTAAGACGCTGTGAGAGGATACGTTGGCTCCTCGCAGTACGTATTGGACTCCACATCTTCAGAAACAATGTAAAACACAAAAAGAGAAAAAAAAAAGAAAACATTTGGAAAGTAAACGATTGCCTCCATATGCGAATGGAAAATAATTTAATTATGAAATGAAACTGCTATACAGCACTGCCAAGAGGGCAAACAAACGAGGACTGAACCAAAAGGAGAAAACTGTCAGTCTTTCAGTGCATAACCATTTTGTTCTGAGCAGCAGCAATTATGGAAATGTGTAGAAGACTGTTTCACTGATGATAAATCTGCAATATGTCAAGCAATATTTGAAGATTCATATTTAATTACTGTGACTACACAAATTAAACAGTGGAAAAAAGTTGTCAATGATGTTTTTTAAAGTAGGGAAATAGATCCACTGCCAAAAGCAACATGGTTAACGTCGGTAACTGAGAGAGAGAGAGTTTCCCTCTAGGCTAAACCTTGTGATAAAGGAGAGATGTCACTCTTTATGCACTTTTGAACATGTCTGGCAAGGTTAAGAGGTAAATAGCCAGAATGATTATCATCTGGGTTGGTAATGGTTTTCTCAGCCACATGTTGACTCGGAGCACATTCTTTGTGTTCCGGGTTACTCGTGACTCTTGATCACAATTTGTCGCTTGGTTGGGTTTTTTCCCTTTCAGAGATCATCTTAAGGCAAATAACTTTCGAAAACTCCGTGTTCCGCTAGTGGCTGAGGCAGGACAGAGCTTCGGTCGCTCCATGGCGTGAAGCGCAACCCATCCATCTAACCGTGCGGCGTTCGCTCGCGCTGCGCTCGCAGCTCGTGCGCGGCGGGGAGCGGCAGGTCTCTGCCCCAGGGAGCAGCGGGCGACTCAGCACCAGGACACCCGTCTGGCAAAGCGAAGCACGGGCTGGCGGGGGGGTTGGAGCTGCGGGTTGACCAGGGTGAACAAAACAAGGACAGCACGTGGTTTATTTCAGTTTGCACAACTCAGATGAAGGGCAGCACGCGTAACCGCTCTGTGCGAAAAGGGAAGGATGGTTCCAGAAGCATTTTCTGGAACAAAGTGTTACAGGGCGTGTAATCCTGTTCCTGCAGCCTACAATCCATCCCCAGTCATGAGCCCGCGGTCACTCGCGTACACCACAAACCAGGGCTCAAGTGAGAGCACCGCGGTGCCTTGCTCCCGTTTGATCAGGGGTGCAACGCGCCGAGCTTGCTGACGTTTTCCCCAGCAGCCGCTCTGCCCCCATGGCGTGGATTTTGGCTGCAGAGTTCATAGGGCCATCCCACCCTGCTGCAATGGTGTTCCTGTGCCCCTAACGCACCCGCCCAAGTGACATGGGTGCAAATGCCAGTCCTGATACTGCTGCGCTGTGGGGTCTTACGTGAATTTTTTTGCCAGAACTGCTCATATGTAAAATAAGTAGAGGTTTGGGGTTTTTTTTTGTAAGGCTTACCTTTGCAAAGTACTTTCAGGTGTAATATTGAAAGGGCCATGTAAGAATCAAGTAATAAATAATCTCAGACACCAGGCAACACCCCACTGTAAAATGCAGAAGAATTAATCACTGTGCCTGAAGCCCCACACTGAATGGCTCCCAAGGACATGTAGTTTTGTAGGATGTATGAATGGGAGTGGCTCCTTAAGAAGATGCTCTGTGTGAAGTGGATTGCGTGCCACGCTCTGCTGCAGTTGTCATGGCGAGCATTCATATTTCCCATAGCAACAGAAGCAGTAAATAACTGCATAAAAAGCTGCATTAAGTGACCAGGGCACGAGTTAATTCTCTCATCGGCATCCTTAACTTGAGCACTCTTCTGTAGATGAAACACTCCACTGAAAAGCAAGCTTTTCCTTCGGTTTGTGACATGTTTCCCCTTCATAGTTTCATTATGATTCACCCGCTGGTTGCTACGCTAGTGACACTATCTGCGCTGCGTATGTACTACTGCGTGGTGTCTGAATTAACCGAAGGAGATGATGACAGGGCAGCAAACCCGCAGTGAGTGGTGGTTTTGTAGCACTTTGTGCAAGTGCTGTCTAATGCAGGTTAACCGGAGTTCTGCAAGTGAAAGGACTGAAGCTCTACAGGAAACAATGCACGTTTTTTTTAATCGATTTTATTTTTGGCCTCTCTCGCTCTTGTTTTTCCTCAGTTGAAATGACTTGTTATTCTGCAAACTACCACCACCACCCGTGTTAAGGGCAGGCAGATGTATTAAATTGACAAGGGAAGGATGCAAGCTGAAGGGAACTGGGAGATGTTACTCTAACAGCAATGATGCTCCAAAGCAGGACATTCTTTCACCTTAATCAGAAGAAATCTGCTGTAAGCCGATGTTTTCCTAAACAGTGGTTTGTAGTGCTCAGAGGAGCCCTGGGCGCTGCTCTGCGGAACCATGTTGTTTGTATACTCTGCTGAATGCAAAATCGGGTGCAAAGGTGGTTGGCGTCCGTGAGAAACACCGCAACTTCACGGAAGTCGGTTAGTGCAAAACAGCTAGGAACCATTTTTCTGAAACAAAACACCTCGGGAGCGTCCGGCTGCCTGCACACGTACTGGGAAGGTGCTGCTTGGCTTGCCGCAGAAGTTGGATGCTTCCCTGGAGGAAGAAGGCAGAGGGGGTTTCTTGATGTGGGGAGGAGCAGCCGGATCCGATGCTAAGAAAGTCAGGGATGAGATGGAGAGTCTTGGGGCCAGGATGTGAAGGGTGGCAGTTCTTAACTGCCCACATGGTCACCACCATGTTGGGGCCAAGAAAGGAGACAAGCTGTCCAAAGGAAAAAATCCCATCCATTCCCCGCGGGCCTTGCTTCTGAAAAATGCGTCCCACATTTCATGACAAGCACGTGCGTTACACAGCTCCTCTCTCCAGTCCCAGCCCCTCAGTCACAAGTCCTGACCAAAACTGATCTTGTTATTCCTGTTTAGATGAGGAAATTCCAACTGTCTTGCATATTCATTTTCCGTACACGCACAAAAATGCCATCAGTCACTTACAGCTGCGTAACAGAAAATGATTTCACCGGGTCAGTCAGGGGTTTGTTTCCATTTATCAGGACTGACTTTTTGCAACACTGCTTGTAGACAAAAACCTCTCGTAACCCTAGTTTCTAGCATTCGTAGTCAATTCATTGATGGTGTTCAGCACCTCCCCCTGTGCCCAGAAAAACCATGTGCATTTCTGTGAGTAGAGAGTGCAGCAACATCCCACGCAGCTCTGAATATTTTTTGACACATTTCAGTATCATTTAGTGGTAAAACACAGTGATAAAGTCTTGCAGACTTGCGTTTTAGCTTGCTTTTGTTTAGGTATGAGCACAGCGGCACAGCGGCACAGCATCAGCAACAAGCGATGCTTTCGGCCCGTCCTGCTCCCAGGGCAAAACTCTGCTGAATATCAGGCCTCTTGTTTTATGCATTCATGAATTTATTTAGAAGGTTTCTGTGTTTTTAAATAGGGGGAAGGAAAACGAATATTTTTTGACACATTTGACGGAAGTTGAACCCTGTTGACTCTGGTGCACTTGGGATCAAGGACACCTGTTTTCTTCCCTGTGTATTCTCAAAGACCACGAAGGGAGGTGTTTGGAGAGCTGGGCTCCAGGCTCACGTCCTTTTTAGTGTCTACGTTGTGTTGTCAGTGGTCCCTTGAGACAATCAGGCTGCTCGATTCTGCTGAAGGACCACCGGCACAGCTTGTGCTTAAGAAGCCACTGCTTGACGTTTATAATCTGACTGTCAAACTCTGCCTGGTCTTTCCTTGGTGGTTAAGTCCCTGCAACTGTTTGCGGTGAGCGAGTCTGCTGGTATCAGATACACACACAGATACAGACCTCCTGTTTTTTCAGTCTTTGCCAATCAGGGTGTGGCAGGAGTGTCAGCCCCGCGGTCTCCTAAATGCAAACGCCCTGTCTGCTTTCTACTGCGTCCTTCCACGGTCAATTAGTCTTGATTTTAATGTCTTCTTGTAGAAGCTGCAGAGCTGGGAAAGGACCGCACTGGTCACTTTGCCTTGGCGAGGAAGATTTTACTTTCCTTACGAAGTAAAATCAAGCAATCGCTTCTCTCAGTACCGTGTTGCATGTGGTTTTGCCCACAGAGGTCTCCCCATCAGCAAGGCTGCGCAGGGGGCAAGCGGGGCCACGGGAACCGCAGCACTTTGTGCCTGCGGGTCACAGCCATCCTAATGCCACTCTCTGTCCCAGTTACCCAGTTTCTGAAGGAGATTAGGATGTAGTTGGGAGCCCTCTGGCTGCAGACCGGTCCGGGCAGAGCAAAGGAGGCGAATGTCGGGATGGAGGGAGGCAGCTCCTGTCCCAGCACTGCCTGCCAGGCACTCCCAACACGTGTCCTTTGTCACCTACGCGTGCAACTCGGGGGTCTGGTCACACCCTGGTTTGTAGTAGGAAGATCAGGTGAGGACGACAGCTTTCCTTCTGCCATGTTTGGCCAGGAGCACATTGCTTCTTGTCTTGGAGTCTCCAGAGTTGCTGCTCTAACCCATGATGTTGAAAAGTCCATCAGATGACAATGTTAATTTGCATTGGGTCTGGCAGAGAGGAGAAATGGAAACTTTTCACTGCAGGGAATAGTCAACCTGCAGAATTCTCAACTGCTGTGTAGTTGTACGATCAAGTAACTACAAGCAGGCAAGTACCAGAGAGAGGCTTTAAAGTGTTACCACTTTGTATGAGTTGGCCGTTCTTCTGCTGTGCTTCACCCATGGGCAGTCGTTGCCATTGCCTGTGCTCCCTCTGCCATTCATCCTCTGACTGCTGAATTCAGGGGGATTTGGGCTTTTAACATAATTATTATTAAGTTTGTATTCTATGTCTCTGTTCGTGAGCCCCCTTGGTAGCTGATTATACTAATCAGAGGTGATTATTGCCTATGCCCATTTAACCCATATTTAAATGCAGGAGCCTGAATTTGTCTTCAGCGCAGGCTCCAGAACCCAGCATCAAAGAAAATTAATTCATAGATACATTATCCTGTGGGATCAAGCTAAAATGAAGTCAAAGAGCTTTAGACTCAGTGCATGCTCTCACGGAAGGATATGGGCAGAAGAAGGTAGCTCTGTTCTTGTCTGTGCAAGACTTTTTTCCCCATTTCTTTGAGCCAGGCAGAATAACAGATCACAAGAATATTTATCAGAGAATATTTTACTGCAGTTAAGAGAGAACACTTTTTCCTTTATAAAAATTGCAATCCTTGTTGAAAGTATGATCAGCCACATTAAAAGTATTCTTTTATTCCTTTTCCTGGCCGGATCTCTGACTTGGGCACCTCATAGCTTTTCAAATAAATACATTTATCTGACCATGCTATTACTTCAGCGCAAGGAAATATAGGGCCTTAGATACACACAAAATTTGGATACCAATCTTGCCTCTACAAGAACCATCTTAAACCATTTTCTACAAAACAAGGTGTTGGATGATGGAAATGAAAACATTCCAAATGGTTCTCAAAAGCTTAGGTGGAATTTTGTCCTAAATGGTGATTAACTCATTTATATTCCTAATTCTTTTAAGCAGTTGCATAGAGATTCAAAGTGGTGCTCGAAGATGCTGGGTAGGGCAGCGAGTAGCTCCTTCCAGCCCACAGGGATGCAAGATTGTATGCTAAGGGGGAAATCCTGTTCATACTGGAGTAAATGTGGGGGTTTTTTTTCTCTGCCTTTAATGGAGTTTCCGTTCCTTTTTCTAACTTATATGAGAATGGGATTTTACCCATCTTCTCACATGATTGTGGTGCAAACTTGAATTTTCCTTTTGAGTCTTTTTAAAGGGGGAAAATGAAGGTGAAACTATATAAGCCGTAAGAGCAGATGCATCTCTGGAGGGAGAAGGATTCTAGTAACTGTAGGGCGTTGCTTGAAGCGGAGACATGAGCTCTAAGCAAGCAGTCCCGCAGCGCAGCAGCAATGCCAGCAGCGCTCCGGGTGCTGGGGCAGGCACCGCGAAGCCTGACTGCTGCTCTCTCGCAAGTGGCAGAGTTGTGCCTGGCCAAAACGCACTTCCTTCTCCCCACCACAAGTCGGGGGGGGGGGTTTGGGATGAGGAGAAGGTCGGAATACTGCTGAAAGGAAAATGCACTGCTGTTTCCGGGAGTTTTCAGTGAAACTTTAGAATTCACAAAGGTAAGGATAGATAAGGGATTGCAGGGACAGGGTTTCACATAGGCATGCTCTTGGGCAGTATATTTTTATGTTGCAAGTAAATGGGACTAAAATATTCCAGAAACTTCGACTATATTCTTTACATTAAATCCAATAATTATTCATCTCCCAAGTTTGATTTCATTAAATAACCAATACCATAATTCAGAGGCGAGAATTTAATCCACAGAAAATTCTGTCCTCGGAGAAGATCAAAGTGAGTCCTGTGGTGTTAAGCGCCCACCTACAGCACTTGATCCTGAAAAAAAAATTAAGTGCGTGTTTCAGTCAGCCTACCCCTGACTGAACCTACTGGTTCCCATGCATTAACCTCAGCCTCTGCCTGAACATTTTCAGCACCAGGATCAAGGACCTGTGGGGATCTCCACGCTGGGAGAGCAGAGGTCTGAAAACGCAGCGAGCAAACACGGGAGAACACCAGCAGGCTGTGGTGGCAATGCCACGTCGTTCCTCTGTATCTACCAACCCTACAGGAAAAGATTGAAATTCTCTTGGGTGATATAAATACGCGAGATAAGTGCGTACACTAGAACACAAAGGTGAAATGGCCCTGTTTATCAGGCACAATTAAAATGAATAGAGGATGACTAATAAAGAGGCAGTTTAAAATCTTTACATGACACAGTGTCAAGGCAACGGTGTTGTGCAATAGCACTGACACAATGAACTCCGTGTCCCTGCCTTGGGCAGCGCCGGGAACCGGGCTCCCGCCGGCCTCGCCCGCAGGCTTCCATGGCGGACGCTGGGTGGGCTCCACCGCTTCGACTCTCCGCTTACCACCGCATCCCAGGGTCACAGCAAAACCTACATAGAACCAGCCTCTTCGGATTAAGGCAAGGGTATTTTTTCCGTTTGGTTGTCTCTGTTCTTCTCTTTCCTTTTGGTTTGCATTATCCCAGGCTTCACGGTTACTGCTGCGTGAAAAGTGAGAACATCATGTCGAATTTCTGGGCACACTCCAGAGTGAGACGAGACTGAGGTGCCTGATCCTGTACCGGAGCTGGTTCTCGACTCAGCACTGCGCAATGCAAACATTTCCTGCCTATGCATTTTTGCCATATGTAATTTAAAGGATAGTTTGGACAACCCTTTGCTCTGGATGAAAGATTGTGCATGCCGTCTTGCCAAATACAGCCCAAGCTATCCCTCTGTTTCTTCATTTAATTATGTTACTCTTTAATGGTGCCTGCCAGGCTGTAAGGTTCTCCAGTTTGCTGGGTAGGTGCAGCAGGGACAGGCTGGTTTATTTATATATAGATATATTTTATTATATTTTTATATAGTTATATATCCTTTGCTGTTCTTATTTTCTGGCCAAAACCAGTTCTCTCTTGGTTTTCTTGCTGCTGGCATGTCTTTGCAACACCACATTGTTAAAAGCTAATAATACAAACAAATCTGAGGCTATGCCAACCATCGCAGAGCACAGCCAAAGCTGCCCAACAGCTTGCTGAGCAACGTGTGAATTTTGTCGTGTCAGAGATGTCTGTTTCCCTGTTCTTTTTTAACTTTTGGAAGGGTCTTAGTGGAGAGCGTGTTCTTCTAAATGAGATAATTAAAGCCATGGACATGAGAACTCTTTCAGCATTGTTATAGGAAGGGGGGCTCCTGTGTTCACCCAGCCTGCTGTCTCCACCTGCCAGGGGCTGTAGGCGAGTCGGTTGAAACACTTCAAATAAAACATGATTTCTGGTCAGAAAATCATGTTCTTGCAGTTTACGTGTTAAGTGGTGTTTCTGAGTGTTTTGCTTTATTAGAAGCGAGCGTTGGTGCTGTTCGCTGTGCCTGCCGGGCTCGCGGGATGGGCGGGTGGCCACGGAAGTGTCCGAGGTACGGTGGCTGTGGCACTTGCCGGCACACCCCGCCGGCTGCCAGCACAACGCGGGGCAATGGCTGTGGCACTTGGTACCTCCAGGGGAACCCTGCCCCAGCCCCAGCCCAGCCCCTCTGGGGCCATGTCCTGCCCGCACTGCCCACAGCATCCATCCACGGGTGCTTAAGTGCCTCGGCTGCAGAGTGCAGCTCCCCAGATGTGTTATCTGCATGCCCGCGTATGCGGGCAATGGCGTCCTCTCCGTGACCGTCACTTGGGTGACAGGGTGCACTGTGGGCTGCAGAGACACACCTTAACTCAAGTGAAAAAGGAGAGAAACGCCGCGTTTGATCCCTACGTGTACCTTGCCTGAAAGAGGGCAAGAAGGACTTTTCCCGCATGAACGAGGGCTGCTGTGTTTTGCGAGGCTGCGCGCCTCAAAAAGCCGCTCTCGGTGGGAAAATGGGACGTGCCGCTTGTGGCAGTCAGCACAACCACGCGATTTGCTTTGCCTCCGTTAAGAAAGAAAGTAAGAAATATTAACTGCATGCGGAGGTGTCCTTTCTCTTGTCTTCATCAATAACAGACCATGTTCCTCAGGGTTACTGCTGTAACGTCACTTCCCTTTCCTCAGTGGCATCAGGTTTATATTAAAAACCTCACAGCGAAGCCTTTTGTCCGCTGTCCCCTTTCTGGTTCTGCGTTCGCTGCCTGTGCTGTGTTTGGGGGCACTGGCATGTGTGGGGGACGGGGCCACGACTGCTCCCTTCCTCCGGCAGAGCGAGGGCTGGGAGAGGAAAGGGAATTTTGGCCGAGCAAAAAAAGGCAGGGTGAGGTGTGCCAGCTGCGGGAAAGGGCTGCTGGGCAGGACCGTGCTCCCAGAAGGAGCAGGTCTCCCGGCATTGCACAGGTTGAGGAGCAGCTTTCCATAAGGAGCTGAAAGGGAAAGGAAAACCACAAAGTGAAAAAAAAAAAAGAAGAAGAAAAAAACAGCAAAAAAAAAATCTAACTTGTTAGTGAGAGTGCACTCAGTGTTGGAAGGGGATTACACGATGCAGCGGCTTGCAGCACCCTGGGGCCTGGCTCGGGGACCCCGGCGATGCCCCCGGTCACCCCGTGCTCCCCCAGGTCACCCCAACAAAGCGCAGGTTCCCCCAGCAGCGCCCGGCGCGCACTGCCCCCCTCCCGGGGAAGGGAGGCGGCTACAGACCGGGCTTGATGCCGCAGCTTCGGGCATCCGCTGCGCCCAGGAACGCGAGCGGGACACGCCAAGCCCCCGGCACCCAGCGCTACCTCACGGAGCGAGCGAAAAGCGGCCCCACCTCCGGCTGCTCCGGGGCGGCGGCGGCGGGGCCGGCGGGACGC
>VWZZ01000951.1:612349-655541 GCA_013399095.1 Psophia crepitans | reverse complement strand
GTTACCGACCGGCTCGGGAACAGCCCCGGGACTGAGCATAACTGAGAGCTGCGAGGTGTTTGGGTGGGAGGAAAGCGATTTTCTGGAGGTTAAAATGAGCCTGAGCGCAGTTTTCTCGTTCCGCCTTTGAAGTTCTGTCGTTCTGGGAACGCGTTTGCCTGAAAACACGGTGGGGAAAAACCTCCGACCTGAGCCCTGTGCCTAAAGATAGCATCTAAAATCCAGGTTGAAAAGTTACTCCTCCTACCGGGGCTGTTGTGTCACTTGGTTTTACAGACTGTTTACATTATAAGCGGGGAATTAGGAAGGCTCTGAGCGTCCCTCACACGTTTCAGCTGTAGATTTGTGAATGATAACTCCGAGCCGTGGTCCTTAATGGCAGAGATTGCAAACCGATCGCTCTGGGTAGCTCGCGCTGGAAGCACACTTCAAAGCTGAGCCCTGCATGATTCATAAGCGAGGTGTCACATGCACTTTGGAGAGCACTTGTCCTTTGTGAAATGCCACAGTCCCCAAAGGCAGGAGCTCCCTGAGCCATCTGCAGAGCAGGTCCCTCCGAAATGGGTTTTGGACAAGTCCAGCGCCACAGTCACATTTTGGGGGCAGAACTGGCACCTAAGTGCCGATTAGTCCCTGAAGTTGTCTTCCTCAGCAGGGGGGTAGCCCTGGAGATAACACACCTGAAATCAAACCTGTTAAAGTGCCCCACGCTTCACCCGCTGCGAGGGTGCCGTGCCACCTGCAAAGGCAGGGTTATTTATTAGCCTAAGTTTATTTTGTTGTGTGCGCTGAAAGCGACGGTGCCGATTTAACTGATGGGATGAGACGTTCTGGTGTATAGATGGGAAAATGTCAGGAGCCGCTTCATCTTTAGGCAGAATCCTCATTTTGCTGGATCGCTAATCCCTACCTCTGGAAATGGGAACTTGCCTTAAAGAGGCAGCTCTTCGTGCTTATGATATGTAGGCTTTACAGCCCTCATAGGTCCTGTGAACGTTGTTTGAAGCAGCAGATAATTTCAGGGGTACACAGTGAGAACCCCTTGTACGGAACATACTACATCATGTGCTGGTTTGGTTGGGAATTTGTGTGATTTTTATAAACTTCCTAGGCTGCAGTGCCTCCCCGTAGTTATCCACTCAGAAAAATAGGTTTGGATTTTTGCTTTTCTAGAAACCGATTCGTTTTCCTATAATGTGCTGATCAGAGCGCCGGTGGTGCGTCGCGGAGGAGCAGAGCACCCTGTGCACTGATGCGCTGTAACAACAGCACTCGGGGCTCCGTGGCTGACGAAGTTCTGACAAATGCAGCAAGCGCTAACGAGGAGAGGGTGCTCAGGAGTTAAGCCAAAAGTGGAAGTTTGTGCAGAAGGGAGGCATTCGTATCTCCTGGGCTAAACATGTTTGCTACTGGATCTTTAGAATTTTTCTGGAAGATGTAATAGGAAAAATGCAAATGACTTTAGGAGTGGTTGCTTACTGCTCATTCATTCTGTTCATTCAGAGCTGTGGATTAGAGTTACTTGATCTAGAGGCGAAAGTAAAATCGGTTTGAAATTTTTTTTTTATAAACTACAAACTTCAGTGATATTTGGCAGTAAGGTATGTGAGCGTTCCCGGTTTTTAGCCACTCAGACTATGTCTGCACTAAATGATTTTGCTGGTTTAAGACAGACATCAAGTACTCAAAAATAGCTCAGGGTTAAAGGTTAATATTAGCAAATGAGTAGTTCATAATTAAAGTCTCATGGTGTCGGAAGCAGCATTGCATTTCAGAGATACTGATGTCGAATCCAAATTCTGCTTGTTAGTAGTATCAAAAAATTGGTAGGATGTTTTTACAGTTTGGAGCTAGGGCTTGTCTATGCACAGAAGTCGCATTGTTTTGCCCTAAATTACGCAACCTCGCAAGATTCACGTGTAATGATAGAAAGGTTTTGATGCCAGCACAGCTCATTCCTTCAAGACTGAGGGAATAAGCTGTGTGCCTATACCAGGACAACTGAATCCAGTACTGGAACAGTTATGCATTCTAGTGGAATAATATGGCTTTAACAAAAATAGTAAAACCTATAAAAAAACCCAAAACAGTATGGGCCAGTCTTTATATGGTAATATGAAAATGATAGACTTCTGTATCACTTCAGTTCCAAATCTCTACTAATGAAGTCAGGCAGGTACAAAAACCGTATTTATTTGTTACGGTTGGGGTGACACCATTCTTCCATGCAAATCTTTGTTCACCTAAGGCCACGCTCCGCTCGCTGTGCCCCACATCGTGCCGCTGCAGTAGGGTCTGTGCCCATTGGCACAGCCACAGCCGGCTGGGCTGGCCTGGCTGCAGCTCTGCCGTGCCTGTCTCGTTCTGCTGCCCAGGCTGAGGCCGTTTAGAAGCATAGAACTATAGACTGGTTTGGGTTGGAAGGGACCTCAAGGATCAGCTAGTTCCAACCCCCTGCCATGGGCAGGGACACCCCCCACCAGCCCAGGGTGCCCAAAGCCCCATCCAACCTGGCCTTGGGCACTGCCAGGGATCCAGGGGCAGCCACAGCTTCTCTGGGCACCCTGTGCCAGGGCCTCACCACCCTCACAGTAAAGATTTTTTTCCTTATACCTAATCTAAATCAACCTTCTTTCAGTTTAAAGCTATCACTCTTTGTCCTATCACTGAACTCCCTGACAAACAGCCCCTCTCCAGCTTTCCTGTAGCCCCTTCAGGTACTGGAAGGCTGCTCTGAGGTCGCCCCGGAACCCTCTCTTCTCCAGGCTGAACAAGCCCAACTCCCTCAGCATGTCCTCATAGGAGAAGTGCTCCAGCCCTCTGAGCATCTTCATGACCCCAATTTCTCTTTTTTCCTTATTTCTCTGCTACTTTTGGTACACACAGGACTGGGCAGCACAAGTGCAACTTCTTGCCCTGTGGCCTGTGTGCCCAGCAAACAGTGCCCCTGTGCAGATGCCCTGCAAAAGCCTCTTTATTATTACTGCAGTCTCCCTTGAGCCCCATTTTTATATGAGGTTGGGGTGATGGCGAGGCCTCGACAGCTCTCTGTCCACAGCTGGGCTTGCTGGCTGCACATCTGCTTGGCCTCAGAAGCACCAGATTCAGTCAAACCGCAGAGGTGTGTACAATTAATGAGAGACTTTGACCTACTTCATATTCCATTATTGGCTTTGGCCTTGTCTACATGGGGAGATTACACCAATTTAGTTTAAGTCTGTTTTTAAAGTGATTTGATTAACCTGATGTGACCTTGCGTAAGGACATTCTTATTTTGGTTCAAATGCACTTATTTGGGTTCAACCAAAACCTGCACTTAGTCAATTGACACAGAACTGAAATTATCCCTGCCTAAACTGAAAGGAGAACCGATGTCTCTAAATAATGACACAACTTTCTCATGAAAGCAGAACCTTCTGTAGAATCTGGAACAGAGTGTATTTACTAACAAATCTACAGGAGACTGAAAGCTATTCATAGAAAAGTTAAAAAAACCAACAAAACAAGCAAACCTTAAATATCTTGGCGTGTCAAACGAAGAAGTGCCAATAATCCCAGTCCTGGAATACTGAAAGCAGTGGCACAAGGCTCGCGTGGCTTGCAGCAAGGCTGTCCCATGGCTCTTCAGCTGCAGAAGAGGGGAAGCATTTGTGTGCAGAAGCCCATGTGCAGAGTCCCTGTACAGTCACAAAAAAGCAATGCAGGGAGCTATAGGCCTGTTGGTTTGAATGCAGGAGTACAGTATCTCGTGACGTATTTTTTAGGAAAGAATAATTAGGCAGGGAAATAATGAGGAAGCAGGATAAATTACAACAAGATTTTATCGAAGATGGGTTGTGTTAAACTAATCTAACATCTTTTTTTTGATATACCAGATTATTTAGGTGGGGTAAGGCAGGAATGTAATTTATCTAAAGCCAAGAATTTGATACCATGCCCCACAGGACATTATTGCTTAAAGTGAAGATGGTGGTTCAATACAAGAACTTAAAAGTGGGAAAGGAGCTGGCTAAGGAAAAGATACAACAGTTGCGTGCAAATAAAGTTGTCTGAATGGAGAGGGATATTCAGAGACAGTCATCACTGTGGGGAGAGGTTAGTGCTGTTGCTCCCTTGGGACCTGGCTTGTGCCTGTTGAATGGAGCCGCTCTGACCTGTGGGTAGGGTCTGGGCGCGTGTCCAGGAGCTGTGCGGGATGACACAAACTTGGGAGGTATTGTCAATACGTAGGAGGATCAGATTATCATATGAAAGGAATTTAGATGACTTTGTTGATTGGAGCGATAGACATACAATGACAGTTAAGAGTGATGAGCGCTAAGTCATGCAAAGTTTTAAGCGTGGAGACCAGTAACAAGAATTTCCAGTGTGCAACAGGAGCTCATCAGCTGTCCGTGACAGAAGGGAGAGATGCAGATGCACTCGCTGGTCAGGAGATACCTGCGAGCAAGCGGTGAGATACAACTGTGAAGGAGACCAATGACATCCTTGGATATCAATGGAAAATAATAAAAGAGTTTCAGGGAGGTGTAATATTATCGTTGCACAAGCTGTCATACAGAGCGTCGGTACAACACCTTTCCGTTGCTCATGGAATAGCCCACTGGGAGGGCTGGACGTGTGGTTACACAAATGGACTGTCTGTTGTATGAAGTGAGGTTAAAGAGCGTAATTTGTTCAGCTCTGGCCAGTTGAACAAATGAAGGGACAGGTTACAGTAGGTCTTTTTACACTTTGTGACTGATAGCAAGAAGGCAGAAAAACTAAGTGAAAAGATAGCATCCGCACAAGATCAACTTGTCTGGGTTGGTCATGAATAAATTTAGATGGGAAATCAGAAGAAGGCTTCTAGCTGCCTAAGGATTGAAGTTGTGTAATAGTCTTTCAATTAGGGTAGTTTTGAGATAGATCTTGATAATCTTATGAAAGAGATTATACAATTAAATTAGAGGGTTCCTGGAGATAGGAAATTAAGTTTGCAGAGTTAGTCCTTTGGTCTCCAGTATAGTCGTATGTTTAATGTAAGGTTGAAAGGAGAATGGACCTGGTTTTGCTTGCACTATTAACCCCATGCGTCAAGGCTTCCGCTGGTTTCTCAGGAGCCAAGGCAAGAATGAATTTTTCCTATTGCTGCAGATTTGAATCTTTTTTTTTTTTTCCCATATTTGCTTTCCAGTCAAGCACTGGGCATTGAGAGTGTGCAGTGCAGAGACTCCTTGTACCATTAGATGGGCACAATTGCGTGCAGTTTTTTCTGGCACGCTCCCTGGTTTAACCTGTTGGTCAGATTTTGGGCCGGAGAGGCATTTTTCCTTCCGGTTGTGTTACCAGTAACCAGGTTGAAGAGGTGTTGTAAAGTTAACAACATTAATAGTGTTGTTTTCCAAGACTGGAGTCCTGGGGTTGTTGTCCCCACTTTCTGCCTGGTATTGTTGAAGGAAGTTGCAAAGGTCTACTTGCAGAGCTCAGTCAGCTCCGCTTTGGTGCTGATCAGAGCAAAATTGTGTCAGTTGTGCAAGATTACCTCTGGAAGAAAGAAGTGATTGCTGACTATTACCGATGGATTAGTAATTTTAAAAGCACAGTTTTGTTATAGGAAAGGTGAATGTATAATGTGCATCTTAGTACAACAAAGAGAGAAGGAAAGGAAAAAAAACCCTACAAACACAACAGAAAGCAAGCAGGCAAGCAAGAAGGAAACCAGCTTGACTTAGCCTGGAGCAGAGATCACATACCTGATAAGCTGCCTGTGAAGAGAAATTGAAATATGGAAAAATGACAGTGCGGATGAGAATAATATTGAGACGGTAGAAGAGGAAGTGTGTTAACCTAGCCCCACAGAGCTGTTGAAATGCATTGTATCAGCTGACTGGGACTTGTATTCTTAGGCAAACACAATTGTATGATTGATTAATTTGTCGACATTTCTTTAGTGCGTAACGCTATGGTAACCAAGAGGTTCGCTAAACATTGTCACAGAGAACACTGCAAAATTTATCCTTCCTGACGAAGGAAGGAGGGAAACAGAGCAAGACCCTGGGGCTCTGACTTTGGAGGACTGATAGGCACACACAAGCACAAACATGAGCGGTTGGAAGTGGCCTCCTGTTGATGGTGGTGGAAGATGAGCATGGGATGGTTTGCTCGTGATGTACGTGTTGTGGGTGTGATTGAAGAGGTGACGCTGGCTAAGAACTGCCTCCAACACTAGTGCTACCTGCCTTTTGCGGAGCAGATGGACTGGGAACAGCTATGTCACCCTCCCGCCAGGTCCCTAACACTCAGGCAGCAGACAGAGACAGCAAAGGGCTTGGTCTTCCCCACACCACTGCTCTACGTGGCGAGGAGGGCTGCCACCCTGCACGTCACCCTCCATCAGCTTCTGGGACCCTCCAGGGCTGCTTCTCGGGGACCTGTTGCATCAAACAGAAATGTGTGGAGTTTCACAGCGAGTTCCTGGGCTTGGCCGTAGCTGCGTTGTACCCGCAGCTGCCACCGGGGCTGCTCCCTGTGCCCTGGCTCTGGGATTCAGGCAAGCCCCTCTGTGCCCAGTGGCAGCGCCACGGCTCAGCAGACACGCTGGGCCTCTGTCTCCCCGCAATTAGTGTTCCCTGTCACCTCTAAGTGATCTATAAGTCAATGTGAGGTGCTTTGTTGAATGCCAGCTGTAGGCGGATTAATTAATTGATTGACTAATAGATAAGCACAGAGATATTTGTAGGTGTGTTTATTCTTGTTTACAAACTGCCCCAGCTTAGGCAAGGTTTTCAGGTATGTAGCAACGGCAGGAATCATATCCATAAAAATGCTAATCTCCTCTCTTGCTTCATCTGCTCAGCCCACAAACACACGCATGCACACCTGCTTAAGAGAAATTAATAAGGTTGGTTTGTTCTCTTCTGGGCTCAGCCTACTTTAATCTCATTTTAAGTCACAGCGCAACGTGGCACATTGCTTCAGGACAATGAAGTTTTGACCATAAGCAACATACTAAGTAAACCATTTATTTGAGAAATAGATGAAGAATAGATGAGCTGATAATAGCTCCCATTGCCATTAATTATTTTGCATAGATGTGGCAGCGTTGTAGGAAGATTTTCAAGCAAATGCAGAGGCTTTATCTGAAGGGGATGAGATGAACCTTTGGCCTGGTGAAGGTAAAGGATGAGCTTCCATCAGCTTCCGTGCGGTGCAGACCTCTCCCAGCGTATCAGCCGAAGAGAAAAATAAATGTCCCTGGGAGCCAGCCCTTGGGTTTAGGCTGTGTAAGGTTCTGCTGCACAAACTGCAAGTATGTTTTTATGTATAGAGGAGGATGCTGTGTGTTTGGTCCACTGTTGGCTTGTCACAGCAAACGCAGCGATTAGGGAGGCTGCGATGGCTGGGGAGGGTTACACCCCTTGCTGAGGAAGTTTGGCCGTAAACCTGTTTGTCCTGCCTCGGAGTGCAATGTGCACTGGCACGATTGACAGTAAATTAAAAATATTCACTCTGAACAAACTGTTTCAAATCAAATTCTGTGAAGCGATGTATTGAGTATGTGTGTGTTAAGTGAGTCATGTGTGGGAAAAAGGCGGGACTTTGGTTGACTCCGTTACCGATGTGTACATTAAAGATGAGTATAAACAGTTTGCTTTTTCTCTCAAATAGGATATTTGGAATGGCTCCGTTTTGGGGCTTTTAGTGGAAGGGGCGCAGTCGGACATATTAATAAAACAAACTCTTTGCACTAATCCTAACACCTGCATTTTCTATTCAATCTTGCTTATTGCGGAGGGCTGGGCCTTGTCATTAGTGAAGACAATGTGTCAACATAGAAAAAGTGAGTTGCTTTATTTTCTTTCCACCGTAAGCTCTGGGGTTAGCCTCCCACGTGGCAGCAGTGATGTGGAGCTATGTAACTGCAGAGGGACTATACATTGGCCCTTGGGTGCCAGCCCTGGGACCGATGATTCTCATTGCTCATTCTGCTGGAGCATGGGCCTCTGTGAAGCTACATCACTGTCTTATCTGGGGCATCTTCCCATCGCTTGGGACTTGGCTCTTCAACTGTAAGACCTTCTGGTGTCTATGTCTCGCCAGGCCCGGAGCAGAAGTCCATTATTTGGGGAAGTTTGCAGAACTCAGGAGCCCTTGCTGAAAATTTTGTTATGTGGGGAAATTGTCTACAGGTCTGTTTTTCTACTTTCTGGAAATAACTAAGAGTTTGGAAGGAGAGAATGCCAGAAGAAGGTTGTTAGAGTAGGAGAGTGTATGTGATTCTGCAGTAGTCCTGGTGGGAGAGTGGACATGATTGTGCAGTATTCCTGGTATACTGTCTGGAAAGGGAAAGATCTGTTGCCTGAAATGAGAGAAGAAGAAATGCAAGGGACTAAAATTGCCACGAGACCATTTGGAAACAAGAAACGAGGCTGAATCAGAACTTCATCTTATCCAGACACATGTTCCGAATCTGGAGCTGGATCCCTTATCTTGAGTGTATTCATAGTTAAAAAGGCAACTAGTAGAGCTGTCAAGATCTAGGGTGTTAGACTGATTCGTTTGTTGGTAGCAGGCTGTTGTGACTAGAGCAGAATCTCTGTTTTTGCTTGAGGGATGGAAAAACGACTAAGGCAAAGAACAACAACTTCTGTGTTTTGATTTTTTTTTTTGAAGGAAAGCATATGAATATTAATAAGAGATCCAGCTGGAATACCATCTTTCTTAAAAATTGTCCTTAGAGATAGTGTATTATATTAACATGAATTTGATTGCAACGGTAAGTAAAATTTTATAAGTATAAATCATCATCTTATTTCAAAAGCTGCAGTGCCGAGAAAACTATTTTGGCATTTTCTAATATAGTCTGGTTTGAATAAGAAGAGATATCAGTGAATAAATCAGATAATGAGCTGCTTTACATAGAAGGCATAGTGCCTATTTATGATGTATAGAAGTCCTAAGAGAGATGAATTGTCAGTTTAATCTTCTTTGGATTGTGTTTGAAATCTACTTTTATCAGGCATTCCTGGCTGCTCCAGAGATTACTGCTCAGACACTTACATAGACTTTGCTTATATTTGATTTGTAGCTCCACAAGGTTCTTTGCAGGCAAATGTTCATTTTCTTAAGTTGTTTTCATTTGGTTCCTTGACCTTGAAGTAAAATTTGTGGTGATTGTAGGTGTTGCCAAAAGTTTCTTCTGACCTAGTTGCTCTTGTCAGAACGTAGGATGCACTGTTACCTCAGTGGATGCTCCCTACCAGAAGGAGCAGTAATACACATCATTTGTTTTTGTCGTTGGCATCTTTGGCACAATGTTGCAGAGCTCGGCAGTTGACCTGAGAGGGGCGAAGATTTCTTCCTCTGTGCAGAAATGAAGGGTATGGAGTTTGGAGGCCTTGTGATAAATACTTCCTTTTCCTGCTCTTTTTTTTGTAGGTTCTTGTGATAAGTTTTTCTGCGGAAAAGAATCAGATTAATTAAACCTTAGATTTCTCTCTCTGTTTCTAACAGCGCATTGGCTTTGACTATTTACCCATAAATCGGCTATTTTTTGAGGAAAAAATGTGGAATTTATTTTTGTGTCTTTTCTGACATGAACGTCGTGCTTTATTAGGGAATTTTCTCAATCAGCTTTACCAACAGCTGATGTTCCTCCCAGCCTTGCAACACTTGCAGCAACTTCAATCAAAGAGCCCTGATGGGGTAACGTTGCTGGAAGGATGGTAGGCGATGGTGGAGTCGGGCGGAGGAGGAGGATTGCTGCTCTGCACAGAGGAAGGAAACATCTGCTAGATATTAAAAACTTCTGACAGGGGTAGGAAGATGATTCTCACGATAATTCCACATCAAGCTCTGCTCTACCTTCTCTCTCCTGCCGGGCTTCCTAAGCCCTAGGTGGTAAGGTTAGAGAAAGTTGTGGGCTGACTGTGTCATCCTTCACCTGTAGATGTAGAACTTCCCAGTCGCAGTCACTTGCCACCAGACCTGGAGAGCCTGTCGTCACCCTCCTATTAAGGATGACTGTTTCTAAAGCATTAACATTCATGTCAGGTCTAGATATGGATCAGCATAGGCTTAAATCATTGTCAGGAGCAGATGTGAGATACCTAATCAGTTATTTCCTAAGGAAAATGAGTTTGATTGCATGAATAGTTGTAAATATTTCATACAGCAATTCAGCTACTACAGCAGTGGTAAACAAGCTTCTGAGGGTGAAGGGAAGCGTTTTGTGGTACTGTACTTGATTTCTTATTCATTTACGCTTTAGTGTAGAAGAAAGCAGTGGAGGTACTTTGGATTACTTTTTGTGACAGCACTGATCGTAACCAGGGGCTCGCTTTGAAGAGAGCCAAACATGCTTAATCCTAGCAAACACGGCCCGCTCCATCCTGGTTTGCAACGCGCAGCGTTTATCTGCAGGATGAGCACAAAGCTGCAGGTTTTGCCACTGGGACACGATCATGGTGCAGGAATTAATTTTGGCTCCAGTAGGAAGATGACAGCCTCAGCATCAAAACGTCCATCCTCTGCTTCGGCTTTGCACCGGCCCACCCGACCTCAAGGGCTGGTGGTGAGGATCGTCCTTGGCTGGGAGTTAGGCCAGGACTAACTTACGCTCTGTGCCCCTGCCGTGCAATTGCTGCACGATAACTCTGCTGCGTCTTTGAAGCACTGGCAGTACATAAGCAGTAATTAAGGACGCGGATTTAATTTCTTACTTTGCACTTCTCATTTGTTGAAAACAAATCTGAATTAAATTGGGAGAAGCTTTAATGTTAAATCAGGATGGGTGTGATACTAATTTCAGTGAAGTAGATAGGAATTTTACTGCCAGCTTTTGCAGAGGGGCTGATGAGAGGAAGAAAAGGGAGGAGGAAGCTGGCATTTCTCTCTGCCTAACTGAATGTTTTCCCTGCTTGAGTTTTGGCTAAACTAGTGTATAGTTTGCTGTGATTTTTAGGAGGCATGCACAAAGGCAGCGCATGAAAGAAAGACATTGGGAGTACAGATGACATTTGCCTCTCGAACACGGTGTGAAATTCTGAGGAAACTGGGACTGCCAGCTAAAGGTCATGGGCATTTTTAACTTCTGCTGCTGGCTTCATGCTACTGTGTAGACGTTTGTCAGGAATCTGGCTGGCCTTGGTGGTATTACAAAGTCAGATTATCACAGAAACGAGCTCCCTTTTTACCCGTGTGGTTTTTATGCAGGTACATTACAGTATGATTCTTTCCATCAGCTGGTTTTAATGTGCGTTTTCTCAGCCGGCCCAGTTTTGTTGTGTTAAGTACAGTATGGACATTGATAGTTTAGGAATATGTGGTTTAAGGTCCTTTGGACAGGAAAGCTCTAGGTAATAAATCCATCTTTATCCTCATTCTGGAAAGCACAAATAAACCCCACTGTTTTCACCCAAGAATTACACAGACGGTTAAAAAAAGAGGCATGTGCCAGTGGACCTGGCTAAATGAAGGGCCAAGCTCTTCAACACTCTTTTCCCTGTGCCCCCAGTGAGATGCGACCTCACACTGCAGCCTTTTCAACTGACCTGGCCTCTTCCTTGAAAACCAGGGACCACAGATTTCTGTAGGTACAGATCCACTGTCCTTGTCAGCCACAACCGTACAGCCAGGATTGCTCAGCAGGACGGCAGTGTCCATGGCTGCTGCCACTAACTTAGTGAAGTTATCCTTTGAGAGACAGGGACCCATGTATTTCATTTACTGGGTGTATTGGGATCTTGGGTTTGGCTCATACTAGGAGGATTCTTAGTGCTGGACCATTGCAGATGTGAAATAAAGCATATTTTAAAATGTTAGCGTATTTTAAAATGTTCCGCAGGCTCGTGCAATTGTAATCCATAGGCAGCATTTGGATGTCCAGAAAAACCCATATGTCCTTAATTTCAGGGATTCTGTTCCTTGTGGGGCACGACCAGCTCTCTGTCTCTGCAGTCGGTGAGAAATCCCTGCCTGCCTGTGCTGCAGCAGGGGACAAGGGACTGTGCGCTCTGCAGAGCGGCTGAGGAAGAGACCACAGCCTCTTTGAGGGCGTGACAGCAGAGACAGATTCACAGGGTGGTAGAGGTTGGAAGGGACCTCTAGAGATCATCTAGTCCAACCCCTCTGCCAGAGCAGGATCACCTAGAGTAGGTCACACAGGAACAAGTCCAAGCGGCTTTTGAATGTCACCAGGAAAGGAGACTCCCCCACCGCTCTGGGCAGCCTGTCCCAGCGCTCTGTTACCCTCACAGTGAAGAAGTATTTCCTCACGTTCAGGCTGAACCTTCTGGTTTCCAGTTTGTGCCCATTGCCCCGTGTCCTGTCACTGGACCCCACTGAGAAGAGCCGGGCCCCATCTTCCTGACACCCACCCTTTAGATATTTATAAGCATTGATGAAATCCCCCCTCAGCCTCCTCTTCTCCAAGCCAAAGAGACCCAGCTCTCTCAGCCTGGTTGTCTGATCTGTTCCCTCCCCCTGAGGCTCTGTGTTTACTCAGATCTTTTTTACATGAACATTACCTGGGAGGGACACATCTTTTCTGGTCTTCTCCAAGCCAAAAAAAAAAAACCACAACCAAAACCCAACAAAACCCTCCAAGAGAAGCCCCAAAGCAAAGCGGACATTCAGTCGTGCTGAGTCATATTTTGTTATTATGGCTGATTATCCAGCCAGCCGTGCAAATAAACTGCGAGGGGGGAAGAAAGGATGTGTGTGAATATCTTATCTACGACAGAATGAGGCCTTGGGTCTTTGTGCATAATAGTGTAACAATAATGACCTAGTATGAAAGTGTTCCAGCGACTGACATATTTGCAGTCTAAAAAAGATAACAAAGTAATAAGAGAGAGAGATCTGAGGATGTTTATCTTCCCTTTTCTTCTTTCTGAAGGAAAGTTTTGCTTTCTCATTATATTTCCAGTGCGTATCGGCAGTACCACACAGAATGATGAGTAAGATTGCACTTAATTGTTTAAATATCCTTTTATTCCTGAACCTTTCAAAACAAATAACCATCTTTTGAGGAGCTGGTTGAGGAGTGATGTGGGCAAGGTAGCGCAAAAGAGAATATTGGATGTGAAGTTAAAAGTGCCTCGGAGAAGAGACGGAGAAGTGTGGGGGGAGTGTTTTAAAGAAGGAGAGAAAACCAGTTGTATTATTAACGATACCGATAACATAAGTGGCAGCAATTCTTGCAAAAAATTTGCAAGCTTCAGTAGTTCAAATCCATCCTTGGTGTAGCTGCGATGGAATTGCACGTGGATCAACATCTTTCCTGGTGCGTAAGTTTTGTAGTGTTCCTTAATGCAAATACTACAAATGAGCGTGACTCTGTCCAAAATGCGTTTGCTGACTGTATTTATCATCTGTCTCCGTCACAGTAAACAAGAAGAGACATCTGTGGAGAGGCTCTGGTAGCCACAGAAAATATTTTGCATCATAGCGTCGAACTGGTGCCATTACGAGCTATTCTGGGCTCAAAGAGCTGCTCTTTAGGGCAGCTGAAACACAACCGTATATTTGGTGTTTGGGACTCTTTACAACTGTATTACATATTTGTAACGCAGGAAGTAAAACCCTGGATGGAGAAGTGCCACTTCAAGACAACTGTGAGTGATTTGGGAAATTCTGAGTAATGAGATGAGTTTTCTCACAGTAATGCTCGGGTCTAGCCCTTAATCAGGCACTCGAAACAAGTGGGCTCAGACCTTACGAAAGGTGTTTACTTACTCAGCTCTAAGGCACAGGCCAAGAAATAACTTGATGGGATTAGCCGAGTTTGAATAGGAACAGCAGCGAATAGAACCGAGCGAGTGTGAACAATGCTGCTGTGCTCTCTGTTAGAAAAATATCTGCCAGCTGCCGTTGTGGAGTGTAATCCCGCAAGATGCTGACGCCTCGGGTTCCCGTTGCCCGAGGGAGCTGGGCCAGGGTGCCCCAGGCATGCGGCTCCCATTACTCACCTTAGTCAAACAATGTTTTTTTTCTCTCCGAAATCCTTCTTCTCCCCGTTATATAAAGGCTGATTCTTTTCTGCCTCCCCTTTCTTGAAAGGCTCTTGACGCTTACAGGGACTGTGTGCGTTGCTGGTTATTCTCAGCTGCAAGATTACAGAGGTGGCAGCAGTAAGGTCAGTGGGGCATGAACACGGCTCAGCTGGAGAGCAGATGTGAGCTGGAGAGCAGATCATTTAAGGAAAGCAGCTGAAATTCTCGGAGCCAAATGAGGATAAGAAACATTTTAAAATGTAAGGGCTTTGTTTAAATTCCTTTTGACTTATGTGCACATTATACCTAGAATGCTCAAGAAATGAACGCACCAAGAGGGTAAAGAAGTTTCTTATGCTTGAACTTGGACACATGAAGCCAAAGATGTAAAATGAGGTCAGTTAGCTCAGCTGCAGTGAATCCTTTGATATTCATTTAATGGATAAGTAGATAAAACTCTAAGTAAGCTTGCATGGGAGACTTCAAATTTTAACTACTAAGGCTCTTTATCATTTTCTCACAGGTCTTTTACATAGACTGGACATTAAGAAGCATTTCTTTACTGAGAGGGTGGTCAAACACTGGAACAGGCTTCCCAGAGAGGTGGTCAATGCCCCAAGCATGTCAGTGTTTAAGAGGCAGTTGGACAATGCTTTAATTTTTCGTCAGTCCTGAAGTGGTCAAGCAGTTGGACTAGATGATCACTGCAGGTCCCTTCCAGCTGAAAGTCTGGTCTGGTCTGGTCTATTCTATTCTATTTGGCACTTTAACTCTTCAGACAGCTAATAGTGTCCCACTTCTGCCATGATACCACTGCAGGTCTCCTCAACCTGTTCTCTCATTTATTCTGTCTCTGGACCAGAGGTGAGAGGTGAGTTGACTCTGGGAAATCCATCATTTTGGCAGCCTTTGGGTTTGAGATTTGGGCTGAAGTCAAGAAGTTGAAGTCTGGATCAGGAGCTGAACTCTCCTCTGGTATAGGCAGACTTTAAATCGGGCTCAGACCTATCTCTAATCCTTTTGTCATAGTATTTCCTTCTTTTTGAATAGCTTCCTTATGTATTAAGTTCCAGAAATTCCAGGCTGGTGATACACATGGGAAACAGATTGCAACAGAGGGCAGATTAAATTACTCAGGTCTAGGATTACCGAGGCAGAACATTTTTTCTTCGTGTTGTTTGAAAAGCGAGAAGAATCTTCCTTTTTTTATATTTATAGGAAGAAGTTTGAGATCAAATGACCCCGAGCTGCCCTTTCATTGGTCAGACAGTGATCACTTGAGGAAAAAATAACAAACTGGTGTTTTGGTTTTTTCCCTACTTCATTTGAAAGTCAGTTCTTACCAGTGCTGTATATTTAAGAGAGTTCTAAGACTATAGTCTTAGATGCTTCAGGAAGCTTATTTTAGGAGAGAAGACTTGACTGAATGCCAATAGACAGAGCTAATAATCAGGACATCTGGATTCACTTCTTAACTCTGCTGCGTGACCTTGGGTCAATGATTTAGGTCGAGCCTTTCCAAAATGTGCGTTGTTTGTCCATGCTTACGCTGGGTTTCAGCATTACTGAAAATTAGGCTGTAACTGCATTTACTGTTTCAAACTCACCTTCCCAAAACTGGGACGGTCGCGAAAAGGGACAAGTAAAATGTGTGCCCCTGTTTCCTTGCTTGCACAACAAGGATGGATGACTGTCTTTGTGGAGTGTGCTGAGGCTTCCTGGTGTAAAAGCATTACAGGCAAGAAAGGACGGCAGGAAGCTGCTTGCAAAGCATCAGAAAAGTAGACATTGTTCAGCAGAAATAAAAGGATGCTCAATGAGAACCAGACTTCCAAGACCTCCCACTGTACCAGCCGAAGGGTTCTGCAGGCCGTGTAGAGGACCAAGCAGGTCTGAGGAAGTGCAGAAATGACAGAGCCAAAGCTAGCCGTCTATCCACAGACTGTCTATACAGCATCCAGTACATCCATCTGCCTTCCCATGTGCTGCCCAACAGCAGCAGAGGAGCAGCTGAGTTGCCCTTTCTTGGAGGAGGGAACCGAGGATGTCACATTGAGTGTGGACAGGGCAGTGTAGGTGTAGCAAGCGGTGTGCTTCCAGGAGGCTCCGATTTGTGTCACGTTCAGTCCGTCTGTGCATGCTGGAAAGGGGGAGACCTACTGTGCGGCTGTGGATCAACTATGCTAAACATCTAGCCAGGTTGTGTAAGAGTCTTGATAGTATCAAGCTCCTTTCATGAAATGGGCTAGGAAGTTGGTAGACTCTTCTTGCTTCCACGGGTGATTAGAGTGTGCATCGCTTTCACAGGTGCACCCTGACTCCAAGATCAACTGTGGTTGCTCTCAGGCTTTGAAGTGAGCTGATGCACATTTGGAGGGCAATGGCCAGGGAAGTACTGTATGTAGACAGAAGATGTTGAAATTTGAAAGAAAATCCTCCAGTCCACAAATAGCTCCCAGCATCTGCTGGTTCTGCAACCCGTGAACCTGGACTTTGAAGCCAAGTCATACACAGCCGAGTCTTTCTCCTCGCCGGAGCAGAGCGCTTTGGAAGTGTCATTCTGGAACCATCTAGGACCCACTCCTGCCCCAGCTGAGGACCCCTGCTTTTACTGTGCAAGACAAGCAGCCCTTGGGCCTTACGGTTATTTTTGCGTCGTGAGTTTGACCTCCAGTACAAGCAAACACAAAGCACAAGTGCTCATCTTCTCATCTGTACCATCCTCAAGCATCTGAAATGCATTTTGTATACAAGACTGAGAAATGCAGAGAAGAAACAAAACAAAAAATGTATTGTTTGAAGAGAAAAAGAGAACAGCTAAGGACATGAATGCTACTATTGCCTATTTCAATGAACTCTTAGTTGCTGGGGGTGTTCTCTTGCTGAGAAAAGTAGAGGAGAAGGTATTTCATTTAATTAGATAGTTGATTTTCTTTGTTGTCTGACAATTACATTTATTCTGTGCACAGGAGGACCATAAGGCATGAAAGTAAGTTGTTTAATGACACATTTATGTAGCAGTCTGCTTGGGATGAGTTTCATCCGTAGTGAATAGAAGAGGAATTACAAGAGGGGTTTCAGGGTAACCCATCCAAAAAGACAGTTTGGATGTGTTTGTCCTCGTATCTACATAACTGCCAAAACAAAATCTGAAAACAAAAAAGGACCCAGTGACCTCACTTAACGCCATAAGCACAGTTGATGCAAGCCGTGTCCTCTTGGTGGGAGTAACACACAGCACCTCCCAGGGAGAAGCTCCAGCTGGTGATCCCTGAAAACGGAGCTCAGGGTGCCAGGGTGCCCAGCACCCGCTTTATACCAGTTCTGCAGGAGGTGCAGAAGCTAACGCTGTCGAGTTAGCTGAGAGTGTTGGTTGCTTTGAAAAATGTCCCTGGCTGGTTTGCTTTGATAGTATTGACCCTATTCTGAATGAAACCCTGACAGTGGCCAGAATTTCAGCAGCGGGTGTGCGATCAGATGTTGTCCGTGTTGTTTAACCTGCAGAATCAATAGCTTTGGGTGGCTTTTTAGCTTCTTGAGCCACTCTTTTCATTGCTGAAATTTATTAGGTTAACCTTCCCACCCCCCACCCCCCCATCCTTTGTGATCTGCCGGAGAAGTGAACATGATAGCAAGTGGCCTGAGGCATGAGAGGGAGCTCTGCTCACCTTCCCCTCCGTGCACCCAGCAGGAACGGTTACTTAACTTCCAACATCAGGAGGTGAGTGGGGCAGGAGTCATCCTGAGTGTCACCAGTGCTTTCCTTGGTAGAAATTGCTCTCAGTATTCTTTTGCAGACTGTTCTGAAGTAAAATGTGTGTTTATATATGTGTGTCTGTGCATTCACCCCCACACACGTGCATTTGCACCATCAGGATCAGCCAGAAGCAGAGTGTTAACAGCATGCCTGTTTGATGGAAATTTTGGAGAACGTTCTGTTCAAAAGACTTCTAACTGTTGATTTCGGTATTGCTGCCTTCTCCTTAGCTCTGCGTGCCTTTCCTGGAAATATTCCCGTGAAAACACCCATCTCCGTTTCTGCTGTAGGATGAACTGTGGGCAGCCGCCTTTGCTCCCACCCTACAGGAGGGGAGGCTGTGGTGGTGGTTGAGGCTTATTTGGCTCTGTGTCTGCCTGAGCCAGGTGTGTTACGGAATTGTTTATGGGTTAGATATCAGCATTTCATACCACAACATTTACCTTTCCTATAGTGACTGAACAGCTACAATGAGCACAGGTATTTATCCAAGACTACAGAAGAAGTATTATCTGCATATACATTTTTATCCTGCCCTGCTTGTGCTGCTAAAAGTATCGCTTTGTACCACTTTGGGTTGTGAATCAGCACTTCTGCTTTTTGCCTTTTTTTGGCAAATTTTGGAGGATTTTGAGGGGCTATTAGACAAATTGATAGAATTCATTAAATGCATGCCCTTCTTCTTACAGAAACCCTGGAGACATGTTAAATAATATTCTACAATGTTGTATCTTTACCCTGCAAGGTTCAGTAATTTGCTGGAACAGAAAAAACTTGGCCAGCTATTTTCTCCAGGATCTGACAAAAATCCTAGAGAACAAAATGTTCTAGTAATCATCTTTTCTTTTCAAGTGTCTTGTTAGTTTTTAATCCTTTCCCACCTTCCTTTTGTCAGACAACAGCATATCCTGGGTAAAAAAAAAAACCCAACCCAAAAAACCCAACACACTGCCATTGTTCCTCCCTGTATCTTTCGTTTCGTTTCTGTGCTGAATCACAGTGTTCTGATACAGCCTTTTTTTATGGTGTAATTGTTTTGTATAATCCATTTTCTTTGGGCACCTCTTAGCTTCTGTCTGAAGCTGTTACTGCTATAATGAATGTAGGCATAAATCTGTCCCAGGTAACAAGCTAAATTTAGAGCTCAATAAACCAGGGGAGAGTGTGCTGTAGATAAGTGAGCCCACTGAGATGCGATAGTTACAATAGTGGCACAGAAAGTCCACTTCTGACAGATTGACAAAAGAGGACGGAATATTTGGTTCCCTCACCAACTCACCACCGTGTTCCAGGCAACAAAGACACTGAGTGAAAATATAGGTACAGTCACAGCATGTCACCCGTTCTCAACACCCCAAAGAGTGAAGATGTGTGTTAGCTGCCGCAGATGAGCTGTACTGCACCAGGTGCCTCAGCCATCCCACGCTGGAAATGTAGGGTGGTGTTTCTGTAAAGGATGGAGCTGCACAGCTCCACCACTGAAATGAAGAGGATTCCAGTTCCTCCAAGGAGGCAAAGAGTCTGAAACTGGAGTTAGGAGCTATCAGGTGGGACAGGACCCAGTGCTTCTGGCCCAAGGTGGTGTGGGAGCCGACCGTGTTGAAAACACCCGTCTGATCCCCACCAGCATGATTCCTAAGGCAGTGTGTCCCTAAACAGAATTTGGCAGTCATGCATCCTTCAGACCTGGGCAAGCCAAGAGTTCCCACAGTTAAATGGCTGATTGATTGTCAATGCTGAGACCGTGATAACTTTTTCTGTTTGAGAAAAGGAATTTGTAGAACATGGAGGAGAAAAAGTAATGGAAAGATGGAGGAAAATGACATCAGAAACAACAAGATGGAGAGAAACCACGTTCAAGAAAGATCCAGTTCTCGGAATTGCCAACCTATGGATGTTAAGTGAGGGGGATAGGTGAAAGAAGAGCAGGAAACAGTGAAGAACAACAGAAGGCAAGGCATGGCAAGGAGAGGAGAGGGTACAACGCAAGCAGAAAAAAAAGAAGCAAGCAGGTCAAATAATGCAGAGATGCAACTCCTTTGCCACATCTGTTTTAGTCTTTGCATTTCCACGTCATGCTTTCACGCTAAGCTGCAGAGGGTAACGCCGCAGCCGTACAGAGCACCTACTGCTGCTGTTGCCTGCTTGCTGTAGTGCTGGGACAAAACCTGTCCAGAAACATTTGTCCCAGAGGTGGGTTAGTTTGTCATAGAGCCTGCTGAGTATAAGAGAGAGCCACTTTGCAGCCGTGAGAGCCACTGCCGTGGTGTTCCTCCGTGCTCTGTGTGACGAGCGAATGCCTGGGTAGCCCAGCGATGGGTGGCACGGGACAGGTGTCAGGGCTTCGGTGCTCCAGCGCGTGAACGGAGGTGGTGATCACTTCTGTGCTAAACAGCCGTAAAGATTCATTGGCACTGTTTGGTTTTTCAAATGTCATTTACATTAGCATCTTATAATTGAATCAGTAGCACTTTACTGAAAAGGTTAAATTCTGGCTTTTAAAAATTAAATCAGCTGTTTAGCTGTCAACCACAGTCTTGCCCTCCTGGTGCCTCCAGAAGAATGAAACATTGGCATGTTGACATATAAATCGTATTGCTGGAGAATGCATTAACTCTCTTATTTATGACTGCATTGTGCCACAATGTGCTGCATCTTGTAATTGAGGGCTCTCCGCTGAATTCGTTGCATGTAAAATCTGTGGAAATTATTAGCACAGCACATTTCCATAATTAAAATATTTCCTAGAGTATAGATTTGAAGACTCCCTAACTGCCGTTCATTACTCAAATGCAAAATTTTGTGTTAAATACAAGCGCAACAAAGTTTTTATGCACAGAGTATTTTTAATTAGACCAGCTGATCTAGTTGGGAAAAACAGTCAAATTAGCTGGGTTCAGGGACCCTGTTTAGGTGACTGATGAAAGCTTTGTTTGTTGCTGATCACAGAGAAATGTGCAGCATTACACTCACGGGGTGATCTTTGCCTTGCCATCGATGACAAAGCCAAATAATTACAATTAAAGCTATAATGAAGCGTTCACAGGAACTGTTGGTTTCAGGGGAACATTCTTACTAAAGTGATGTCCCATTAAGAGCTATCCTGAGGTAATATTAATATTCTGATTATTTGCAGCAAGTCAATAAATAAACATTTTCTTTAGTCAAACGTTTGCAGTTTTAGATAGCTTCTGAAGTCAGACAGTTCTGCAAAACAAAGAATTTTTTAAAAATTCCCTTTCGCATTCTCTCTTCGGTAACAAATGTGCCAGGATATTGCAGATAGCATGGAACAGTGCTTTAACTATTAGCTGTGTGTCGGAGAAGTCCATTTGTCTTGTTAAGGCTGTCATACTGCATTACCCTTTCTGTAACCCTGGAAACAACTCCAAATAGTGTGATACTTGAAAAGTCTAAAATGTAACTTGCCCTTAAAATCCTGTGAAGGTTTTTTTGAGGCTCCCTGTACAAGGGAAGAGAAAAAAACCTTTTCCCTTTACAAGGGGCATTAAGCGGTGATGGATGTGCATCTCTGTGAGAAAGGTGATCCTCACCTGTTGTAGGTGGGGTGAAGATGGATGCTAGCAGCGCTGACACGTGTCCTCTCTCTTTACCTGTCCATAGAGTTCAGGAATCCTCTCCAAGTATTGCAGGAGGGGATTTTCAGGAGGCAATAAATAAATTTTGATCCCTCTGGTTAATACAGTTGAGGTCAAAGAGATTCTATCTGGAGCTATTTAAAATACTCTTAACACGCAGACATAGCGCCGTCAGTAGTGCTAAGTGCCTTATCTTGCTGAGGGGTGTATACAACCCTTATGAAACTATTCTTAAGTATTCTGGTTACTATATTTAGCTCTGGCTCATAACAAGACAAAAAGCATTTAGCTAAATGTAGTCCTGAAGGGCTTAATCCGGTTAAGAATATTTTGTCCTTAGGTGTCTTCTACTAAGACTTTTTGTAGCTCACCATCCTGCTGCATCATGCAAAAAGCTGCTCTTGTGTGTTTGGGCCTGTGAACTCTTTCATGGCCGTTCATTCCGTTAGAGCCTCGATGTCTGGTGGTGACTGAGCTGTTCAAGCTGGCTGGGGGGGCAGCCGTGCGTACAAGGGAGAAAACCTGTCCGGCCTCCCGAGAGTTTCCAGTTGGTGGACGACCTAGGGGCAAGGCAGTGTGAAAGTTTCTGCGTAAAGCTTTGCGCTCAGCTCGGGAAGAATCCTGCTGTTTGGCTGATTTTTTTGCATATTTAAGCCTGTATAGAAAAAAATGTTTCCTGAAAAATTGGGATAGATGTTTGTGTATTCACAAGCACTTTTTTTTACAATTTAACCCATTCCTTTAAAGAGAATTTTCTTTATGCTACATCTGTCTGAAATTATGACAAGTTAGCAGAACTTCTGTCTGGGTCATCCTTCCAGAGGAGAAACAATGGCATCGTTTTGGTAAAACAGTGCTGACCGATGAGTGGCACCTCGGCTCTGTGATAGCTCAGTAGGGTGACAAATAAGATCACACCCTCTTTTTGAACTAGAACAAACCCTTGTAACTTGACCAGCGTATGATGACTGTGAGAACAGAAGCATGGCAGACCCACTGTGTCTAAACGTGCGAGGCAGGTGCTGGTTTCAGTCGCAACTTCGTTGAGGGTATCAGGAGTTGTGTGAGATTGTCCCTGGAAGTTCACGGTCCAGACTGAAAACGATCACTTCATCCCAACTGCATTTTGTCCTGATGCACTTACCGCTGACACACATTAGGGATCTTATCTGTTACTCTGGTGCTTCTGTTGTGTGAGGAGGTGTGGGCCTCTTGGAGGTATCTTCCATATTACTGTTTACAATGACTGTATCGCACTTTATCTGAGCCAACTTTTCTGAGCAAGTGGACTAACATAATTTCATTTAGCTGCAATGAGCAGGAATTTGGCCCATTGTCTCATGTTACTGACGTAAGCCTCCCATAAAAAGCACCCTCACCGTGTCACTGACTGGGGTCAGTGTTGCTCGTGGTGTTTAGCAGCAGCCACAGAATGTCAGCCCCTGCCCCGTCCCGGCTGCCCTTTCCACGCTGCGTGCCTGACGTGTGTCTCTTGCAGTGGTTCTTCAGCCACCTTCTTGTGTTTCCTTTCCTTTGAGGTGTTTTCACTAGCTGGAGAAACGAACAAGCTCTTGCTAGTCCTTTAGATGATCCAAAATATGAAGGTGTGTTTGCTTGTTCACCATGGTTACAAATATGTAATCCCTAGCAGTGGCAGCGAGTTTTTTGCAGTATCTTGAGCTGATGTTGGAGATAATGGTCACAGGAGAAACAGCCATGAACCTGGGCTTAGAGTGGGGAGGCCAATTCAAGGGCATTAAAAGCTTGTTAAATTGGGAAGCCCAGCACTTGGCTGTTGCTGAAGATATTACTGTCAGTCACGGGCAGTCTGGCTGCATCTGTGTCCTTCCTGAGAATGAGGCTCATCTGAACCTAAGCAAGTTCAGAAGAGACTGACACCCTCCTCAGAGGAGGTTGTAGTGAGGAGGGTGTTGGTCTCTTCTCCCAAGTAGCAAGCGACAGGACGAGAGGGAATGGCCTCAAGTTGTGGCAGGGGAGGTTTAGGTTGGATATTAGGAAAAAGTTCTTCATGGAAAGAGTAGTGAGGTGTTGGAACAGACTGCTCAGAGAGGTGGTTGAATTGCCGTCCCTGGAGACGTTCAAAGACCATGTAGACGTGGCACTCCAGAACATGGTCTAGCAGGCATGGTGGTGTCAAGTTGACGGTTGGACTTGATGATCTCAGAGGTCATTTCCAACCTTAGTGATTCTATGATTCTAAGTTGCCGGAGTGACGGTTTCAGACAGATGAGCACTGTGGCATGGGTATAGTCAGGAGTTCAGGATCTTCAGTAGTAATTGTTTAAATCACAAACAAAATGGAGATGTGTGTGTCCCATCAGTAGCAGATCTTAATGAGAGGCCTTAAATCCATCCACAGGTGAGTGGTTGTGGCTTGCTCTGACTTTAGCTGATCACGTTCATCTTGAAGGAGGGTTTTGGTTGCAAGATTGGATAGATGGCATATGTATCATACTCGCTAGTTTTCACAGCATGCATGGAGATGAACTGTCATACTTTGGAAGGACTCCAGTTGCTCTTCAGTGGCCCCAAGCTAGGGCCATTCCTTCACCCTACTGGGCCACATGGCTTTTTGGACATGGGAGGTCAAGTTGGCCATCCCAGGCTTCTTCTCTAGAAGCAGGTGGTGCACACAGAGCCAGGAGCCCCAGAACATGGTCCAGCTACCGTTCCTGGAGGCATTGCTGAGCTTTCACTACTTATACTTGAGCATGCTTCTAATTTACGGTGGTAGGCTTTTTCAGCCTGAAGTGATTGCTGCTCTCTAGGCTAAGTCTTGTCTGCAGCTGTGTTTTAACTGGATTTGGTTTTCCTTCCAGGATTATTTTTTCTCCATCTCTATTTACATGGTGGTAAGAAGTGCTAATCCCACTCCGTCAGTCTGGACTGATGAATCTGAGGAATAGAACAGGTAATTTCTAACTTGGCTTGTAGTTTTCAGTGACTCAGGTAGTGAGAACCACTCCTTCCCCATGGAGTTCATTCATATTTCATACATCATGCAGTTTTTTCTGCCCAGGTCATCTGGAGGGAGGGAGATCCTTGCCCTGGAGCAGGAAAGGAAGGGTAAATTTTTGTAGCTTTTACTGTGAGCAGCATCTTTGACCACTTGTGAGTGGTTCTATTTCATGTTACTTTTATAGCCACCAAGTTGTTTGAGCTTGGAGTAGTCTCAAAGCAGGGAACAACATTTGGATGTGCCCACTGAAAAATGCCTCTTGGGTGCTGGTCAGGGTGGGAAGGTTTTGCCAGTGGAGGTGCTCACTAGAGGTGGGGGCAGATTGGTGCTGATGCCAGGGGTGGGTGCACTTTCCTCTTTGGAGGTGTCTGAAGGAGGTGCAGCCCAGCAGAGCTGACCCCAGCGGTGTGGTGTGGAGTGATGGCAGCTGGCATCTGCCTGGCTCCCCGTCCCTCAGACTTAGCCCATCTCAGTTACAGAAAGCAAGTCACCAGTGAAGTTGTTACCCTTGTGTTGAATTTTTATCATTTCATGGGCTTGAGAGTACTGTGTCCTTGCTGGGAGTTGTTGCCAGCTGCAGGAACAGTTAAGATAAAGACAGCAGCCCACAATGACTATTCTGGTGCATGAACGCATAGAATCCAGGGAACCCAGGCCACATTCCCTTCTTTTCGCTGGTTAGTGCCAGGTGAGGAAGTTTTAACTTGAAGTCCTGGGTGTGAATCCCAGTGGTAGGATGCAACTCAGATGACGTGATGAAGGTCCACCAGTGCAAACAGCAGCCGTTGTCTGCAGGATGCTTTAGATGAACCTGTCTGTCATATCATCTCTTAGATGTCCTGACATTACCCTGCTCTTGCTTAATACTAATCCTTTGGGGGATTAGCACAGTTTCCTTCTTCCTCCTATGCCCTTCCACTGGGAAAGAAATCTCAGGTGCTTCTCAAGCATTGCAAAGCTTGAAATCAACCAGCAAACTGTTTGATTTCTCCAAACAGCACTGCCTGGTACAGACACCAGAGTCAAATCAGCTCTCACATTTGCAGGGGAGATGTTAATTCGTGTGCAGAATTTGGTGCTTCAGCAGGGTTCCCCATCTGTGGTAGAGCGGGGTGCAGAGGCAGGCAGAGGGGCTGCTGGCTCTTATCTTTCCCTCTAAAGCCACACTTGTCGTAGCTGTATGTTGGGATGGTTTCACCTCTCATGCCTCAGTAGCTGACAGAACAAGCAAGAAACTACATAACAAGAGCAGAGGTTGGGAAAGGGAGGATTGAAACATGCAGGAGCTCATAAGGTACAAACCAGTAAGCACGATATTTTGACATTCTCAGCAAGATCAGGGAATATGTCAGTAAATACTTTTGTCTTTTCCTTCTAGAGCCCTGCGTTGTGTAAACGAACTGATGGATGAAGATGAGAAGGACAGGGCAAAGAGGTATGAGGAGCTGAAGCTTTCCTGGGGGAGAATTGTAACTGCTGTGTTGTCCAATGCTTGAAAAAGTCCTTGGGACTACAGATGTCAGAGGCAAAACCCCCATGCACCTCAGACTGTGTGCAGCGGACCACAAACAGCATAAAGTCACCATTTTCAAGCTTCACATGCTGTGCTTGACCGCACCTGCAATGGGTTAATCAGCTGAGTGGTCCTTAAATTACATTGTTGTGCTCTCAGAATCTCGTATTTTCCCACAACTATTTATTACCTTGATGCAGGACTCCTGCCTGACCTGTGATTTTGTTGGCATCGTGCAGTGCTGCCCACCTGGGGTAGAGTTCCCCGTGAAACTCAGGGAGCGGTCCTGCCTTAGCACAGCTCGGAGCTAATTTCCCTTCAGAGAAGCGTTTGGCTCCGTTCTAATTAGTCATCATACACGAGTGCCAAGTCAGAGATGGCTGTGAATGTAAATGCTGGATCTGAGAACCTCCTAATGCCAACCTGAATATGAATGGAGATGCTTTCTGCATACCGCACTCAATCTAGATCACAGGAAGCGTGTATCATCATGAATACACCTGTAAAGAAAATTAATTATTACTGAAAGAAGTTGTATGAAAATAAGGTTGTCTCAGATATGAGCACTGGAAAGAACATTTTGGAAGAAACTGAATGGATTTGCTTTCTCTTTTATTGTTTTTAATGGAGGGGAAAACCCTAATAAAACATTCTTAAATTGTATTAATGCAAGGTGGAAACTAATTTGTGGTTTCTGCTGTGTCGTGGTTTAACCCAGCAGGCATCTAAAGCAACCACATGGCCATTCGCTTACTCCCCTCCTCTGTCAGAGGGATGGGGGAAGAGAGCTGTGGAAAAAAAAGTAAAACTTTTGGGTTGAGATAAAGACAGTTTAATATGACAGAAGAGCATAATAATAATGATGATGACAAAAGAATATCCAAAATAAGTGATGCACAGCACAGTTGCTTATCACCGGCAGACCATCAATGCCCAGCTAGTTCCCGAGCCAGGATCTAAACCCCTGGCCAGCCTCCCCCCAGTCACGTACAAAGCATGACGCCGTATGGTGTGGAATATCCCTGTGGCCAGCTGCGGTCAGCTGTCCTGGCTGTGTCCTCTCCCAGCTCCTTGTGCACCCCCAGCTACTCGCTGGCAGGACAAGATGAGAAGCTCAAAAGTCCTTGACTTGGTGTAAACATTACCTAGCAACAACCAAAACATCGGTGTGCTATCAACTTTGTTCTCATCCTAAATCCAAACCACAGCACTGTACCTGCTACTAGAAAGAAAATTAATTCTATGTGAGCCGAAACCAGGACGTGCAGCCAGACTCTTAACGTTCCGAGTTTCATATATCATGGCAGCAGGTTTTCAAAGTCAGATACAAAAGCATGTGCTTGACTTAATTCTGCAGTCAAGTTATCTCTGCACAGTATTGTCTCTTGATAAGCTACTTTTGCAAGCATAAATCAGGGAATAAGGAATCCTTTGCATTTTGACCTTTATATGTGTGTGCACTAACTGCAAAACACAAGTCCATGAAAACGAAGTGGGCAAAACGTGAGCATGTAGATGCCAGGGCTTCTGCTACTGGAGAAATTTCGCCCATAACACCTTCACCTCATTATCACCACTTCTGAAACAATGGGAACTGCCACTGGAAGGTGCGGAAGGACACGGTCTCGCTCAGATGAATGTAAATTATACTTGCTGCTCCCAGGTGTTCCTTGCTGACGGTGGCTGCAGTCCTGTTGCAAGGCTCTAAGCACCAGCGAGGCACTTTATGCCCAAGCCTGGTTTTAAACAAATGAGCAGTCCCAGTAGAGTTTAGATTCTTGTATTTAAAGTGTTTTGCTGGGGCAGGGCCATTTACCTCTCCCTGGGTAGCTGTAGGTTCTTCATTTTACTTAGCGGCATTTATGTTTCTGTCACCTAGGGCGTCACGCAACAAATCTGAAAAGAAGAGGAGAGACCAGTTCAATGTCCTCATTAAAGAGCTTTGCACGATGCTGCAGGGCCACGGCTACCCTCTCAAGATGGACAAGTCCACAATACTGCAGAGGACCATCGACTTCTTACAGAAACAGAAAGGTACTGGAGGGTGCTGGCCTGCTCCTTTTGAAGGCGCTGGCTCTGCATCTGCCCAGCAGCCAGTGTCCGCTCAGAAAATGAAAACTTTTTTCCCCAGGCATCTAAGACCTCCAGAGAGGACATGAACCTAAGTGAGGGGCAGAATAACGCACAGCAGTTGGCCTCAGAAAATGGGCTGAGTTTGAATATAGTGTTGACCAGTTAAAATAGACATACTTGGAAAGATGCAGTGCTGTGTATGCTTTCTGTTGTCGTGACATCGCTCTGTTTCCCTCGCTGAGCCGAGGAACAGCATGCACTACAAAAGCCAGAGGAAAGGCAGTTCTGTGTCCTGTTCCCAGGTCTTCTGGGGTAGGACAAGACAGGGTGCAGCCTGTCCTGCTGCCTGGGCACTCCCATGAACCTTCCTGAACCGTCTCCAGAGTCATGGACATCCTCTGCTCTCGGTGATGCCCAGTCACTCTGAAATTAGCCCGTTGACCTAAATTTTTGAAGGACTTCTTCAGACCACCCAAAATGTTTCCTCTTCCTTTTCTTGATTTTGTGTCATGATGGCATGGAGAATGACTGTTGCATACAAGAAGGCTTTGTGTGGAGAATGATCTGAGGATGATTCCTCTGAAAGCTTCTTAAAAGGAATCTAGTGTTACTTGAAAATGAAAAAAAAAATCCAACTAGCATGAGTCATGGTGCTTTTTTGATGTTTTCTCTTTAAGAAATCACAGCACAGACAGAAGCCTGTGAGATTAGACAAGACTGGAAGCCTTCATTTCTTAGCAACGAGGAGTTCACTCAGTTGATGTTAGAGGTAAGAAGAAATTAAAGCTGCATAGATTAGTGAGAAGTAATCAGTTCAGCGGAGTAGTTCAGAGACATGTAGTTGGGTTTCACCTGTAGGTCCCAATATTAATGTTAATGATCTCCGCTCTGTGGGTACATGTAGTACAAACCTGGCAGAGACCAATGTTGTGCTAAATGCTTTGCAGACGCAGAACTAAATGTATGATTGCTTTCCCTTAAAGATAAACAGCTTTTCGTTTAGGAATGAAGACCAATTTGACCCAGATTTGGCGGGGTGAGAGAGGAAAAAGAGAATTGCCCTTCTCAGAAGTGCCGCTAGAGCTTGCAGTTTTAGCAAAAACTTGAAAGGACCTGAAAAAAGCACAGCAGCTCTCTTCCTCCCACATCCCATTAGGCAGGCAGCAGTTACTTTGCTGCCGCCGCCGTGCTTGTGATGTGAACGCTTGGTCTTTTGCTCGGATTGCCTTTAAGTGCGTTCAGGAGAAGAGCTGTGATACTCTCACCTCTAAAATGCAGCTGATCTAGAACCACCCCCCCTGCCATGAGCACACATTTTTCCTGTGCTAAGGAAGCGGCTTTGGGTTTGTGCTGCTCGTTCCTCTGGCGAGGACATCTCCTACCCTGCGTGGGCAGCTGTTGCTCCTTGCCCCACCAAAATAAGGGTGTATGCTGGGCTGAGCTGGGAGGTGCTGCAGTGTCTTAGTTATTCCTTTTCATCAGGATGTCATGACTCACCTCCCTGGAAAAGTCTGTTCATTCTTTCTGGGAATTTCTCTCACCAAACAAGCTAGTTTGTTCCAGCTGAATCAAAACAAATCCCCCCCTTAGAAGTGGCCGGGGAGAGAGAGCCCTGTAACACCTTTTGGCATGCTGAACGATGTTAGGCTGTCGACCAGTTTACTTCAAATCAGTGGTTTTTTCCAGAGGGGGCTTGTTTTCATCAGAGGCAGAGTACGACTGTGAGGTGGGGAAGGTGGTGAACGCTGCATCTTTGGCTCCCTGTAGCTACGCTGCAGGGCAGCCTAACGGTGTCTTTACAGAATCACAGAATCACAAGGGTTGGAAGGGACCTCGAAAGATCATCTAGTCCAACCCCCCCCCCGCCAAGGCAGGGCCACCTAGAGCACATCACTCAGAGCACATCACTTTAGAAGAGCTGGCTCTGTGCACGGTGCTCACCAGAGATTGAATCTCCCAGATTTAACTTCCCAGTGTTAGAGAAGAACAGGGACAGGCACTGGGTCAATGGCACAAGAAGATGTTGTGAAGAATGGGGGAAACACCCAAAGAGAAAGCACGTGCAGCCACTTAAAAGGGACAGAGAACTTCGACTCTGGGACAGAAACCATTGTGTATAAGAAACGAGAAACAAAACAAACTAAAATTGTTGTGTCGCTACCCTGTCAAATCAGCGCTTCGGGCGAAGTAAGGCTTTAGATCTTGCCCATGAACTGCTAAAAATGTACGATTGTATAGTTTTTCTATCTCTGCTTATCCATCCATCCACAATGCTGGGTTTGCCGTGATGATATCTAATGTGTCCTCACGCACCGACTTGGTTAACTGTTGTGTAACTCAGAACACATAATGAAGCGACTGAAGTCAGTAGGATTGTGTGGGTGTAGAAATTCTAACCATCACTGTCTTGCTTCATGTTAAATAAATACTGGGTGAAAAATACAAGTCAATTTAATATTAATGAGCAAATAAGAATATAAAAAGAATGTTGAATTAGACAGCATGTGTAATTTCTATTTTTCCGCATTAAACTATCATTTCCATAATTGATTTATGCCAGGTTTAGGCTGTTAGAAGCATCAGCAAAGAATAAATTAGCCTATTATATTTTAAGTTGTTCCCTTGCATAATTATTTTTATTTTTTTCTTTTTTTTGCTTGCCTTTTATCATTAGGCACTAGATGGCTTTCTCATCGCTCTTACCACTGATGGGATTATTATTTATGTATCTGATAGTGTTTCGTCTCTGCTTGGGCACTTACCGGTAAGTTCTGACAATGCAGTATGTTGAGGAATCATCTCCCTGCCTTAACGCAGCCCCGTCCGTCAGGGCAGGGCGGGGGATTGGTTTTGTCAATTCAAAGAGGCAACCGATGGTGTGGGGGGGAATAAACCAAGGATCTCTTCGGGAGTTTCTCAAGCTCCTGTGAAGAACAGATTCTCTCTCAGGGTCTGCATGTTAGCTAAAAAACCAAAAAACACTATACAAGATCTCTGTACTCATAGCTCACCACTTGGTCTGGGTGACGGTTATCCCACCACGTATGCGGACAACCTCACGCTTGTGAAATCTCTGCATGCTGAAGGTCTTCTCAGATAATTTAAAGATTTTTTCAAGACTGAATCTATGGACTTCTAATGACATTGGGTTTTTTCTGCTTTAAAACCGTGATCTTTCGTAACAAGTATGGGGCCTCAGACTTTTCTGGGAGAATTTCTAGAGATCAGTTAGCTGTTGGGTGCAGAAATTTCTGCTGGCCTCTCAAAAGCTTTTCTTTTTTTTTTTTTCTTTTTTTTCCAAATCATACGTGCTGACATTTGGGTAGAACCCTTTAAATCAGGGTGTGTGTGTTTATCAGCACTGAAACATTTGCAGGTCTAGTTGATTCTGCCAGATGTTCAGCCTGGAAGACAAATGGAGGATGTGAGGAGGAGCTCTCCCACTTCTGTCTCGTGCTTCCAAAGGGAAATGTTTCAAATTTTCATTTTGATATGCGATTTCTCATCATGTTGAATTCCTGTAGTACCAAGGTTTCTTCTCTAGCTTGCATCTAACTTAACTGAAGGGCAGCCTCTGGGACCCATTCTTGTGCAAATAGATCGCAGCTCCTGGGTAAAATAACGTAAGGGTTATATTCTGCCATAGATTCATCCGCAGATCCACTGGACTTGCTTGTCTCAAGCATCCGCGCTAGGCTGGCGGGGTCTGTGCTCTGCTGCGGGGTGAGAAGGCGTGTGGCTGTGTCAGGCTGTACTGCTGAACATGACAAAGCATTCTTTTGTATCAGTCAGATTTGGTGGACCAAAATATATTAAACTTTCTGCCTGAGCGGGAGCAGAGCGAGGTGTACAAGCTTCTTTCTCCACATGTGCTCATGACAGATCCTGTTGCAGCTGATTTTCTAAACGGTAAGCTCTGCTCTTGTCCGTTGGTCAGGGAAATTTGCCAAAGGCAAACAGCTCCCGGGGGAGCCGGCACAGGGCTCTCCAGCTATTTAATTCTCCTGCCTGCCACTGCTGTTAACCGCGGTTAATATTTTTGGGTTTTAATGCAGTACATCGTCTAATGTTCCTACATGCTCCCAGTACGTAGTCTTTGATTCAGACAGTCTTTGTTTTACTGACTGCTTTGCATCATGGAACAGTGAAGTTGCCCTCACCTGATATTTTTCCCAGGGCAGGATGCTGGACTGAGCCTGTGAAAGGAGTGAGGGGCTTGGAGGAAGGAAAAGGGTAGGAGAAATCCCAAAAGGGTTTTGGAAGAGTCTTTGTTCCTTAGGAACCTTGCATGACAGTTGGACTTTATGATCTTAAAGGTCTTTTCCAACCAAAATGATTCTATGATTCTGTATCTCGGGACACCTGAGAAACCCTACGTGTGATGTAAGCAACAGCCTTCTGATCTGAACAGTCCATCCAGATCGCTACTGCTGGCTGCTGTCCCACCCCCAAAATGTCCCTTTCCCCCAGAAAATGTCCCCAGCACCAGAGCGGGCAGCAGCATCTTCCTAACATCCACGTTTCACCAGGCCTGCGGTGGGAGCCCCCTTTCCCGGTGGGTTCGCCGTGGCCAGGCAGTGCTAACCCCCCTTCTCTGCTGCCCCGTAAGCACCAGTGGCAACTGGGCAGCCCTCATGCTGGTGCTCTGCGCTGGGGCTGGTTTCTCTCCAGCTGAAGTCTGCATGGTCTAATCCATGGAGGTCAGACCTCTGGCAGAAAACTGAATAAGAGCTTGGCACAGTGCCCTCTGCCATTAATGGAAAGGCTTAAGGTGATTTCAGTGCCCTTTGGATCTGGGTCCTGCTGAGCAGTGCCAGAGCAGGGTTCTGCAATATCACTTAACAGCTTTGCATGAAACCATGCATGCACAAAGCCAGGGGAGAATACTGCTGACCCATATTGCTTCATGCCCAGCGTAGCGGTGTGGCTGTAAAGCCATGGGAGGAAGGGGGAAAATACATTTCCTTAACCAACCGATCATTGCTCCTAGTAGTTATATATTTACTTACGGGTATTAAGAGCATCGCAGCAGGGTGTGCTCAGATAGATAGGTTTGATATATGGAGTGTGCTAAAGTACAGAGGTCTAGTAACGTTTGTATGTCTCCCTCTCCTTCTCTCATTTCAGTGGAAAAGCAAATAGAGTTCTGCTGCCATTTAGCAAGAGGCAGCTTAGATCCAAATGAACCCCTGATGTATGAATATGTGAAATTTGTAGTGGATTTTAAATATTTTACTCATGGTAAGTTACTGCTCCAGCCTACCTTTACCTCTCTACCTCTCTCCTTTAAATTGTGTGCTGATCTGTAGCCTCCTAAAGGCCTTGTTTCAGCTGAAAATGCCCCGTAATCAGCAGGGATGGAACGAGCAGTGAATACATTGGAGATAATTGTCATATAAAAGTGGCGGGGAGGCTGTTGGTCAGAATCGTGCATTATTCTGCATGCTGTGCTTAAAGAAGTGATGCCAGGCTGAGCCTACCTCCGTCTGACCCACTGCCAATTGCAAAGCAGCCTACTTATTCAAATAACCAGTAAAATACGCTATTCTGTTTCACTTGTGGCAATCAAATTACACTCTTTAAAGAATAAATAGTTTGAGAAATCTGTAAAATCTTGACTCTTGCAAATGTTGAGCTGGAGAAAGGCTGACAAGGAGCCTGTAGCTGCACGCTTCCTACGAAGGTTCCCTGCAAGCCAGGGGTAGGTGGTTACAGCTGCGTAACTCGCAGCCTAAAGAGTCGCCCTTTAAATAACATCAGCGTGTATCAGTGTGGCATCGCCTTGTGGGTAGGAGGAGTTTGTTGCTTGGGTTTCATCAGTCATTGTACCTGTCTTAACATGAAAAGAAAGCTCTCCTCCCTCTTCTTCTTAAATAAATTGTCTGGTTGTGTCTAGTGCCTACACCCTCCTGTAATGGCTTTGAGTCAGCTATTGCACGAGCTTTCAGGTCAGCCACGGAGGAGCAGATTTGCCTCGTAGCGACTGTTCGTCTTGTCACACCACAGTTCTTAAAGGTGAGACCTCTGTGATTGCATCTTCCCTTCCGTGCGGGGATCGGCTGGTGCTGAGCAGCAGAGGTGCTGCTGGTGCCACGAGCTGTGCGCCTGGCTGCTGCGAGGGGAGCCGCGTTGCAGCAGCCTCTTAAAGAGTATGTTCAGAGTGGTTGTGCGGAGGGTTGGTAAATGAGAGGGGACACCGCTGTGTTTGCGAGTGGGAGACGAGATCAGTGTGCATTTTGGAATGATGAGGTATAAGGCAGGAGCTGCTTTTGAGAAAAGGTGGCGTATGATGGGGTGTCTTAGAGTGGTCAGCCCAGGAAGCACCAACACAAGGTGACCAGCTAAACCACTTTAAAAATTAGAGCTTTTAAAGAAATACATCCCACTGCTCCTTTGTGTAAGAAGGCCACCCACATCTTCAAACGCCATGAACACTGTGTTTCATGGGCTCTTTCTGCTGGTCTGTAAGTGTCCTGTGGAGCGGGGCGGTGATGGCAGGGATAACGACCATGAGTGCTTCTTGCTCAAGAGAGCATTAGCCAGCTCGGTTTGAGCTGGACCTGATGCTGTCATCCATCTTCAGATACCAATATTTACAAAAAGCTGGGGAATTTTGCTTACAGACTGCAGGACGAGGCCCTTGGACTATTTATCCTAGCTCTGAAATTCAACCCAGAGTAAATTATTCAGCCACTTTTCATCAGTTTATACATCCGTAAAACAAGGCTTATACATTCCTTAGAGGAAAATAAGTGCTTTAAAAGCACTGTATGTTCCTGGGGTTTGTTATACCAAGAAGATGCATCCTTGGTCTTGATAGAGGGCTCCTTTTGTCATTGCATAGAATTGAGTGTCTGAATGTGCCAACTGTTTTGCAGGAGCTCTGCAATGTTGAAGAGCCGTGTGAAGAATTTACATCGAGGCATAGTTTGGAATGGAAGTTTTTATTCTTGGATCACAGGTAAGAGATTTGGTTTTAGTCACTGAAGAATAAACAAACTGTAGTTTAAAAATAGAAAACTTTGTGTAGCTACTGCCTGAGATCCCAAGTAGGGATCTGTAATTAAATGCAACCGAGTAAGTAGTAATACTCTGAACTTACTTCTTAGGCATCCTTAAATGCTTTGCTCTTTGCTGTATTCTAGGCAGGTAAGAAACCATATAAAATGGTGAGAAAATGTCTAGAAAAATGTCAAACTTCACCAAGACACTAAGTCATTCAAACCAAGCAGCGTGGTTCCTGTTCCCTGTATTCATTTAGCTCCTCTGTTTTCCAGCTACAGCTTCCAGGAATCCTTCTAAATCTTTTGCTGTGTCAATAACACTTTTTATTTTCACCTTGAGAAATGATGGAATTTCAAAAAATACATAAAAAGCAGTGGATTAGATGATTTAATCGCAGATTTGTTTTTGACAATGCCATACGGTGGGCTAGGATTCAGCCTGGTGGATGAAACAGACTGGAACCACTTTGTGAAGTTGATTAACATGGGATTCCTTTTCTTCAAAAGAAGGTGGAGGGTTTTGTTCACTCTTCTACTTCTCTGTATTTGACATGTGTGCATAAGCACATTGCAAAATCCTACCCTTTCCATGCTCCCTCCCTTTGTAAGCTGTGCAAAGGTAGTTATTGCTGGAAATGGAAGACTGGTAAATAGGGCTGTAGGGAAAAAATATTTGGGAGGAAAAAACCCTAAATATCATCTGCACATTTAGAACAAGAGAGAGCAAATATAAATGAATAATAACTTGGGGGTTGTAACTAGATGGTCTTTAAGGTCCCTTCCAACCCAAACCATTCTATCATTCTATGATATAGTAAACAAGATCACGCATCACACCTTGAAGCATGAAGGAACTGACCCTACGACAGCCCTACGGTTAATGCCGTGTGGTTTGAGACAGTGGGCTTATCATCCATGTTGTCAAGATCTTGCTGGAGTGACTTTGCTAGATTTTAATTGGCCTGCCCAATAATGCACATTTTCTGAATCAGGTGATTAATGTTAAGGCTCATAAAAGAGCCCTAAACCCCTTATTTCACTGTCTGATGCAGTGAGCTGGTTTTCCAAAGGGCTGTGAATAAGGCGAGCAGGAGCCGCTTGGAAACCTATCAAAGAGTCTTTTGATGAATCTGGGTTATGACTCAGAGAGGAATCTCTCTGCGCCGGGTGCTTGCAGCCACTCTGGTCCCACTGATATCCCCAGCGAGGAAATCGTTGTTACTGAGGGTAAATTAAGCCAATGCAGATGCCAAGGCAGAGGTCGTGACAGCCCCGAATGCGAGCGGCAAGCCCAGACCCAAGGAGGAGTTGGGGGGTCGTGTGAGTTGTCTCATTTAATCACCAATTCAAACTTCTCTCCAGTACAGTCCGCAGGACGCTGTGAAATGTTGTTGGGTATTTTGCTGTTTCTTGCTTATTTGCACCCACTCACGGCACCTGACACTGAGGTGTGCCGTCAGCAGGGGCAGAGGGTACCCAGCAGGAGCTGGGATCAGGACCTTTGCTATCATGATGGCAACCTAAACTGGAGTGAAGGTAGACAATGCAGAAAGCACTCTAGATCTGATTAAACATAAACTAGGAAAAATCTGTGTTCTGTGTCTGCATGTAAATACATGTAGAGGAAAAAAAGCCTGTCAACTTTGACAGTGATCTATTTCTCTTCTGCACTCTGGTCCTCTCCTTGTTTTCCCTTCATTTATTAGAAGACTGCACTCGAATGGCGCTCAGACTGCGTTTCCATTTGCGCAGCAAGTTGCAGGCCTCAAGGCTGGAACTTTAGCTAAGACGACACTCTTACGTTGCTCCACAAGCAAGGCAGCTCCTTGTCAAATGACAGATGAGGAGCATTTTGTGGTTGCATTCTCATTTCAAGAGTTCTGGTGAAAGTCAGGAAAGCATAATCCTTTCCTGAACAGCTTGAATGTTTATCTGATGTGCATCTGAAAGACATTATTGTCTTGAATATAAGCATGTCATTAAAGAGAGTCATTGACACGTTCTGCCAAAGAGACAGCGAGGAAGGACACTTTAATAAATGCACATATTATCATCATTAGCAGAAATCTGGGCCACATGAGGAAAAGGAACACAGTGCTCCATGAAGAGTTGTTTGGATAAATAAGGCTGTATAGTGGCAGAGACCACTGCGTACTAAGCGCACTCTGCCTCAAGAGGTTTGCCATCAAGGAGTGCGGAGGACTGGCTCTTCCAGCCAAGCCCTTGTGCTGGGCCTGGGGAGATCCTGCTGAGATCTTCATCCTCCTCGGGCTGCTGTTGAGCAGATCCCTGGCTGCTCTTCCCTTTCCCGTGTTTCCCATTTGGTGCCAAATTGCTTGTGGTTATAGGGAAGAGAGAGGTTATAGACCTGTGTGGGCTCTCTGTAGCTGGATAATCTATACCCACCGTGTCTCTGAAGAGTACAAACGTAGAGCTGGTTGCTCAGACATGACAGGAGAGCTTCCCACATTAATATCAAGAAGACTCAGGATTGATCCATCCAAACCCAAATGTACTTACACTTAAATCATTCTTTGTTCATATTCTTGGCCACCTTATGGCATTCACCTTCCTTAGGCGAGACACCAAGGGAAAGGTAGTGGCAGAGGCGTGTCTGACATGCAGTGACACCTTCAGCCTGCCCTGGTTTTGAAACGTTAACCGTTTCGCTAACCCACCGCCACGTTATTCCTGAGCAACACGCTGAACGTGGCAGGTGAGCCTCATGCCGTCAGCACATCCAGCAGCCAGAACAAATAGGTGGAGCCAAATTAGCACAAGTCCTGCCTCACACAGTACGTGCGGTGCTTGAATTGGCGCAGGCAGGAGCTGGGGGGGGGGCGGCAGAAGGTGGCGTGCTGATACAGGGACCAGAGGCAAAAATAGTGGGTTTCTCCTCACATTTCAGTGGTGTTTCATAACCACAAGGTAGCAGGCTCTGGTGAAGGCCATAAGCTCAGGGTTGTTAGGACACCTGCTTAAAATAAAATAAATGTCATATTTTGCCTAGAAAATGGAAAATGTAGAATTGACAGCGGAATAGTCAGGTAAATCATTGCAGTGTGCCCATCTAAATACTTCCTTGATTCCTTCTCTACTACCTGCCATAAAAATAACAGTTCTTAAAATCAGCCCCATGCCTATTCTTATCTTTATGACCAGCATAGAAACATTTTTTGCTGCTTATCATTTCCCAAGCTTTTCCATGGGAACAATTACTTTTTTCTTTTACCCAAGCTGGTCCTGACACACATCCCAGCTTCCCACTTACGCTTTCTTCTACAGTTACTACCCAGATGACATTTACGTCCAACCTACTGGATAATTTTACTCGAGTTCCGAGTTGTTGTGCACATGAACAGCCATAGCGTTTCTCAAGGTGTGTGTCTCACAAGCGTGCTTAATGAATTGAGTCACTCGCATACGTACATGCCTTTCTCTACACCCACATAATGAATAGGCTATGAAACAGTAAACACACACCTTTTCATTTCACCTCTCCCTCGCTGTTTTTTTGGTCGGTTGGTTTTGTTTGGTTTGGGTTTTTTCCCTGTATATGGAAATACATTGCTGTGTATATGAAAATCCACTCCTCATTTCCCTGCCAAGGGAACGTACAAGATGGTTTTAGTTGCTGGTATTGCAGCGTATCTACCAGGATGTCAAAGTATCAGGTTTTGTGCTCACTCCCTGCCCTTTGCTTCCCTTCTAGGGCTCCACCTATTATAGGATATTTACCCTTTGAGGTTCTGGGAACGTCAGGGTATGATTACTACCACGCAGATGACCTGGAGCTTCTTGCTAGGTGCCATGAACACTGTAAGTTCCTCTCCCTCCGCAATGTGCCTGTCTTTGATCTCATTTGTCACTTGTGCAAAAACTTCTATTGTCGTTACTGAAGGCATCTTTGTCTGGGGCAGAAGGGAATTCTGTCTTCCCATTACAGACTGCCGTAGCTGACACTAAACTGGGAGGTTGAAGCCGTGCAGAATTCTCTCAGATCAGGAATGCTTTGTGCAGGTTTCCCAAATTGGCAGATACCTTGTTTGAGCACCAGTTGAGAGTGAAATGAGATTAATAGAGGGCGAGTCAGACCTTTACATCCTCTGCCCCCAGTTTATGAGGGCAGCCCCACACCCTGGGAGTGCTGTGGATTGCCACAGCTGACGGGATCTTGCTGTTCCCCTGGGCTCCAGAGTCAGCCAGAAGGCTCAGCTCACCAAAATGCCTTCTGAAAGCAGCATTTGGATTGCCTGCCTGTGCAACTGGATGTTGTGGGCCTCACTGACTACTAGTAAAATCCTTCTGGAGATTCAGACTCTTTTTTAAATACAAAAGTACCATATACAGATTCCCTGTGGGTGAAGATGGCTCATTTTTTGGTCGACCTGAAAAGAAAGCAGAAAAGCAGAAAAATCTAGTTTGAGCTGAAATGCGACCACCAGAGAATGTCCATGAAGTTCCTCTTTGTGCAAGGTGAGATACTGTGACCAGCAAGAGCCCGGGGGGAGCCAGGTCAGAATGAGCACTTAGCCCGCGTCCTGCAGCAGTGCGTGGACCATGAAGCACCGTGTCCTGCCAAAGGCTGGAGCTGATCTGAGGAAGAGCAAAAGGTGGCAGCAGACGTGGTCTACTATTAATCAGTGTGCTTTTCCTACAGATGAGCACGTGAGATGTTTTATCCCCGAGATTATTTTTCCATTTTGTTACATGCACTTCAAACTGAGATACTGAGCCAGCATCAGGCCTCTGCTCCAGCTGGTTTGCGTTGCCGAGCTCCGTAATGGAAAGTAGCTGCGCGCTTTGTAAAAATGCATCTAGGTAATAAGATATTTTGCCAAGAAATAAGACTTACAGGTTTCCTGTTGGGCAAACTCTCTGTTTGTCTCTCTGCTATCTCCGTTCGAAAAGAGAGCGTTTTGTCAGAAGTAAACAAGGACACCCCAGAGGGTGGAGAAAGTGGGGTGCTGCAGTTACTCTGAGATGCAGAGCAGCGTGATGCAGGGACACCAAGGAACTCCGTAGCTCTGCACCTCGCTGGAGCTAGACAAGCTGCTTCATCTCCGAGTTGCAGACCATCTCTACCACTTACACCTCTGTGATGCTAAAGGACCTAGTAGAGAATGGAGAAAATTACTTCGTTGAACGTCAAGTTTCCCTGCTTCGCTTCCCTGCCCGCTTCTCTGCCCTGTCAAGGCAAAGTGCTGGTACAAAACAGGCGTTGGGGAAGCGGGTTGCCCATCTGAACACCCAAAGGAGGCAGTGAGAGCGCCTCGATGCAAGTTGTGTCAAGTGCATCGAGCCTGTAGATGGGAACATTAAAGGAATATTTCAGTTGCTCTCAAGTACAGTACTTCTTAGCACTGTTTGCTTAAAAGACCATTCAGAGAGAAGTGAGCTACTTAACCAGATGATGTCCTTTTTGTAATATGTGCGTGAAGTTTGACGTAGACACTAACTACATTGAGAGCGGGGTCAGATCACTCAGCGGAGACTCTAGTGATTTATATTCTACATCTCTACTAGCCACGGATCTCCTCTTACGTATTAAAAGAGTATTTGCACAACACGCCTGAAGGAAAGGATCTTTTAATCTTACTGTGCAGGGGGACAAAGTAAGGTGCTGACAAAGAGACTTACAGAAGTTGCTTCAGGAAATCTCTGCCAGGACTAGGAGCTGAGTGATCCCCAGCACAGCACGTTAGCCAGAAGACCTTCTCTAACTGCTTCATCTAAAGCCTATCACTGTTAGTGGGATCCCTAAAGAAGTTAGTCCTGATATTTAACAAAGTAGAGGTGTGCAGGTGAGTGAAAGTACTCGGGTTAGCGTGGCTTGGTAAGTTCCCGTTCATCAGGTTGACCGCTCTGCGCAGGCATCTTGCCTGCTGTGAGGTGAAATGGGTTTGCTTAAAACCACGCTTGGATTTTACTTTACATTAATTATGGGTATTTTAAGTGAGCATGTTTCATCGTGTACTCCCAGCAGTCTGGGAACAATTAGTGTGGTTATTTAATGTAGTTCCCCTCATTATTTTCCAGTTGTATTACACCACTTGAGATTTTTCTGGACATACCCTGACAATACATACCAGGTCTGGTGTATTTAGGTCATCTCTCGGTAGAAAACTCTCAGTTAAACTGCTAAAACTCCACAATCTTACTGTTTTGTGCCATCATTAGGATCCTGACTTCAAGTCCCCAGTCTTTGAAATGCCTTCTCATGGACTTTTAAAAGGCCAAAACTTTGTTTAATTAACGTTATTTATGCTTATTTCAGAGGAGCCTACAAATAAGTTTTAAGAATATAGCTCTTTATATAGTTATGCCAATTATGAGTTATAGGATCAATCTCGAAATAGCAAAGTGCGCTCTTGAAAATCAGCAGCAGCAAAGAACCCATACAGAAGCTCAGGACGTGGTTGTGTATCATCTGTCACGTTCATAAAGCCACAAGAGCCATTTGAGTGCAGCAGCAGATTGCAGGAGGGGTGTGGGACCGAGTGCGTTTTCTAATCACCTCTACACCATGAAATTTCTGTTTGCTATAAATTGCTTTTTTTTTTTTTGTGTGTGTAACAGTGATGCAGTTTGGCAAAGGAAAGTCCTGCTACTATCGGTTCCTGACCAAAGGCCAGCAGTGGATATGGCTGCAGACACACTACTACATCACCTACCACCAGTGGAATTCCAAACCCGAGTTCATCGTTTGCACTCACCTGGTAGTTAGGTAGGAGCAAGCACCAAGCACGTTCACAGCGTCTGCCCCGTGTGGTCATCCAGTATTTTTTCTAGTTCTGTTGTGCATTAGCCAAATATTTGCCGTGTGTATTGACACAGTAAATGGTGTGTAATTCTATAAAACTATTATGACAGGGAACATGGGGAGAAGCGTAATGTGTTTTCATTACTCTTTTTTGGCAACCGGGCCAAAAGCCTGGAAGCCACCATTGGCCAGGTCTGTCAGTGCGTTACATTCCCCTTCTATCCCTAGTGATGACATGGCCATGGGAAGAAGTAAAGCTGTTAAGAACCAGAGGGCTTTATGGGCATGAGTGGGGTCATATATGTCCTACAAAACCTTTGGATAGGAGCTTTAAATATTTATGACTTGATGTTAGCTGCTGTCCTGCTCGCCTTATTCCTCACCTGAAATTCAGCCCAGGATCCCCCCCTAGTGGGAAGCTGCTTGTTTTGGGTTGCAAACCCGTGCGGCTTCGAAGGCGCTGGCTGGGCGGGTGGGGTGCTCTGCGATACACACCTTCTGGAGGCGAATCTGCTCGATTACTGCTGCCATCTCAAAAAAGGCTGTGTGAAGAGTGAGAATGTATTTACTGAAGGGCTTGCGTACTGGGTTGCTCTATTAACTTGAGTAAACGTATTGCTCACTGCGTCTTTAGTGTCAGGAATCAATTTATGAATTTTTTTTCTGCTTCCCCTTTTTCTTGTCAAACATCTGGAAGAACAAACATTAGTAAACTGGGATCCTTCCCTATGTTCTGAAACACAGACTGAGAACACCTTACACGACTATTCAGGTGTGATTAGAGCTCCGTGTGTGTGTGATACAAACTACAAGTGTTACTGTATGCAAATGTTAGAGAGATTGTTTCGGAGTTGCGTTGCTTCTGCCATCCTTCAGGGAATTCAGCTTCACTTTAACCTCTGAATTTATTGTGCATGAACTTGTTTCTTCTTTCTGCTTTCAGTGCCTCCTAAGCCTAGTGATATAGTCCTAAATAGATTTTGAAATTCAATTCTATCTCATATAGTTAAGCTTTAGATTATATTATCTAAATACACAAGTTAAAATGTGATTTCAGGAAAATTCACTGCCTGCACTGATGTGAGTTCAGCTCAGCAGCTTCTCTTGCCTCCCACGAAGGTTGTGGCCCATTAATACTTCAGCACCGTAAACTCTGGCACCTTTCAGTGCCCACGATCCACAGCACTCAGAGAGTCTTTAAAGCATCGTCTCCAATTCGCTGGGTTCATAATTGGCTGGATGGCCGGGCCCAGAGAGTGGTGGTGAATGGAGTCAAATCCAACTGGCGACCGGTCGTGAGTGGTGTGCCCCAGGGGTCGGTGCTGGGGCCCATCCTCTTCAACATCTTTGTTGATGATTTGGATGAGGGAATTGAGTGCACCCTCAGTAAGTTTGCAGACGACACCAAGTTGGGGGGAAGTGTCGATCTGCTGGAGGGTAGGATGGCTCTGCAGAGGGACCTGGACAGGTTGGATCGCTGGGCTGAGGCCAACGGGATGAGGTTCAATGTGGCAAAGTGCCGGGTCC